>OU612046.1:112103235-112535735 GCA_914767935.1 Coremacera marginata | reverse complement strand
GATGATGATGATGATGATGATGATGATGATGATGATGATGATGATGATGATGATGATGATGATGATGATGATGATGATGATGATGATGATGATGATGATGATGATGATGATGATGATGATGATGATGATGATGATGATGATGATGATGATGATGATGATGATGATGATGATGATGATGATGATGATGATGATGATGATGATGATGATGATAATAATGATAATAATGATAATAATGATAATAATGATAATAATGATAATAATGATAATAATGATAATAATGATAATAATGATAATAATGATAATAATGATAATAATGATAATAATGATAATAATGATAATAATGATAATAATGATAATAATGATAATAATGATAATAATGATAATAATGATAATAATGATAATAATGATAATAATGATAATAATGATAATAATGATAATAATGATAATAATGATAATAATGATAATAATGATAATAATGATAATAATGATAATAATGATAATAATGATAATAATGATAATAATGATAATAATGATAATAATGATAATAATGATAATAATGATAATAATGATAATAATGATAATAATGATAATAATGATAATAATGATAATAATGATAATAATGATAATAATGATAATAATGATAATAATGATAATAATGATAATAATGATAATAATGATAATAATGATAATAATGATAATAATGATAATAATGATAATAATGATAATAATGATAATAATGATAATAATGATAATAATGATAATAATGATAATAATGATAATAATGATAATAATGATAATAATGATAATAATGATAATAATGATAATAATGATAATAATGATAATAATGATAATAATGATAATAATGATAATAATGATAATAATGATAATAATGATAATAATGATAATAATGATAATAATGATAATAATGATAATAATGATAATAATGATAATAATGATAATAATGATAATAATGATAATAATGATAATAATGATAATAATGATAATAATGATAATAATGATAATAATGATAATAATGATAATAATGATAATAATGATAATAATGATAATAATGATAATAATGATAATAATGATAATAATGATAATAATGATAATAATGATAATAATGATAATAATGATAATAATGATAATAATGATAATAATGATAATAATGATAATAATGATAATAATGATAATAATGATAATAATGATAATAATGATAATAATGATAATAATGATAATAATGATAATAATGATAATAATGATAATAATGATAATAATGATAATAATGATAATAATGATAATAATGATAATAATGATAATAATGATAATAATGATAATAATGATAAAAATGATAATAATGATGATAATGATGATAATGATGATAATAATAATAATAATAATAATAATAATAATAATAATAATAAGAGGATGATGAAGACCGCACATACCAACCTTCTGAAGAGTCCATATATCTCTCCATAAGCGTAAGTACAACATTTTGGCCCTGATTTACTTCACGATCCTGGTTTGGCAATTTACCAGAATAGATCATACCTTTGACGGGATAGTATGATTTGGAGTCACACAACCACCATACCTTTATTCCATACTTGGCAGGCTTAGAAGGAATGTACTGTGTGAAGCGGGTACGGCCTCTGTAGGGGGATAACTGCTCATCAACTGTCAATGACTCATGCGGAGTGTAAGTTGCTGCTAAGTTTGACTGCAACATTTCCCAAATATCATCAATTGCCGAAGTTTTGCTGGTGATTAGTCGCTGCTGTCGTGTATTTGCATTGTCGAATCTGATGAATTGTTTGATGCACATAAAGCGATCGTAGGACAAAGCAGCTTTGTATATTGGGTTATGTGTTGGGCCCCATAACTCTCTAACAGGTTCGGTATTTGATTTGGTGAGTCCAGCATGTAGAATAATAGCCAAAAATGCATCAAACTCCTTTAGTGTGATGGTATTCCATTCCTTCATCTTCGTTGGATTTGTCAAATTCCATGCAGCTGTAACTTCCCTGGCTTTCCTATTAGTTTCGCGTAATATTATGTACACTATGTCTTCACTGATGATGGAGCGGAATATAGTGAAGGGATCATGTACCGCTCCGTTTGGCCCTGGTCTCCTTCTTGTGAAGTCAACCACATTATGAGCTCGAATGCGAGAATTAGGGGGTACTGTTTTACACCATTGTGTGCCATCTTTACCATAGTAGTAATTGTCATTTGTTTGCTGTGCATTGTTTTCTTCGTCGTCAACATCGCTGTCATCACTTTCTTCATTGACTTCGATATGTTGTTGAGTTTCTGCGTCCGAATCATCACCATGAAAACCTGGTTCATATATGGAGTCGTTATCATTCTCAGCTGTATTGCCAAAAGCATCATAGGCTTCGTCACCGCTCAGCTCTTCTTGCATAAAATTAGCAAATCTGTTATCAACTGCACGTCTTTCATGTACACTCATTTCCTGGTATCTTGTACTACGGCGTACAACCATTTCAGCAACTTCAATATTTTGGTCTGCCATTTCAATTTTCTTACTTTTATTTTCACTTTATATATCACACTTTACTGCTCACTGTCTGAACTTAGAATGATTTGGCTGACGAAATTAGAACCTCTTATATACTCTTTCATACGTCTACCTGGCCTTTAGGTTACCTGCACTATGCACATCTGCTCTTTGTACATAAAACAGATTAGTGAAGTATAGGTAGAAATTTTAAGAACTGGTTTATTATGTTTCCAACGAAAAGCAATTACCAAAATAAACTACCACTTTATTATGTTTTCAAGGAAGGACGTAATATAAATAGTGCAAAAATAAACTACCAGATTATTATGCTTTCAAAGACACAATAACAATTATCCAAAAATTACCAAAAATTCACAGAACACATCTGTGATATGTTGAAACAATAAAAAAATTATAATAAAGCGAAGAACAAATGCATTTATAAGTGTTTTATTGCATTTTCAGTACAAGGTCCCTAGGGACCTGTTCACGCATCCGCGCATGTATTTGATTTAAATGGGTGTAGCACCTAAACCATTGGTCGGATTGCCTTGATTTTTTTTTAAACGATTCTCCACAAAATTCTCTTGGAATACATGGTAACTTTGGGGGGGTGTTGTCCTGGCCAAAATAGGAGTAAATTGCGTTTGAAAACGCAATAAGTCCCTAGGGACCTGTTCACGCATCGAAGGGTTAAAGCCGATTACAAAAACACTGATTGGACCTTATCAGTGTGGCTTTCGACCTGGTAAGTCCACCATAGACCAGATTTTCACGCTACGACAAATCCTGGAGAAAACCCACGAAAATCAAATTGACACACACCATCTCTTTGTCGATTTTAAAGCTGCATTCGATAGCCCGAGAAGGGATTGCCTATACGCAACAATGTCTGAGTTCGGTATACCTGCAAAGTTGATTAGACTTTGCATGATTTTGATTTGATTTAGACGTTGCAGAATGAGCAACACACGCAGCTCCGTCAAGGTAGGAAATGACTTCTCCGAAACCTTCAATACCGAAAGAGGTTTCAGGCAAGGCGATCCACTGTCTTGCCATCTCTTCAACATCATCATGGAGGGGATCGTACGAAAGGCCGGTGTGCATCGTAATGGCACCATTTTCTACAAAGGCGTCCAGCTCCTTGTGTACGCTGATGATATTGATATTGTCGGCAGAACCAAGAGAGATGTTACCGCTGCTTTCGCCGCTATCGAAAAGGAATCAGCCAAAGTGGGTTTGACGATAAATGAGGGAAAAACAAAATATATGCTGTCTACAAACAAGGGAGCTCGGCGTTTAGACTCCCACGTTTCATCCGCCAGCTATAACTTTGAAGTAGTCAAGGAGTTCGTTTACCTTGGCACCGCCATTAATACCAAAAACGAAATCAGCCTGGAGATAAAGCGAAGAACAATAATTGCTAATAGGTGCTACTACGGGCTCAGTAAGCAACTAAGTTCCAGAGCCCTCTCTTGATCGACAAAACTAACACTCTACAAGACGCTCGTTCTACCTGTGCTGCTTAATGGCGCTGAGGCATGGGTAGTTTCGCAAACTGACGCAGCCGCTCTGGGGGTGTTCGAGAGAAAGTTCTTCGCAAAATCTTCGGTCCTGTTTGAGTCGGCGATGACTATCGCATCCGAATGAACCACGAGCTGTATGAGCTCTACGATGACATTGACGTAGTTCGGCGTATACTGTGCAGCGACTACGCTGGCTGGGTCATGTCCATCGTATGAACGACGAAGCTCCAGCGAAAAAGGTGCTCGAGGCGAGGGTCGCTGGTCAACGACGACGAGGGAGACCATGCCTCCGATGGATGGACCAGGCTGAGGAAGCCCTAACCGCACTTGGTGTATCCGATTGGAGAAGAAGCGCGCAAAGCAGAGGCGCCTGGCGAGAGCTGATGAGGTCGGTTGAAACCCGGACACGGGTTGTTACGACCACCTAAGTAAGTAATTTTTGAGGAAAATTACTTTAAAGTTATACGAATCAATCAATACGATGATGTTAGTCTTCAGCACTTAATTAAATCACTATATAAACACACAAAATAATTATTAACATTCTTTGGAATGTTCCTCTTTTCAAATATACCGGTTTGAACAGATAAAATAAATGATAGAATAAAATATCAGCTGTAGTAACTTGATTTTTATAGTATATCAAACTCACGCGAGAAATGAATCGAGACCACGTCTTTCAAGTTTAACGTAACTTTATTGATTGATTGCTTAATACTACTTAAAATTTCCCTACACCTTTAGCTTGCTGAGTTACCTTGAAAACAGAAGTCATTAACTTATTTAAATATAGTAACTCAGCAGTTTCTCATTGTTTGCCAATAATTATTAAGTGATATTTATATTTGCATTGCATTGCTGCATTGAATAAAGTGAGCTACTTTCAGTGAGCAGTTTCATAGTACTTAAAATATTGACTTATTGGTAATTTTAGCTGGCAGCTCAACTTTAGGGCTTGGTGAGCTTTTATATGTAACTTCCCCGGGGCGAGAGTTGGAATTCTTGGAATGGTTTTTTCTTTCTAATTACTAATATAACAATAATGGCCACTGCAGCTAGTGCCAGTATTGTATCTAATTCATATGACATATTTTTATGAAATCTTAATTCATTAGTTGCTCTTATGTTTTCAAAGTTACATACAATAATTTTCTCAAATGAAGGCTTAAGGGAGTATTCCTGGTTGGCAACATTTTTTTTAGATTTTTTTGCATCTTTTTATAGCTTGGATATTTAAGAATATCGTCCTAAAAGAGTTTTTTGAAGTTCGAAATACTTCAGGAGATATGGCCATCATGTCCAGCAATATTTTCGCCAAAATGCGAATTGCTTAATTTTTCTACTTTTTGAATGCAACGGTTTGAAGCAACCACCGAATTTCATTCAACGCATTCTTTAGTAGATAATAACTTGTTTGTATACGCATTTTAAAAATAAATGAATGCACATTTTAGAGCTTAGGTATTCGAATGTTGGCATCATTTAGTTCACTTTGAATTGAGTTATCCGCACCGCATCGGTCCAGAGTACAGTTTTGAAAAGTACAGTTTTGATAAAAATTTTTGTTTGTGCTAAAGACAATCGATAGAAAAGGTAATTGAAATAAAAATAAAAGAAACACTGGTAGCAATCAAAAACTCTTCCCTTGAAACGCCAGTTTCGTGGTAACCAACATGAAAGAGATGAGGACACCGAATTCACAAGTTCATCGGTAAAAAAATTTAAAAATAATGAAAACGAAGACATAAGCAATGACAAAAGAACGGAGAATTGCATTTTGGAGTTTTATACAGTTTTCTCGGCGATTGCTCATCTGGTGATATGTGCCAAATGTGAAGGAAAAACCGAGTTTAAAAAAGCATCGCCGTATAGAATTGGCTTCAAGATTGATGTTCACTGCGTTTGCCCGACCACTATATACATTTTTTCGTCATTTTTGGTTGGCAAATCATATTTGATGAACCGGCGCTTGATTTCTGCCATGAAGCTTTTAGGCATTGGGCCAAAAGGCATTAACACGTTTTTGGGCTTCATGGATATCGGCAGAGGTGTGGGTAACTCGTTATACTACACTGCCCTGGGAACTTGCACACAGCTACAAGCGCGATCTATGGATACTCTTTCAAAAGCCGTGAAAGAAGAGAAAGATGCTATGGTCACATCCGATCCACAGTGCGATCCAACAATGTTGACCGTATCAGGTGATGGCACTTGGAAAAAACGTGGATTTTCTTCACTATACGGCGCTACAACGTTGATTTTCAAATACAGTAAAAAATAGTCGACTCTGTTGTAAAGCCCACGGATGCAACAGTTGCAAGTATTGGGAAGGTAAGGAAGAAGAAGACCCACTGGCATATGAAATTTAGAATGAAGACCACGAAGAGGAATGCCGTGCCAACCATTAAGGAAGCTCTGGGAAGATGGAGGTGGATGCGATAAAGGAAATATTCACCATATCAGTCCAAAAGCATGACGTAAAATACTGCAAGTATATCGGCGATGGCGACTCAAAAACTTTCAAAGCTATTATAGACGACGATCCGTACGATGGCGACCCAATCGTCGAAAAAAAAGAAATTTATATCGCACGTACAAAAAAGAATAGGCACCAGACTCCGCAAGGCCAAAAAAGAGAACAGAGGCATTGGCGGCAAGGGTGCAGGCAAACTCACAGATAAAGTCATCTCTGAACTAACATCAAATTATGGCCTCGCTATTCGTCGTCATCCAGAGTCGGTTGCTGACATGAAGAAGGCTGTTTGGGCAACGTTTTTTCACAAAATCTTGACTGATGAAACTCCACAGCATCAAAACTGTCCGACCGGTGCGTCGAGCTGGTGCGCCTGACAAAAAGCGGTAGCAGAAGGTATAATCGACAGCTTCAAGCAAACGTATGCTCCACTAAATCAGAGAGTCAAGGAAGCAATAAAACCTATTTACGAAGACCTGCCAGCCGATAATTTCTTGAACAGATGCCTTAGCTTCGAAACTCAAAACAGCAACAAATCTTTCAACGCAGTGCTGTGGTCATTCGAACCGAAGCACTTGCACACCGGACCACGTACTATTGAGATTGAGTACTTCAAATAATGATCCTAATGTGCATCCCGATTCGCAACGTCACATATAATTTCGCCATGTCTCGGAACGAAGAACGTTTGAAAAGCTCTGAAGCCAGAGCTCTGGCCACATCAAAAGAAGGTCCTCATTTTTTGAAGAAGAGTTAGTTTTATTGAACTAATTTGCGTTAAAGTTATACATTGTAACTCTAATGTATATGTTATTAATGCATATGTTCCTCCTAAGAGTAGTGTAGAGGTCTATGCAAGCCTTGCGGAGTGCATAGATTACATAATTGATTTACTTGACGTTAATGACGACATTTTATTATTGGGCGATTTTAATCTACCTGATTTAAAATGGCGTTCTTCTGACGATGATACGTACTATTGTGCATCTAATTCGAAGACCCGCCAAGAACATATATTTGTTGATAATATATGTTCAGACTTACAACAAGTGAGTTGTATTTATAATAGTCTTGATAGACTTCTTGACCTGGTCTTAACTACGGACAGTAACAATGTTGTTGTTAAGAGGGCCTTTCATGCTCTAACTACTGTTGATGAATATCATCCACCATTGAGTATTTGGTACAAATCCGACAGAGCAAATATAGTAAATTCTAATTCAGCAGATAAGCTTTATGAATTCAATTTTAAAAATGCTGACTTTTTGAAGTTGAATCAGTTGCTTCATGGTAAACTTAATGCAATTTTAGAATATATAAATGTAAATTGCTTTGATGACTCCATACATTTTTTTTATATGGAACTCTTTGCTGTGTTTTCTCAATCAGTACCTTATAGTCTCAAATTTGAGAGGAATTCTGCGTACCCATGGTACACAAAGGATTTAAAGACTCTTCGCAACAACAGGAATAGGGCATGGAAGAAATACGTCTGTAGCTTAGGCTCAAACGACTTAGAAACTTACAAACGTTTGTTTCTGGAATTTGAAAATCGCTCAGCTACATTATATCACGAATATTTAGATAATGTTAAGCTGAGAATATTGACAGATCCAAAGAAATTTTGGGGATTCGTAAACACAAAGAAGAAATCTGATGGATCTCCTTCTTCATTTAGAACTCCTGAGGGATTTACTGACAATCCCGTCATAATTTGTGGCCTATTCGCCAATCTTTTTAAAGAATCATTCTGTTCAGATTCTTTTACTCCTGATGGAGAGTACTTTGAATATATGAATTCCGAACCCAGAGTATCTTTGGAACATATATCCTTCACTCCAGAGGATATTTTAATGTATGTTAGATCGATCGATGAGGAGTTTGGTGCTGGACCTGACGGTGTTCCTGCCGCAGTGTTAACACAATGCGGTTCCGTTTTGAGTCAACCACTTTCTTTATTATTCAATAAATCTATTAACGAAAGTTATTTTCCACTTTTTTGGAAAAAATCATTTATAAGTCCTATTTTTAAAAAGGGTTGCAGGAACGATGTTAGTAACTATAGGCCTATCGCTAAGCTCTCATCGATTCCAAAACTTTTTGAGCGGATGGTGTATGATCGGGTGAAAATTCACTGTGGGGAAGTCATAACAACTCGTCAGCATGGTTTTGTGAATGGCAGATCCACTGTGTCTAATCTTCTCGATTTTACAACATTCTGCTTAAATTCTATTGATTCTGGTAACCAGGTCGATTGTGTTTACACTGACTTTAGTAAGGCATTTGATAAGCTACCACACAATCTAATCTTATTTAAACTTGAGTTAATGGGATTTCCACAATATTTTGTGAACTGGATTAAATCGTATTTGGTAGAGCGATCTTATCAAATACGTTTCCGAGGCGCATTGTCTTCTGAATTTATTGCTGGATCAGGTGTTCCTCAGGGTAGTCACCTTGGTCCTCTTCTGTTTATTTTAGCTATCAATGATGTAACTCACGTCATTGAACACTCTCATCTGCTTATTTATGCCGATGATATGAAAATATACAGAATGATTAATTCTAGAGATAATTCAGATCTACTCCAGTCTGATCTAAAATCCTTTGAAGTTTGGTGTTCTAAAAATAATATGTTTTTAAATTCAGATAAATGCCAAACTATGACCTTTTCGCGAAAAAGGAATAATTTTATATTTGATTATAAGATTAAAGATACTGCCTTGAGTCGTGTAGACACCGTCAAAGACCTAGGTATATACATGGATTCTAAGCTGTCGTTTAACATTCATATTGATAATATTTGTAAAAAAGCATCTTCAATGCTTGGTTTTGTAAAACGCTGGGCCAAAGAATTTAATAGCATGATTACAACTACAACGTTGTATTATGCAATCGTGCGTCCTCACTTAGAGTATGCAAGTCAAGTTTGGTCCCCAAGTTACAATGTGCATGTTGATCGAATAGAAAGAATCCAAAAACGTTTTGTTCAGTTTGCTCTAAGGGGCTTAAGTGGAACTGACATATTAGACCTTCCTCCTTATGAGGATCGTTTAAAACTATTAAAAATGCAGTCTTTAGGTGATCGAAGGAAATCGGCAGATATCGTATATTTACACCAGCTCATAACAGGTGTATTCGATTCTCCAGAACTTCTTTCTCACATAAATTTTAACACTGACCGTAGAAGCAGTAGAAACGCTAACAACTTAATTTATTTGCCATTTAGTAGAACAAATTATATGGCTACTGCTCCTTTAAGTCGCATGAGTTCCTTTGTTAACAATTGTAGCGTTTTTGATGTTAATCTGTCAAAAGGTCAACTCAAAAGTAGATTAAAATTAGTTGTGTAATTAGATCTATATATACGCATGGTTAGTTGTTACGTCTTGTGTTGTCCCTGAGCCCAACCCATTTATTGGTGGGTAAATTTTTCCCACATTAACTTGTTTGTGGTCACGGGTATCCATAACATTGATATTTTCAATGATTACTGGGTAGTGGCTTTAGATGGGTTAATGCTGAGGAAGTGCGATATAGCTGTAGTAGCTGAACTCTATTGTTATTGCATGTAAAAAAAAAAGAGGAAGGAGTTCTTTATTCTTTATATGTTAGTATTTCACAAAAAAAAAAAATGTTTTATTGCCTAAAATTTTCTTTGAATTTTTCGAAAATCACGTTTTTAAACTTCGAAGTCACTCTTCTACGGTTCTACTGAACCGATTTTGTTGACACAAAGTGCAATCGACGCAAAATTGTCACCATTCTGGTCCCTACCTCAATCACAATTTTAAACAATTTTTTACAATTTTTTTTTCACTAAACTACAAAAAAAAGACCCAAACTTGGTTTTTTATTTTTCAATGACCGCCATTGAAATGACCGGATCGCAAAATTATGATTTAGGTAGGGACCAGAATTACATCTGTACTGAATGTAACGCCGTTTGCTTTTTCCATTTCAGATAATCCGAAGTCCAGTTATCCGGGCCGCAAGCAGCATACTTTTTTTTCAACGCCCAACTTTGAAGGCCGACAAATTTTTGAACTGCCCTCGTACAAAGGAAAAAAATTTTTTATTTAATTTAATATGTTCTCAATACAATAAAAAAACAGAATTAAAATAACTCTTTGCGTTTTCAAATGAGAAGTTTTTCAAAAAGGGTTCAAAAACAGCCTTCTAACCAGGAATACTCCCTTAATTTTATACGTCTAATTTAGATTACTTACAGGATAAAAAAATTTGTCACTTACACTTTCTTTTTGGTAAAAAAATGGTTCGCCTTCTTCTTTAATTTTACAATTACAAAAACTTATTATGTAATTTCCATTGAATACTTAATTTATTTTTCCACAATAATTCAAAACATTTATATTTGCATCATTTTTTACAAGTATTGTTTCATCTTCTATTTGTTCTATTTTAGTTTTATTGTTGACTTAAGTCACACTTAGTTTTATATATATAATTTCTACTGCTTTCTTAAATTTCTTAAAGTAAGATTTTTTTTCATATTTATACGTGGTTAATAACAATTATTAATTGTTACAACATCTGAATTTATTTCATTTATTTCTATGTTATTGTCAAATGGTAATGAAGCAATTAAATTCAAATCTGTTTTAACATAATTCTTTGGAATTATAATAGCTAAATATACATATTCTATCTTCTATGTGGGTATGCGTGTATATGTGTGTATGTGAGGGGGCGTGGTGCCTCCCATACAACCCAAATTGTCTCTATCGCCCACAAACCAAAAAAACTTCTATATATCATACGGTTTTAATCGTATAAAACCAAAATTTGGTAATTTTGTTCAGAAGTTTACTTTCGGTAACTGTACAAAAAATGGGCGTAGTCACACTATATCTACGCCCACTTTTCAGAAATCATTGTAATTCCTGAGATGTTCAAGTTTTGACAGTGAATCTTGGAATGCAGATGCTATGAATCTAAATGACAGTCACTATGTATATATAAATGTTGTCACGCCCACTTTTACCGCCCACAAATTAGTAAAAATGCTTTATATCAGACGGCTTTTGTCGTAGAAGACTAAGATTTGGTAATTTAGTTCATATGATTACTGTCGGGCAATGTAGAAAAATGGGCATGGCCGCACTAATCTACGCCCACTTTATCGAAATCATGCTTATTCCTGAGTTGTACACGTTTTGATAGTGGATCTTGGTATGCAGGTGCTATGGGTCCATGCGGCAGTCACAATGTAGATATAAATGTTGTCACGCCCACTTTTACCGCCCACAAATCTGTAAAATTGCTTTATATCAGACGGATTTTGCCGTAGAATACTAAGATTTGTTAATTTAGTTTATATGATTACTGTCGGCCACTGTACAAAAAATGGATATGGCCGCTCTATATCTACGCCCACTTTATCGAAATCATACTTATTCCTGAATTGCACACGTTTTAATAGTGAATCTTGGTATGCAGGTGATATGGGTCCAAGTGACAGTCACTATGCATATATAAATGGTGGCACGCCCAATTTTACCACCCACAAATCAGTAAATATGCTTTATATCATACTGCCTTTACCGTAAAAGACTAAGATTTGTTAATTTATCTTATATGGTCACCGTCGGTAACTGTTAAAAATGGGCGTGGTCGCACCATATCTACGCCCACATTTTCGAAATTATGCTTATTCCTGAGTTGTGCACGTTTTGACAGCAACACTTGATATACAGGTGCTCTAAGTGGCAGTCAATATATATATATATAAAATTTGCCACCCCCACTTGTACCACCCGCAAATAAAAAAACTCAAAGACGGAATGGCCATTTCAGCCCTTGAAAAGACTTTGACCGAGCTTCTTATGATCAATTGTGTTGTGCGTGTTGCGAAATATTTGAACACAAATGATCGAGAACTGGACCTACAAGTTTTATGCCGACTCCGAATGGCTTATGTTCTCAAGCAGCTTTTCATGCCAGTTTCTACTCTCTGAGGTTTGCCATTGTCTGCAGAGAGATGACGACCGAACAGAAAAATTAATTCAATTGAAAAAACTTTCTGTGTCAGATGGAATTCGAACCTGGGTTCTATGGCTTACAAGCCACTCACCTCAACCAGTATAACACGGAATGGTTTGAAATATGCTCTAAGAATCGAGTTTTTTGTAAAAATATTTACTGGTGTGGTCGTTAAAAATAACAAACGGTCAAAAATAATAGTAATGAAAAAGTTCTTCCAATCTGCATCAATAAATTTTTAATTTTTTCAGTCGGACCAGAGGTAATGCGAATTTTCATTAATTTTTGTAACTTTTTTTTTATATTATTTTCACTAAAATTCAAATTATTTTTTTTTTTTTGTCAAATAAATTGTCTATTGATGATAAAATATAGTGTAAAGTGAAGACTTAAATTGAATGAAATTACAAAAAAATTTACAGATTTTTTATATTTTACAATTTTTTGACTTTTTTATGGGTAAAAGTTAATTTGATTTTTAGTGAAAATAATATGAAAAAAGTTAAAACAATCCATAAAAATCCGCATTATCTTTGGTCCAACGGAAAATATTTAAGATTTTTTGATGCAAAAGAACTTTTTCATTACTCTTATTTCTGACCGTATGGTTTTTTTTTAACTACCATACCAGCCAATATTTTTAGTCGAAATATTTTGTGGATCATCATAACATAGTCCATGGATTATTTTAAAGAACGAGACTGAACAATTTTTTTTTAAGGAGTGTGAAGCGACTTAATATATATACAATATATATACGTGATATAGACTATATGTGTATATCACGTACTAGACTTCGAAACCGCTAAGCCACTTTTTATACCAAAGCGTAGAGAGGGTTCCTGTGAATTCTGGGGCCGATCGTAAAAGGCACCTTAAATACACCTAAAATTTTCGATATCGAACAGTTTTGGAATTAAAGGTCGCACAGCCTCGGAACTCAGTATTCGACCTAAATTTACACATGCCGTTCCACTGGTAACATTTGATCCAGCTCCCAAATTTTTCGGTATAGCTTTCGAAATAACTCACACATCAATGAAACTCGGTACAAACTTACTATAATAGCATGGCTTCACTAAAGCTACGACCTCTTTTAAGGGATAAGCGGGATTGAATAATTTTTGTATGACATAATTGCAACTTTAAATAATTTTAGTTTGTAAAAATCTACTTCATAAGCTTCAATTTAAGTTACTGTTAATATGTCAGGATGTAAGATAATGCATTTAATTGAAGCTATATTGTCGTGAATTGCATCAATTTTACTTTCAATATATTGAAGTCTCATCATGTTATCTGTATATAATAAATAACGTGCAATTTCTAAATTTCTTCCTTTATTTGATTGAGTGAGTTTTTAGTTCTTTCCCTGTCGCTCTCAATAGCGTCTTTCAAAATTTTAAATGTATCATTGAAATGTGTATTTATTAATACCTGGTTATTAACGGTTGTTATAATTTCATGGTTATTTTTATCGATAACATCTATATGAGCTAAGATTACTTCTCAATCGATATGATCTAATAAACCAGACAACCACTTATCTATTGTACCTACAAAATTAAACAATACTCTTTTCTTTCTACCGGCTTGTTTTGGTGCAATGGTTTTAATTTTAGACTTAAGTATTTTAACTTTATCAAACAATATATTCTTATTATTGATATCGGTAGCTTTTATTTTGTCCTCAATTTGATTTACAATATTTTCAATTTCTTTCAGGTGAATAATACATAATACAGTAATTGTTTGATTAACTCTTTCTATTTCATGCATTCTTATTGGTATATATCTGCCTGCTCGTAAATGGGCATTACCTGGAGAAATCCTTGAACTGCCGCTACTATCGCCATTATAGTTATTTTGAATATCGGTACCTGCAAAATTTTAACGGTCTTTTAGTATTCGAATATGTAATGGTAATATTTTATAATACGGCTCATCTTTGTGTCTTAATCGTTTGTAATTCCTAACTGGTCCATTAGGTCTATTCTCAATATATGATTCTCTATCAAAATTTATTTTTGCAATTATATTTTCCATACTCAGTTTTACTCATTCTACTAAAGTGTTTACTTCGACATTTTTTTTTTGCTTCTACTGGAGTGAGTTATATCGATTTTTATAATTTTTTATAGCAATCTGCATCTCTATTTGTACCGAGAGTTCATTATCCTCAACTGCATTTATTTTTTCAATAAGTTGAGTTATTTTTTCGCTCTATATCTGCGTTGCGTATGTGAGTCTGGTGTTGTGAAATATTAGACGACCTGCTCTGCGTTGATATATGCTAAAATGTGTTGTGACCTAAATTCATTGTCCATAATTACTTTATTTGGTTTTTCGAATTTTGCAGAGTGTTCTATAATTATTTCATTTTTTCCTATCCAATTGGCTGCTTACACTAGGGAAGTAAGAATAGCAAAGCAAACTTCTTGGACAAAATTCTGTGAGTCCATTTAGGATACCAGTGAAGCCGCCAGTCTTCGAAAGACGCTATCCAAAGACCCAACGGTCCCGGGATACCTTAAGAGGTCCGACGGATCCTGGACAGAATCCAGCCAAGAAACGCTTTTGCTACTCATGGAAACTTATTTTCCAGGTTGTACAGAACCGGATCAAAATGGAGCTAACAGCAACTTGGAAATAACAATACCAGAATCGTTACAAGAACTCGCCAACATTATTACAAGGTCAATTGTAGAATGGTCGATCGGGTCCGTCAAGCCCTACAAATCTGCGGGGCCAGATGGAATCCTACCGGCCATAATGCAACATGCCCTTCCTGGCATCATGCCCTGGTTTATAGCAATCTTCACCAGCTGCCTCAAGACAGAATATGTTTCAAAAATTTGGAGAGAAGTGCGAGTTGTTTTCATTCCTAAAGCTGGGAAACCGATACACTTAGCACCAAAGGATTATAAGCCTATTAGTCTCTCATCGTTCTTGATGAAAATGCTAGAGAGAATAATAGATATTCACATAAGAGAATCTGTGAACGATTATGATCTCTGTAGTGCCTAACATGCCTACCTTAAGGGTAAATCGGTAGAAACGGCACTGCATGAGGTGGTTTCGGTCATAGAAAGAACCCTTCATCACAAAGAATATACTTTAGCAACGTTTTTAGATATCGAAGGCGCATTTAACAATGTAAATATAAATTCTATAAGAACTGCTTTAGTAGACAAAAGAGTCAACAGTAAAATAACCCAGTGGATTTATAAAATGCTCAATAGCAGACGTATAAGCTCACAAATGAACATGGTGAGGAAAGAAGTCACAAGAGGCACACCGCAAGGAGGAGTTATATCCCTCCTTCTCTGGATGACTGCGGTTGACAAAATTCTCACTACACTCAAAACTGGAGGAACAAAAGTAGTAGCCTATGTCAATGACGTTGCCATCCGTATATGCGGGAAATACCTGCAAACAATTTGCGAACTAATGTCTGCGGCATTATATGAGCTATCGCGGTGGGCAGAATCGAATGGACTTGGTGTAAACTCAATAAAGACCGCACTCGTTCTTTTCACAAGAAGAAGGAAAATAGAAAGTTTCACATTACCGAAACTCAACGAAGTAACTCTGAAGCTTTCCACGGAAGCCAAATACCTTGGGGTTATCCTTGATAACAAGCTGAGCTGGAAACGCAACACAGAGGATGAAGGAAAAAAGCACAATGCGCTCTATACGCATGTACCATACAAGAGAGCCGTAGGTAAGAATGGGCGATCGCTGTATACATCCAGTAGATTATGTGCGGTCGCAATCCCTATTTCCTGCCAAATGTTCTCTGACATGCGTCAGAGAACAAACACAAACACATTTTTGTGGATAGCCAAGCGGCCATCAAAGCACTGAACAGTAAAACGACGAAGGCTCGACCGGTGCAAAACTGTAAAATTGGACTGAACAGTATATGCAATACCCAGAATGTCACTCTCTTCTGGGTTCCCGGACATAGCAATATCGAAGGGAACGATGCAGCGGATGAACTGGTGAGGCGTGGAGTAACCGCAAGTACAAACAGAGCTGATACAGATGTGCACATTCCAATAGGCGTCGTCAAAAGGAGTATAGACCTAAAAGCCACAGATATTGTTAACACAAACTGGGCTTCCAGAGGTGACTGCAACATATCTCGGCTTTGGCCGGAGCCAAATGAGAAGAGAACTAAAAGCCTTCTGCTTTTGGTCAAGCGGGAAATCCCGTTTAGTTGGGATTAGTTGGAGTTCTAAGAGGTCATTGCCCCATTGGGGTTATGGCCAATAGAATGGGCATAACAGCGCCAGACTTCTGTCGGAACTGCAAAGATCCAGAGGAAACAAAAACAATAACTCATCTACTATGGGAATGTTCAAGTCTATAGAATCGTCGACCCCGACAAATTTATATATTTTTTTATTTAATAAATACCGGGGGACCTATAGGCCCCCGCGAAAGCGCCGGTAACGGTGCACGACCCTACATACCTAACCTAACTTTCCTATCCAATTTCTGTTGGTAATATTATATGCTGTTGGTATTTCTGTTAGTTTAAATTTCAGTTATGTTTATGATGCTAGTTTATGATAAGCTGTTATTTTGCTGTAATTTTACTTTTTTAATGTACTGTTACAGTCGCTTACCCCACTATGGCTAGCTTCTTTCGTTTGGTATAATGATAATTGTTTATGTTATTCTTCCTCAGTGCGAATATCAATTGCTCTTTGAGTTAGCCTTACAAATTTTATGTGATTTGCATTGGCAAATAATGCAATTATGATAAGTTTCACGTTGTGGAAATCACTATCGGAAACTTCAGCATAAATGCCTACATGGCCTGATTTAATATATTCTTTTAAAATATCTTTGATTGTTGTTTCGCTTTCTGTGGAATTTATTTCTATTATTTTTCGCTTATGAATTACTGTGAATTCCTCACCGGGGTTGTATGTTAAAACACTACTATACAAAATTGGCGAATGGCGATAACATTTTCTATCGTGAAATTTTCCACAGAATCCGAATATCGTAATGATTTTTTTCGATTGGCCCCAATTTTTTTTTTTAAGTGGCAAAATTAAAAAAATCCACTGTTGAGAGCACATACTTCACATAAATGCTTATAAAAACTTCAAGTTTCAGCGAATGAATTTGAATTTAAATGCATAAAGTAGAGAAAAAACAAGTTATTTGGGAGTTTTTGATGATTTAATATATTCTGATTTAATATATTCTTTTAAAATATCTTTGATTGTTGTTTCGCTTTCTGTGGAATTTATTTCTATTATTTTTCGCTTATTTATTAATTACTGTGAATTCCTCACCGGGGTTGTATGTTAAAACACTACTATACAAAATTGGCGAATGGCGATAACATTTTCTATCGTGAAATTTTCCACAGAATCCGAATATCGTAATGATTTTTTTCGATTGGCCCCAATTTTTTTTTTTAAGTGGCAAAATTAAAAAAATCCACTGTTGAGAGCACATACTTCACATAAATGCTTATAAAAACTTCAAGTTTCAGCGAATGAATTTGAATTTAAATGCATAAAGTAGAGAAAAAACAAGTTATTTGGGAGTTTTTTTTTTAGATGAGATACACTAAATTTTATTTACATTTCTGTTAATATCATACAAAGAAATTAAGGGGGTAAGTCATAAAAAAACACAACTTAAATTTTTAAGGGACACTCTAATGTGTATTATTATTTACAATGTCTTTCTAAAAACTTAGAAAAAATATGAACAAAATGTTATCAACAAAAATCAAAAATAAAGTTAAAAAAATCATTATGTATGCATTCTTTTATTTAACTGCAATAAAATAGTTTAACCCTCCGATGAGTAACAGTTCTGAACTTCACGGCAGTGTGAAAAGGTCCCTACGGACCTTTTTTGTAAATCATGTTTTTTTCATATAAAAATTTTTTTTTTTAATTTTTTTTCGTTTTTATTGTTTATAACTAAATTCTACATACAAAAATAATTTTTTTCAATTTTTTTTAATTTTTTTTTTGCTTGCATTTTCTTAAGACTATTATAAAAAAGTTTAAAAATTATTGTTGTTGAGCGTGTACTTCTTGTCCCCCGCCCTGTGCGCAAGTGTGCCCGCGTTTTCCGCTGCCGCACGTACTCAGAACGGCAAAGGCGACATGACGGTCTACTTGACCTAGCCGCAAACGACGGTGCATTGCCTTCCATCGGTCTTGGTAATACCTGAAATGAAAAGAAAAATAAAAAACAAATAAATATATATTCTATTCTTGAATTTGAAGATGTTTTTCTTACCCTGACATCGAATGCTTCCATCGCATTGCGTATCCTTGGATATGAGGTTATATGGTTGTTCAGGGCACGTTCTTCGATATTTGGTGTGGCCAATTGTTTCGTTAGCAGTAACAAGAACGACCGCCGTCTGTCACTCCTTTTTATAGGTTTACGAAACTACAACTTCTTTTATACTCTTTCGTACGTCTACCTAAACTCAAAGACATTAGGGATGATGATAAAAACAAAAAATTCTAAGAAAAAATTCTAAGAACAAAAATACTAAGAACAAAAAATTCTAAGAACTGGTTTATTGCTAGTAGTATAAAATTAGAATATTGTGCCTTTCCTTAAAAGCAATAAAGTTCATGTCTTCGAATTTTTCTTAGAATTTTTTGTTTTTACCATCATTCCTAATGTCTTTGAGTTTAGGTCTTTGTGTTCAGAACAAGTAAATTATGTGTTGAAACAATAAAAAAATTATAATGATGCCCAAAAACATGCATTTATTAGTGAAATTCAGTACAAGGTCCATACGGACCTATTCACACGTCCGCGTACTATTCTCACTAAAACCTCAATAACTCCTAAAGTAATGATCCGATCGGCTTGATTTTGACCAAAAGATGCGCAACAAAATACTCTTGGAATACAGAGTAACTTTGGGGGGGGGGGGGGGGTTGTAGTGACCGAAGTAGGAGTAATTTCAGTTTGAAAAGGTAAAAAGGTCCCTAGGGACCTTCTCACTCATCGGAGGGTTAAAAAAATGGTTTCTTAACAAAAAAAGGTTTTGCATTGATGTGAAAAAATGCTATAATTTAGAAAATTATGACTTATTTAGACATATATACGTAGGGTGCCTTTTATATTTCGGGATTTGGCAACCCTGGTGTTGCAATCTGTCAACTGAAAGCTCTATCGCAAAGTTTGACATTTGTTGGCTTATACGTACTCAGAACGTTTTGACATACGAGCGCTATTTGTGTTGTTTATAGTAACTTAAAAGATTCATCTCGGTCTAAAAATGGAATTAAATCGTGAACATTTTCGTGCGATTATTTTTTACAACTTTCGACGTGAATTAACACAGCAACAGTGCATGGATGAACTTAATTCAATTTTTGGCGATGAAGCTCCATCAAGGACCAGTGTTTATCGATGGTATGGTGAATTCAATCGTGGTCGTAGTTCACTCCAAGACGAATTTCGTGAAGGTCGTCCGAAATCAGCTGTTGTTCCGAAAACCATTGATGCTGTGCGCGAACTGATATAGCAAGATCGTCATGTTACCTATCGTGAGATTGAGGCAACCTTAGGCATAGGTGGGACCAGCATACATTCAATATTGCATAAACATTTGACTGTCAAAAAAATTTGTTCGCGTTCGCAAACAACCATTTGTTTGCCAGTTGTCTTCCAAGAAATCAGGAAAACCAACCGCCGAAGACGGATCACTCTTCACCACGACAATGCGAGCTCTCACACATCGGCTCAAACAACTGCATTTTTGAGCACCTAAAACATCGATTTGATGGGTCATCCGCCGTATAGTCCTGACTTGGCACCGAATGACTTCTTTTTATTCCCAACCGTGAAGAATAAACTGCGTGGACAACGATTTTCGACGCCCGAAGAAGCGGTTGCGGCATTCAGAATACATGTTTTGGAGATACCTCAATCAGAGTGGCAAAAGTGCTTCGACAATTGGTTCAAACGCATGCAAAAGTGTATAGATCTTAATGGAGAATATTTTGAAAAACAATAAAGTGATTTTCGATGATTAATATTTGTTTTTGTTCTCTAATCCCGAAATATAAAAGGCACCCCTCGTATTAGAGTGGGTCAATTTGTATGGATTAAAAAAATTTACCAAGCGGTTGTCAAAATCGTAATCTACGACGAATTCTAAGAAGAATTGCCCAAAAAAACCATGGGTCTAAAATCAAAATAGAGCTTCCTATTTTTACGAGAAAGTTTTCGTGTTTCATATTTCTTTTTTAAATATGCTGAAGTTTTTATTGAATCCTCTAAGAAACTTGACAAAAGTGATGACGTTTGGGCTTGTTCGAAAGGAAATTTCATGAGCTTTCAAAAGCTGTTTAGATAACTAATTAATTTTGATGTTTAGGTTAATTTTAAAAAAGCTTTCAAGAGCCTCTGGGAGTTTTTCGATGAAAAAAACACCTGTTTTAAAAAACTTGTTTTGAAGCTGTGTTTTATTTTAGACCAAATTTTTTTTTACATTTTTAAAACGTAACTACTCAAGAATTATCCCTGACAGTTTGGTCTAAAATATTCGTTGATAAGGTAGAAAGGTGCAATGCCGTGGAAAGCCCTTAAGTTTTGCGGTGAGCAAGATATCTGGAGACTAGTTCTTCAGAAAAAAAAATTTTTTTCGGTTTAGTAAAGAGTTCGTTCGATTTTTTTTTAATACATACTTTTTGATTTATAACCTAAAACGACCTCAATTTTGTGGGGGAAAAAAATGAAAATTTTCTTTCTACGCTCGCCATTTTGTCAAACATTAATTTTTTTCAAAAATCCACCTCTAACGCCCAAGAACTCTTTACTAAACCGAAAAAAATTCATTCGCTAAACATTACAAGCATTTATGTGAAGTATGTGCTCTCAGTGGATTTTTGAATTTTATCGTTTACAAAAATAATTGGGGCCAATCGAAAAAAATCATTACGATATTCGGATTTTGTGGAAAATTTCACTATAGAAAATGTTATCGCCATTCTTTGTGGAAAATCTTGTTGAGTAGTGTATTTTGGGGTTTATAATTGTTATGGGGGTATTCCTGGTTGGCAAACATTTTTTTATTTAGCTCTATTTTTATAGCGAATATCGTCGCTAATATATATAGAGAATATCGTCCTAAAACGGTTTTTTGAAATTCGAAATACTTTAGGAGATACGGTCTTTTTTGTCCAGCAATGTTTTCGCCAAAATGTGATTTGCTTAATTTGGCTACTGTTTGAATGCAACGGTTTAAAGCAACCACCGAATTTCGTTCAACGCGTTCTTTAGTAGGTAATAACTTGTTTGTATACGCATTTTATAAATAAATCAATACACATTTTAGAGCTTAGGTATTCGAATGTTGGCTTGCCCGACCACTATATACATTTTTTCGTCGTCTTTGGTTGGCAAATCATATTTGATGAACCGGCGCTTGATTTTTGCCATGAAGCTTTTAGGCATTGAGCCAAAAGGCATTAACACGTTTTTTGGCCTCATGGATATCGGCAGAGGTGTGGGTAACTTGTTTTACTACACTGCCCTGGAGAACTTTCATACAGCTTTCAAAAGCCGTGTAAGTCACAGCCGATCCACAGTGCGATCCAACAATGTTGACCGTATCAGGTGATGGCACTTGGAAAAAACGTGGCTTTTCTTCACTATACGGCGCTACAACGTTGATCGGCAAATACAGTAAAAAATAGTCGACTCTGTTGTAAAGTCCAGCGTATGCAATAGTTGCAAGTATTGGGAAGCTATATGAAATTTAGATTGAAGACCACGAAGAGGAATACCGTGCCAACCATTAAGGAAGCTCTGGGAAGATGGAGGTGGATGCGATAAAGGAAATGTTCGCCATATCAGTTCAAAAGCATGGCGTAAAATACTGCAAGTATATCGGCGATGGCGACTCAAAAACATTCAAAGCTATTATAGACGACGATCCGTACGATGGCGACCCAATCGTCGAAAACAAAAGAATGTATGTCGCTCGTGCAAAACAGAATGGGCACCAGACTCCGCAAGGCCAAAAAAGAGAACAGAGGCATTGGCGGCAAGGGTGCAGGCAAATTCAGAGATAAAGTCATCTCTGAACTAACAACATATTATGGCCTCGCTATTCGTCGTCATCCAGAGTTGGTTGCTGACATGAAGAAGGCTGTTTGGGCAACGTTTTTGCACAAAATCTCGACTGATGAAACTCCACAGCACCAAAACTGTCCGACCGGTGCGTCGAGCTGGTGCGCCTCGCAAAAAGCGGTAGCAGAAGGTATAATCGACACCTTCAAGCAAACGTATGCACCACTAAATCAGAGAGTCCAGGAAGCAATCAAACCTATTTACGAAGCGCTGTCAGCCGATGATTTGTTGAACAGATGCCTTGGCTCCGAAACTCAAAACAATAACGAATCTTTCAACGCAGTGCTGTGGTCATTCGAACCGAAGCACTTGCACACCGGCGCACGCACTATTGAGATTGCCAATTATATTGCAACCGTCTTATTTAACGAAGATTTTTTGCCAATACTTCAAATAATGATCTTAATGGGCATCCCTATTGGCAACGTCACATATGATTTCGCCATGTCTCGGAACGAAGAACGTTTGAAAAGGTCCGAAGCCAGAGCTCTGGCCGCATCAAAAAAAGGTAGAACTGTCCGAAGAACACAAAGAGCCGCTGAGTCCTCATGTTTTTGAAGAAGAGGAAGGAATTCTTTATGGGGCTTGCATTGCAGATTAATATATGTAAGTATTTCACAAAAAAAAATGTTTTATTGCCTAAAATTTTCTTTGAGTTTTTTCAAAATCACGTTTTTAAACTTCGAAGTCAGTTTTTCCGGTTCTACTGAACCGATTTTGATGAAACCAAGTGCAATCGACGCAAAATTGTCGAATTTCTAAAACATGCTCAAAGTTTTTATTAAATTTTTTTTTTTTGAGGAAAAAAAGTAACTTCAAACTTAAACGCATTTATCTCGAAACCACGTTTTTCGAGCTTGCGCAAAATAGTCTAAAAATTATAATTGAGGTAGGGATCAGAATTACATCTCTACTGAAACTAACGCCGTTTACTTTTTCCATTTCAGATAACCCGAAGTCGAGTTGTCCGAGCCGCAGCATAGCTTTGTTTTTCGACGCCCAACTTTGAAGGCCGACAACTTTTTGAACAGCCCCCGTACAAAGGAGAAAAACATTTTTTTATTTAATTTATTATTTATTTATTTATTTATTTATTTATTAATTCACTCTACGGATTAAAATCTTACAGACTAATACATTTAATTAAATACAGTGAATAAATTTAATCTAAATCTATACTCATTTACATCGAAATTTATTACTTGAGAAAGACTATTGCACAAATCAACGCACCTAGCAATTGGCTCATTAGCAGCATAAATTGTCCTATAAAAGGAATCCGAGACTAAAATACAATATTCTTAATACAATAAAAAAAGAATTTAAAAAACTCTTTGCGTTTTTAAATGAGAAGTTTTTCAAAAGAAGTCCGAAAACAGCCTCCCAACAAGGAATACTCCCTTAATTATTTCGTCTTTAATTCCTATATACAGAGTGAGCAGTATCGGATGTCTGAAAATAAGATTCGCTATCGTTATTTTTATTTATGAGTGGCGCATTTTGTTACTTACTCAGAAAATCTGCCACTTTATTTTGGCTGCCTTTTAGATATTCTATAGTTATATTCTTGAAATTCCAGCAACCATCATTGGTGACGTGGTGTGAAATCTGTGCTTTTATACTTGTTACTTCGATATTTGATAGGGGCATGGCCTGTCACAATTTTAAATTTATTTCCATATAAATAAGATGTAAAATAATTAACTGCATATATTATGGATAAAAATTCTTTATCAGTAGTGCTATAGTTTTTTTCATGTGAATTTAATGTTCTTCATACATAGCATACAGGTGGGCCTTATTGTAACAAAGCTACGACAATTGCATAATCACTTACATATGTCGTTACAACAAAGGGCTTATCCAATTCTGGATATTTTAAAATGGGGAGTGAACTTGTTAGGGTTTTCAAATTTCCAAATGCAGTTATATACTGTGGATCGTTTGTACTAATTTTGCGTCCTTTTTTAAGGTATTTTATTACTGGATAAGCGTTCTTTGAAGAATTTCTTATAAACTTTCTATAAAAACATGTTGCGCCTAGAAAAATTTTTTTTTTGTTTCTCTGTTCTGAGCAATAAGATTTCTTGAATGGCTTTTATTTTTCGGGGTTACGTTTTATACCGTCCTTTGATAAAACGTGACCTAAAATGGTGTGTCCCTGTTCATAAAACAACATTTATCTGTCTGTATTTTTAAATTTGTTTTTAAATTGCAGTTTTACAAATATCTTTCTGTGAATTTTCATGTTCTTCGAGTGTTGTTGAAAATATAAGTACATCATCAACAATACCATACAAATTTTGTTAATATACTCTCGCAAAATTTTGTTCATTAGCCTCTGAAAAGTTGCCGGAGCATTTTTCAAGCCGAAAGCCAATCGAACGAATTCATATAAGGAATATTTCTTCTTCTATCTATCTTCTTCTTCTATATATATAAAAATGGATGTATGTATGTGGGTATGTGGGTATGTGTGTATATCACGAATAGACTCCAAAACCGCCGAACCAATCTTTATGAAATTTCAAGCGATACTGAAGCAACATTTTGAGAGTGCTCCTGTGAAGTTTGGTGTTGATTGGACAAGGGAGCGTGGTACCTCCCATACAACCCAAATTGGCTCTCAGACGGTTTTAATCGTATAAATCGAAAATTTGGTAATTTTTGTTCAGATGGTTACTTTCTGTGACTGTACAAAAAATGGGCGTGATCACACTATATCTACGCCCACTTTTCAGAAATCATTGTAATTCCTGAGATGTTCAAGTTTTGATAGTGAATCTTGGTATGTAGGTGATATGGATCCAAGTGGCAGTCACTATGTGTATATAAATGTTGTCACGCACACTTTTACCGCCGAAAAATCAGTAAAAATTATATCCGACGGTTCTTGCAGTAGAAGACTAAGATTTGGTAACTTATTTTATATGATTACTGTCGGCCAATGTACAAAAAATGAGCATGGCCGCACTAATCAACGCCCACTTTATCGAAATCATGCTTATTCCTGAGTTGTACACGTTTATATAGTAAATCTTGGCATACAGGTGCTATAGTTCCAATTGACCGTCACTATGTATATATAAATGTTGTCACGCCCACAAATCAGTTAAAATGCTTTATATCAGACTGCTTTTGCCGTAGAAGACTAAGATTTGGAAATTTAGTTCATATGATTACTGTCGGCCAATGTACAAAAAAAAACATGGCCGCACATGGCCGCGTAGATATAGTACACGTACACGTACACGTTTTGATAGTAAATCTTGGTATAGAGGTGCTATAGTTCCAATTGGCAGTCACTATGTATATATAAATGTTGTCACGCCCACTTTTACCACCCAAAAATCAGTAAAAATGCTTTATATCAGACGGCTTTTACCGAAGAAGACTAAGCTTTGGTAATTTAGTTCATATGGTCACTGTCAGCACCTGTTAAAAAATGGGCGTGGTCTCGCCATATCTACGCCCACTTTTTCGAAATCATGCTTATTCCTGAGTTGTACACGTTTTCATAGTAACACTTGATATGCAAGTGCTCTAAGTGGCAGTCAATATATATATATAAAATTTGCCACGCCCACTTGTACCACCCGCAAATAAAAAAACTCAAAGACGGAATGGCCATTTCAGCCCTTGAAAAGACTTTGACCGAGCTTCTTATGATCAATTGTGTTGTGCGTGTTGCGAAATATTTGAACACAAATGATCGAGAAGCAGCTTTTCATGCCAGTTTTTACTCTCTGAGGTTTGCCATTGTCTGCAGAGAGGTGACTGGCGAACTGAAAAATGAATTCAATTGAAAACTTTCTGTGTCAGGTGGGACTCGAACCAGGGTTCTCTCGCGTATGGGCCACACACTCTACTTACTACGCCACGGCCTCCACTTTTTTTACCCACAAATCAATAGAACTCCTATAAATCAGACGATTCTCATCGTTTATTACTGAAATTTGGTAATTAAGTTTATACGATTACTCTCGACAGCTTTGCAAAAAATGTGCATGGTGGCACTATATCTGTGCCCACTTTTCAGAAATAATTTGAATTCCTGAGATGTGAACGTTTTGATAGTCAAACTTGGTATGTAGGTGGTATGGGTCCAATTGTAAATTTATATATAAATGTAGCCACGCCCAACTTTAAAGCCCACAAATCCGTTAAGAGGATATATATCAGACTTTTTTTACAGTAAAAGACTAAAATTTTGTTGATTAGTTCATATGGTTACTGCCAGAAACTGCCATTGTCATTTCTGAGCTGTGCACGTCTTGATAGTGAAACTTGGTATGTAGGTGCAATGGGACCAACTGGCGGTCACTATATATATAAATGTTGCCATGGCTACTTTTTCTGCTCATCTATCTTTCTGTAAAAAATGTATGTATGTTTACTAAGGCTCCTCACGAAAAAAAGTTGTTCGGGTCGTTTTCTCAAAATAATGCTTTATGCTATGATGATTCCAAAAATATTTCGACTCTAGCGATAGCCATCCGTGAGTTTGAAATTAAAAACAAAACAATAACGAAATGGCCATTTCAGCCCTAGAAAAGACTTTGACCGAGCTTCTTAGGGTCAATTGTGTTGTACATGTTGTGAAATGTTTGAACACAAATGTTTGAGAACCGGACCTACAAGTTTTATGCCGGCTCCGAATGGCTTATGTTCTCAAGAAGATTTTCATGCCAGTTTTTACTCTCTGAGATTTGCCATTGTCTGCATTGAGATAACGGTTTTTGAAAAAACTTTCTGTTTCAGATGGAATTCGAACCTGGGTTTTATGGCATACAAGCCACGCACCTCAACCAGTAAGCCACGGAATGGATTGAAATATGCTCTAAAAATCGAGTTTTTGTAAAAATATTTACTGGTGTGGTAGTTTAAAATAACAAACGGTCAGAAACAATAGTAATGAAAAGGTTCTTTCAATCTGCACCAAAAAATGTTAAAGTTTTGCAGTCCGACCAGAGGATTTTATTTATTTTTTAACTTTTTTTATATATTATTTTCACTAAAATTCAAATTAAATTTTTTTTTATGTTTTTTCATGTTATTTTTAGTTATTTTATTATCTATTGATGATAAAGTATAGTGTAAAGTAAAGAATTAAATTGAATGAAATTACAAACAAATTTACGCATTTTTTACACTTAATAATTTATTTGACTAAAAGTTGTATGGGAAAAAATCATTTGAATTTTTGTGAAAATAATATGAAAAAAAGTTTAAACAATCTATAAAAATCCGCATTTTCTTTGATCCAACGGAAAAAATTTAAGATTTTTTGATGCAAAAGAACTTTTCCATTACTCTTATTTCTGACCATTTGTTTTTTTTTTTAACTACAATACCAGCCAATATTTTTAGTCGAAATATTTCATAAGCCATCATAAGCCATGGATTATGTTGAAGAATCGGACTGAACAACTTTTTTTTTCTAAGGAGTGTGAAGCGACTTAATATATATACGTATGTGACTATATGTGCATATCACGTAAAGACTCCGAAACCGCTAAGCCAATTTTTATACCAAAGCCTTGAGAGTGTTCCTGTGAAGTCAGGTGCCGATCATAAAAGGCACCTTAAATACGCCTCAAATTTTCGATATCAAACAGTGTTGGAATTATAGGAATTATAAATTAGTCATACATCAATGAAACTCGGTACGAACTTACTATAAAAGCATGGGTTCATTAAAGCTACGCCCTCTTTTAGGGGATAAGCTAATTGAATATAAAATGCATCTCTCGAATTGAATATAAAGTGCATTGAATAAAATGCAATTTGAAAATTTAGAGTTTGAATATTTTTACGAGATTTTGCAAAATAAGTTAAAATAAGTTCAACACTTATTTTTAAGACTTTTAAGACAAGAAAATTGTATTTTGGCACTCCTGGAATTCCCAAATTGAAAACAGACTAGTAAGGGTGGAGCTTCGGCAGGGTACCGAAGCTGAAATACCCCCCCGCGGCCGTATTGACGAATATCCAAAGTCCTTAGCCACGACATACACGATGACATTCAGTTTTGTATACTCGTATTAACGAAAGTTTTCCTATTTTTATGACGTCACTTTGTATGGGAAGTAGGCGTGATTTTGATCCAATTTCCAAATTTCATAGCCAGAATTAAAACTGAAGAGCAAAGCTCACCTGCCAAATTTCAAGGCATTTCTTTAATTTTTGTGGATTTTAAAGACATTTTACGGTTAATATAAAGTCACTTTGTATGGGAGGTAGGCGTGGTTTCCATCCGATTTCGCTCATTTTCGAATTTTATCTTCTCTTTTTAAAAATAAACTTATATTTTGAATTTCATCGTGATAGCTTTAAAATTGCGGCTGTAATCGTGTCGACAGACGGACAGACAGACGGACACACGGAAATCGACTCAGGAGATGATGCTGATCAAAAATATAAATGTTTTTCTATACCTACCACGCCTCCTTCTTGGCGTTACAAACGGAATGACAAAGTTAATATACCCCTTACGCGGTACGCTTGGGGTATAAATATGTGTCGTAAATTGTTTTGCAGTGCAAATTTGAATACATATTTTACCCTAAAACCGGGGACTGATAGCTTGGCAATCCTGGGATTGCAAAATTTTTTCGAAAAAAATGAGCAATATTTTTGTAAAATTGATTCGTTCCTTTTCAACAGTTGTCTTATTTCTCTATTTAAATGTTAAGATATTAATGCTTTTTTGTTTTAATTAGTATAAGCCGCGGAAGTATTGATATAGATTGAAGATAAAACTGCTAAGCTGCCCATTGTTTTTTATTGCCAACACCAAACCAAAACCAAAATTAACCAAAATTACAAAATAAGACAAATACTTATGTAATAGGAAATAATAAGGATCCACGTCACTACGGATAAGACAAGTTTTGATTTTTCAATGCATATTTTATTTGTATGTCAATGAGATAAGAAAAATTACGGAAACTCTTACTATAAAAAAAAAAATCCAAAAGTATAGTTTAAAACTCTTATTAAAGAAGCCTGTAAAGTCACCGTGTACAATCATCCAATTACAGAAAAAATTGAGGAGAGAAAGATTTGAGTGTCCTTGAATTGGATGATTTTACACGCGCTTCTGTTGTTGTGACTATGGGGGGATTGAGTTCCTAAAGAGCAGAGAATAACAACACATCTTGTTTGATGCCAAAGATTGTGGGGATTCTCTTGACTGATGGCGATCAGGGAAGAAAATAGCTACGCAAGATTTGGGCAACAAAAGAGGGTTATTTAAAAAAAAAAACTGATGTTCAATTTAAAAGACGTAATCTTACTAGTTTATTTGGTGCGGAGCTCTTTTCCATGTGATGTGATGATAATGAGTAAAATACAAAATAAAATGGTTGATTCCGCTAGAGGAAATCTTTAGCTCTGCTTAAGGCTGAGTTCAAAAAGTACAGTTTTGTCGAAAAGTTTGAATATGAAACGATATAATGAGATAATTTAATGAGAAGGATAAATGAGCAAACAAAAGTACATTGTGCCCACCTTGCACTTGTGCAATCTCTATAGCATGTCCTCCAGCACGTTTTAATGCGCGGATAACTTTGACCAGCTGTTCCCTTGGGTTGTTACTGAGACTGCGTCCTCGCTGTTGGCGTTCCTGGTTGCGCTCTTGTGGTCGAGAAATTCTTCTTTAATAACAACGAAATCTCCCTCGCAGATATTTCGTTCCGGGTGTTTCCATTTGTAGCGTTTGTGCAACTCCGATAAATACTCTTCTTTCCAGCGACGACTAAGCTGGTGATAAAGGACTTTTTCCCAGCGATTTATAAGAGACAAATCTTCTTTATTTAGTTTTGCAATGAAACCAAGGGTGCGCCACGAAGATTTATTAAGATTTGCTGTTCAAATATTTTCAATGCCTTTTAATAATTTATTAGATTTTCGGACTCTATTGATGCTTCACAAATTAATCTTTCATAAAGAACCATTTCAACTATACGCAAAACTTTAATTTACTCAGTCTAATCGCAATAATGCCTTAATTCCACTAAAGCACTCGATGCTTTTGTCTGAACGCCAGTTTTTTGTCAATTCAATTACCATATAACTTACAGATCATAAGCAGCGCACAGCAATTCAAAGCACAATTGTTCAAATATTTATAAGCCTAACTGTTCTATGTCTTCTTTATTCTTTCTTTTCGTTTTCTCTTTTTTTTCTTTCGTAAATTTATTTTAATTGATAATTTGTATTTCATATTAATAAATTTTGTGTTACAAATTTTTTTGATGTATATTCATTGTGACTTACATTTTAAATGTATAAAGGTTGACCCCTTTCAATGTTGGGATATTCTGAATAAATAAATAAATAAATAAAATAAAAATAAGAAGATCCCGAACTGACACAGCAAGAGTCATGGTAGTCAGCACGGGGCATTGGTGCATTAGCGTGCATGCAGAAAGAATCGGATTAGCTATTAACCCCCCCTGTCGTAGCTGCAACGACCATAACGAAAGGGAAACATTACCCCATTTTCCACAATCCCCGCAAATTTCGCCACACGTGGATATAGCCCTCAAGATCTCAACAAAAGCTCATTGTGGTGAGATGGACCAGCTTGGTTATTCCAGAACCCACAGCAGTGGCCCAAGCTTCAACCATCGGCAACGGTTGTGCCTGAAGTTCGAAAAGTTGAAGTATTACATGTTTTAACTCCCGACGACGATTTACTAAATGCGTTTTCCTCCTACTCTCGAGTCATCGCAGACATGTTTCGATTTGTCCACTCTTGTTTGCCTAGATACCGGAAAACGTTCACTTAAAATCGTGGAGAATTAACTCAATCCAAAATGAAATTTGTTACATTCTGACTTATTACGCAATCCCAATTTATGTACTATCCCGATGAGAACCATCAACTGAAAAACTCCCTACAAATTACAAAAAAAGCACTATCTTGCAAATCAATTTTTTAATAAGAAAGCGGTTTACGAGTACATGGTCGTTTAGCAACCGCAGCTATGAGCTATAATGAACGACATCATCATCATTCTTCGTGAAAAATCTCGTTTTTGCCGCCTCTTTCTTGAATTTACTCACAAAGCTTTACTTCACTCAGAGCACCGATTGATACTCAGAATCGTGCGACAGGAATTTTATATTCCTAAGCTCAAAAATAAAATCAAATTCTGTATCGTAAGCTGTAAAGTCTGTACTATCTGCAAACAAAAGGTTCAGTCTCAAATCATGGCTGCTCTGCCCACCGAGCGAGTAAATTTTACATTGCCCTTTACGATTATAGGAATCGATTTTACCGGTCCCTTTCAAATTAAGTCCTCCACAATTAGTAGGCTCCTCTGCTAAAAGGTTACGTCAGAGTTTTTATATGTTTCTCAACAAAGGCCAAACATCTCAAGGCGGTTTCCGATTTGTCTACAGAAAAGTCTGCCTAAGAAAGTCTTCTCGGGCATTGGGCGTAATTCTGGTGGAGCTAACCGTATTCTACTCAGAGAACATGATAGCCTCATAAAGAAAACGGCAGCCGATATTATTACTCAGAACCAGTGCTCAGGGGTTTCAATGGCCGCTTATATCACCCAGTGCGTCACACATAGGCGGATTGTGGGGAGCGGCGGTGAAAGGCTTTCAGACCCATTTTAAAAAAGTTGCTCAATCTCAGAAGTTCAACTTTGAAGAGTTCTCTACACTTTTAGCCCGAATTGCAGATGTCCTAAATTTACGACCACTCTCACCCATAAGCGACAATTCTAACCAACTCTTACCGTTAACTTCTGGTACACTTTTTTCCGATAACGAATCTCTTCGTGTGGTAAATTGAAGAGTATCCGATAAAAGATCCTTATCGGATCATAATTGGATCCTTTTCGACTTGAACATGCATGTAGAGGCTCCAAAACCTTTTCGTACACCCAAACGCATAAACTGTGCTAAATTTACCAGTGTGGCACTCCCAAAAATTCTGAAACTAGCTAACACCCATATATCAACGACGGAGGAACTAAATTCTTCCGTTAAGGCCCTCGAGAAGACCATGCACGTCGCCTTAAGGGTATCTTGTCCTATAAGTAGGGGTAGGAAGAAATCCTTTCCTATGTGGACTAAGGATCTCTCTGTCCTTAGAAAAAACGTCAGAGAACCTTTAATAAATGCCACAGAATAAACAACTGTCAACCGTACATAAAAGTCCTTAATACTTACAAGACCATTCGTGACTCGAAAAAGCGATCTTGGGAAGAATACACCCAATCAATTGACAACCTTAAGGATTCGGCAAGACTGAGCAGGATCCTATCTAAGGGGCACTCTAGCCCTTCCTTTATAAAAAAAGAGGATGGCACGTGGACGGCATCCACGGAGGAGTTATTGTAACTCCTAGTTAGTTAGTTAGTTAGTTAGTTAAGTGAGGAGGGAGCAAGTCACCTAGTTACTGCGGCCTCAAGGGCCTATTTTTAAAGGGCCTAGCGTCGTTATCATGAGATATATTCACTGCGGCCAGGTGAATGTTTGCACTTGCCTTTTCATGCCTAACGACTTTCAGATTAGGAGAACTAGGGTTAGGGAGTAAAAATAAATTTATATGTTTTTTTGCTACAACGCAAGTTCTTGGCTTACCTTTTGTAGAAGACGTTAAATTGGTTCTTGCGGAACCCCATTACGGCTGAGTCTCTGACCCATGGTTCCTGAATGTCGATGCCATCCTCCCCCTGAGAATGGCCAGATTGTCCATTGGTTGTTGTGATAGAACTGTTGCAGGTTCCTCGAGGCTTAGCGTGTCAAGAATCTCGTCTACGCACGGTTCCTCTTCTGCCGAGTGTCCCTTGAATATCTTGAGTTTGGCACGCCGTATGCCAAACCTAAGGCAGTTGTCCATCGCCTCGAGTGCACCCAGGTACTCCTCAATAATGAGCAGCGGGAAGTTCATGCTATTCTTCTGGGGGTCCTCTTTCTTGATAACCACCCAGTCGTTCATGGGAATATTGGGATTGTGAAGTTGGAGAATCTCAACCAGCCGATCATTCTCCAGATTTATTTTGGGCAAATCAAATACGAGCACGTGGTCTCTTTGGAATGTCCTTCGCTGGGATTAGCTTAAAGCTTAAGTCATACCATGCGTTCCTGACCTTAGAAACGCATTCGCTCAGGAATTCCTTGGAGAACTGGTCCTTGCACTTGATTACCTTGAATCCTTTTACAGTCTCCGCGGATTCAAAGGACCGCCCTTGTCCTTTGGTGGGTGCTCAATGACTATCTCCGACAACTTGGCCACGATATTGGCCCACTCCTCCGAAATCCGCTTATGACTGCTGGAGTTCGCATCGACCAGCGCAACCTGCAGGGGGTCCCTAGCTACCTCACTGTGGGCACGATTACTGGAGGTAGGTTCTTCGCCTGCGACCGACTTAATGCCACCCTTCGCTCTCTTCGATACACAATCACCCTCGTCCCGAGAGCGATTGCGTTTTGAAGAAGCTCCGGTAGCAGTTTGAGTAGCCTTTTGCCCAATGTAGTCGTCGACCACAGCCTGGAACCTTTTCCTATCCTTCTCATCACGGACATGAACGGTATTAGCCTCCGCACTCCTGGCAATCCGGCCAAGAACGATGACAGCCTTCTGGTACCTAGCCTTCGTGACCGCTCCGGGCACTTTAGATTTATGAGGGGGGTTTCCAGAGCCACTACCGGTGACCCCAGAAGGATAGGATGTTGATGTACTGGAGCCACTACTGGTGGCCCCAGAGGAAGTGGATGGTTGACTGGGCAGCACAGGAGCACTATGGCTGATACTCACCGCACTACCCATGCTTGTCTCCTGGCTGGAGGCAAGCCACTCTTCGTCTGTGCTTTCACCTAGCACTACAGGTATTTTTTGTGTTTTTTGCTTGTTATTTGTTATCATAATTTTTTTACGCCAACTTTGCCGCCTGAGCAGCGCAGAAGGCTAAGAGGTTGAAGAGGAAAGGCAAGGTCCGCCATGGCGAGCCCAAATACCACGGTAAGGCCGGTGTTTTTCTCTGAGTCGGCCAGGTCAGGGAGGGGATACGCTTGACTACAGCACAGTTGCCTTGGCTGCAAACTACTCGGTGGGCACCTTCCCTAGACCCCAGAGTTAAGGGGGGATAGCTCCTAGTTCATTGCTTCACAATGGCCTGTACAACATGGGTAGCCCTACCAGAAGCTTGCACTCCCGTCGTCATAGCCCATTGCGTCATTGCAACCTAAGCCTCTACACCGCATCAAGGCGGCTATCCTTCGTATAGGCAGCGGTAGGTACATGTCTTCATGTTGCATTTTCCACATTTTTGCGGATTTCAGAAATCCTGTCCGCGACATATGTTTTCCATATATAGGGTGACTTTTCAAGCCAGTCTAACACAATTGTCGAATCTGACCAGAGATAGAGGTCGTACTCCGATAACACTGTGGAACAAATTCAGGTTAGTAAAAGTTAGGTCGATTCTGAGAGTGAGGGGTGAAAATAGAGGCTAAATTAGAGCACCACAAAAATTTTCTAAATCAATTGTTTAAAAAAGTTTATATATTGCACAGGTCTCTAGCAGTAATTTGGCTTTTACAGATTGAAAAAATATCAATTAGTCAACGAGTTATAGCCAAAAAACCATATAAACATATAAACAATATGATGAAACTGGTTCCACACACCAGTGCCTAAATGTCCCGACATAGAGAGCAGGAAGCGAAGGAGACATTCAGAAGAATCGAGCATCTCTAAAGTTTCGACTGTGAGTTCATCCCGAACGTACTAACGAATCAACCACGCTTTATATTGCAAGCTCAACTAAGTGATTGGATACGCGACCTAAAATTGAGCAAACAAGATGCAGAGCTGCATGCGTCTTGAATGAAGCAGTTCAACTTTTTAGCTCCAGGAGTCATGGTAACTATTTACCGTAATCGAGGTAATCGTTTTGCCAAATATTACGCCAACTATGGCGGAATTTGTTACTGCGGTGATGTACATGGCCTGTTTACAGAACTCGGTCAGAGTTACGATCCGACTGAATGGCGCTTGTTCGTTGATGAAGCAAATACAGTCTCAAGGCTGTTTTGATACATAATGGCAACCATAAACCTTCGATTTCAATCGGTCACGCCGTGAAAATGAAAGAAACGTACACTTCAAAGGCAGCATTTTTGAAAAAATCAATTATGAAGCTCATAACTGGAGAGTATGCTTAGATTTAAAAGTGGTCGCTCTGCTCACAGGATTACAGGGCGGATTTACAAAGAACTGCTGTTTTCTCTGCAAGAGGGACAGCCGCGCTCGTCAACACCATTATGAACGGAAAAACTGGCCGGGTAGAGATGACCATATTATTGGTAAAAACAATATTTCACAGCCACCATTGATACCGCACACAAAACTAGGTTTAATGAAAAACTTTGTAAAGGCCTTAAAAGACAATCCGAACGTATTCAGCTACCTAAAAATGCATTTCCAAGACTATCAGAAGCAAAAATAAAAGAAGGCATCTTTGTAGGAGCACAAATAAGGAAGTTCCTTCATAACGAGGAATTTCCAAAATGTTTGTCGGAACATGAAATTGCAGCATGGAAAGTATTTCAAGATGTTGGTAGCAGTTTCCTTGAAAATTGTTAAAGTAAATATGAGCAACTTATCGTGAATTTGCTCGAAAAATATGAAGAATAAGTAAGTATGTACTTTGATATATTATAATTCCTTACAATATATTGAGTTAAGTTTGTAATGAAAAACTTTTGGTTTCAATCAACAGATGTCAATATGTCGTTGAAAATACATTTCCTCCACTCGCATCTCAGTTTTTTTTTTCGGAAAACTTGGGCGCGGAGAGCGACGAGCACGATGAGCGGTTCCACCAGGATATGATGGCAATCGAAAAGCGCTATCAAGGAAGGTGAGATATCGAGATGATGGGTGACTATTGCTGGTTTCTCATACGAGAAGATGCTACTAACTCTCATCGATGAAACAATACTTGTCTGAATTATTTCTAAATTTTAACATGCATTTCATTTCATTTCATTTCATTTCATTTATCTGATTGTGTAGACAAAAGAACAATAAAAGTGGGTTTTTAAAATAGTTGTCCCTCTGTTAAAAAGTTGCTTTTGTTTTATTTAATGTCAAAAAGGTTCTTCGATCGATGAGCTAGGTAATGGTCCCAAGCCAGTTTTCCCGAATAAACTTCAAAATATTACACAAATAAGAGAAGTGACTTAAATAATTTCGATAAAATATGTGTCCACACAACTCTGCAAACAATTTCTAAGTTGTATTTTATATTCTAGACTTGACTGAATAAATCCAAAACCGATTTTCAAAAATGTTAAGAAATTCAAAATTTAATGATATTAACAAAATTTAATTTTTGTTGGATTCATACGAAATTTATCTTAAACTGTGCTTAGATACCTCATCTATCAATGAAAAAAGGAAAAACTTAAAATATAGTTTTGGAACATATTGGAAATTACAGTTAAATAACGATTTATCTAACATTTTTCGCAAAAATTACAGTTGTACAAGGTACAATTTTGCTTTTTACGCCCAAGGTACCGGTACATTAAATTCATATGTATGAATGAAAAAAGTAAAAGTTTTTTTTTCAGGCCATTGTATCAAATGCTAAAGCTGCTAGGGCAAGATCAACTTTTTGAAAAAACTGCAAAAATTAAATTTACAAATAACTTGAAAACGGCTTCGTCAATTTGAAAATTGCCATTATTGGAATCAGCAGGCCAAAGACCTTTAAAAAAGTTATTGAGTTGCTTGGAGCAAATTTTTTTCCCATTTTGTAGAGTATATACTTACAACGATGTAAGCATATGTCGGTAAACTAGACGCGGTCTACATTTTTAACTCTTTTCATCAATTTATGCGTTTTTTAATACATAAATGGTAATTTTTATACCCCAACGCGTACTGCGTAAGGGGTATATTAACTTTGTCATTCCGTTTGTAACGCCAAGAAGGAGGCGTGGTAGGTATAGAAAAATATATATATTTTTGATCAGCAGCATCTCCTGAGTCGATTTCCGTGTGTCCGTCTGTCTGTCCGTCTGTCGACACGATTACAGCCGCAATTTTAAAGCTATCACGATGAAATTCAAAATATAAGTTTATTTTTAAAAAAGGAAGATAAAGTTCGAAAATGGGCCAAATTGGATGAAAACCACGCCTACTTCCCATACAAAGTGACTTTATATTAACCGTAAAATGTCTTTAAAATCCACAAAAATTAAAGAAATGCCTTGAAATTTGGCAGGTGAGCTTTGCTCTTTAGTTTTAATTCTGGCTATGAAATTTGGAAATTGGATCAAAATCACGCCTACTCCCCATACAAAGTGACGTCATAAAAATAGGAAAACTTTCGTTAATATATAAAACTGAATGTCATCGTGTATGTCGTGGCTAAGGACTTCGGATATTCTTCAATACGGCCTTGGGGGAAGCTCCACCCTTACTAGTTTTATGTTTATATATGGACATTTCCACAAAAATGTCATCCATAGCTGAAAAAATTAATGTTTTGAAATTTTTGTATCTAGTAAAATACTGCTATATATGAACTTCGCATTTCAAAAATTTCAATGTCTACATAATATTAAAACCCTCGTCTACTGAAGATATAGGACATGTCACCTCGTAAGCTTCGACCATGGCCGAACTAAGATGTTAGTTACTCTTCTTAAGCTCTTTTCTCTCTTTTTTGATTACATATTTTCTTAACGGTAATTTTGTCGCGTGAGTTACGGCAAATATTTTTTGGAAGCTCAAAATATTTTTAATATATTGTTCATCAAAAGTTCATCGGTAAAGTGGTTTTATAATGAAACTTCATTGTTTTCCCATGATTTAAAAATTAAAAACAAAAACAGGTTATATGGTAAAATCCGCAGAATTTTTACAATCTAAACGTGATTGTAAAACACAGTTCCTTTTTCTGTCGCATGAGTTACGCCCATATTCACCACTGCTATTCTTAATTAGTTACAGGACTGACAATTTTGGTATATCATACCATTACTATTTCTTCTAAGGCATATGTACATAAGAAATTTTTTTAAAATTAATAACATAAACTTTTGAGAAAACGAAGCCTTAACCCTCTAACAGGCAAGACCTTAAAAATGGTCATATCAAGCCTTAATCAAGTTTTAATTTTCTGGTAAACAAATCTTTTGGATCGAACGCCAGGGGAAAACAGTGAAGACCGTCTCTAGACCGGCTTACACGTAAAAACATCACAGTTAAATTTTTTCTACAAATCAAGTCTTATTATAGAAATATTTAAAAATATTATAAAAACATATTATTTTTGTTGGTTAAGAAACAATTTTTACCAACTTGTGTAAATTTAAAGTTTACTTGTGTAAACTTGTGAAAATGTTTGCACTTTTTTCCCTTTTCTATCTACCCAAACTGGAAAGTGATCGACACCACCGAATCGGACATAAGCAACTTGAGTGACAGCTCTTTTTCCAACACCTGATATGCCAAGCTGTGGTAATATTGGCCCATGTTCACGTTGAGCACATGGTGGTCTACCTTCATGTCATTTATCTTATATAGAAACAAGTCCAACAGCTATTTCCTCACGGAAATTTGGAAGTTGTAGAAGCTGTTGCTCATCGGATACATTGCTGGAAACATCTGATTTTTCGGCATGCACTTGTTTGTACAATATAAATGCATTTGTAGAGGCCATGTCCACAAAATGGTAGAATTTTATCTTAATATTTCGAGTTTTAGCTTTTATGGTATCTACTAGGCCGGGTCGATTTGTGGGGAGGCAAAAAAATCGCCCATTGCTCTGTGAAAATCGGATAGGGATCAAAATAAGAAACTTTGCCGAAGGAACCATACCTCTAAAACGAATGCTGATGTCCCCCAATTTGGGTCGAACTTTTGGGTAGGGCCAAATTTTGAAAAATTCCACTTTGACCCATTTAGAGTGCTCCAATCGAGTACAAATGTATGACCGATCCCCACTAACTTTGGAGGCCCGACCCACCCATGCCAGTGGCACACCCCCTGGAACCCCCCTGGGGGTTCCCCATACAAACATTTCAAAAAACTCCAGTTTTGGCACTTTACATGAAAAAATCAGCGAAATGCCTATGTTTTTTTCTTTTTGGAGTTTTTTTTCTCTTTAGAAATTTATTCAACCCTTTTAAAAAATGAAGGTATCACTGTGACACAATTGCAAATCGGAAAATTGCTTGTGTGCGTTTTTTAAGGCACCACAAGACACAGCTGCATGTCGTAAATTTACTTGTGTAGTTTTTTTATAGCACCTACTTACGAAATGGAGGTTGTTTTTACAACCCTTTTTGTGGGTATTTTATGACACCTTCTTAAGAAATGCGCGTTTTATGCAACCATTTTAACAATTAAGGTATCACTGGAATGCACCGCAACCCTTTTCAAAAATTAAGGTATCACTGTGACACAATTGCAGATCCTAAAATTGCTTGTGTGCATTTTTAAGCCACCACAAGACACAGCAGGTAGAATTTAAATTACCACTTCATTCTTATTGCCTCGTCTCGTAGACCATATATAACGCAACAGTTTTTGTGAATGCATTACGTCGTTGTGAAGAACTCAAAGTGTGAAGTGCTAATTTCAGATAAAAAAATATTAAAAAAAAAAAATAATAAGTGAAGTTGACCATTCCAAATCAAAAAGTTTACAATGAATCCACCATCCTCTACATCGCAAGATGAAGCAACAACAACATCAACATCTATCGAAAACCCAATGAGTCATATACCCAAGCACGATGTTACTGTTTTTGGTGTGTCTACTGATTTGACTGATCTTAATTTACCAACCCATCTGGATATCTTGAGATATTATTTTTACTTAAGTTAACGTGCTAAAACAGAACAAAAAAAGTTTTCCCATAAATCATTCACTATTCAAGTACAAGATAAGTTGAATGGAATTTGGAAAAAACTTGGTATGGAAATAATGCTGAAAAAAAGTGTATTTAATAAATTGAATAAATTGCTTGACAAGTATCAAGAGCAAATCAAGAGAAGAAACAAAACCCAACAATTTACAGAGTATGTAAAATCTCTGGAAACAATTTTTTACATTGGAACATGTAAATGCGATTTGAAGGCAGCTCCATGTGCATGCGGCTGGTTTCCCGAACGCCTCAAAGATTTCATGCACGATCAACATATTCAGAGAAGACTAACAATGGATGCAGTTGTGATGGAAACTGAAGAGCAAGGAGCAACGTCTATGTCATCAATGCCAACATACCAAGATCCCGATGATTCAACATACGCACCGCCACCGGTTCAAGAAGATATGGATAGAAGCACAAGTTCATAATACACAGAGAGATACGATTGTTTTAACTTTGCCTTGGTATGTGACAGATTTGGTGTGCCTGATAGAGTAGCATCGGCATTGGGAACCGCTCTTTTCCAAGATTTTAAAATGAAAGATAAGCATGGCAAACCTCTCATCATGGATAAATCGAAAGTTCGCAGAGAAAAAGAGAAATGCAGACAAGAAGTGGTTCGCAAACGGTTAGATCATACCAATTTGTTAGCGTTTTCATTCGATGGCAGAAAAGATGATACCTTAACGAGAGCTAAAGTTGATGAGAAGTATCATACTAGGATGGTAAAAGATCCTTGTTATTTTGAGAGAACCCAATTCTGAATTGATTGGTTACGTAAGACTGGAACATGAAACCGCTGAATACAAAACAACCAAATTAAATGATTTTTTCAACGATAAAAATATATCACTGGATGCATTAATTGGAATATGCACTGACGGTGAGCCAACAAACACTGGCCCACACGGTGGAATTATACGACGATTCGAATTGCTGTTAAAAAGACCATTGCATTGGTTCGTTTGCTTTCTACACTTCAACGAACTTCCGTTTCGGCATTTGTTTGAAGCTTTGGCTAAATCAACCAGCACTGGACCAAGATCGGCAACTGGAAAACTGAGCCGTCAAATCGAAACTTGTGAAACTCTTCCGGTAAGTTATTCCTATCACTCATTTATTATAATTGTCAACCATTTTTAATTATTTTATTATTATATATTTTCAGGTGGTGGACGGCTTCCAGAAAATTGAGCTGCAAAATATGCCCCCGCTCCAGAAAAAAATTGAATTTTCCACCGATTCGAAGTACTTATACGACATGACCCATGCAATTTCTAGCGGCGTGGTTTCGGTGGATCTAGCTAACATTAAAACAGGGAAAATTTTACATTCTCGGTGGCTCAGCAAGGCCGCTAGATTATTACGATAATATGTGACAACGGAAAATCCAGATGCAAATTTAAGAATTCTGGTTGAATTTATAATTAAATGTTATGTGCCAATGTACTTCAATATCAAGTATTACAGCTCTGTCGTGTACGGCAGTGCATTATTTTTCAACTTCATTAGTTGGTCACGATTTCTAGAACCTCGTTTACACAAAATTGTCAATCAAGTAATTACAGATAATTCATATTATGCGCATTCGGAAAATATCTTGTTATCAATGTTGTTTGATGATAGCAAAGAAAAGCGCGACTGTGCTATCAACATAATTCTACGCTATCGAACAGATGTTGACGACCCAACGCAACTTAGAGCTTATAAAAAACCAGATATAAAGTTTAATTGCACAAGTTACACGGAAATAATCAATATGAATGACATAAATAACGTATTTGAACCACCATTCACGCGAAGCATTCCGTACGATACATTGAAAGAATATTTAAATCAAGATGATCCACCGTTTAATGATCCAAAAATTGCATCACACATACAAGGAACGGAACGACATGTTCAATTGCTAGCTAGCGTTTCCAAACGGGTTATACCGGAAAATGTAGAGGCTGTTATGGCGACGACATTAGAGAGCCGTGCGAAATTGCCCAGACTTGAAAGTAAAACAGACTTCAAACAATAATTTTTTTAGTTTCTTTCTATAACTAACTTAAATTAATTTTTTCATTTACATATGTTCTGACTAAATAAATTTCAAAAGAGAAAAAATAGATATTATTATAAGTAAATATTAAATATTTTTATAAATAAATAAATAAAAATAAAGAAAAAACATAGCCATTTCGCTGATTTTTTCATGTAAAGTGCCACAACTGGTGATTTTTTGAAATGTTTGTATGGGGAACCCCCAGGGGGTTTCAGGCGGTGTGCCACTGGCATGGGTGGGTCAAGCCTCCAAAGTTAGTGGGGGTCGGTCATACATTTAGACTCGATTGGAGCACTCTAAATGGGTCAAAGTGGGATTTTTCAAAATATGCCCCTACCCAAAAGTTCGACCCAAATTGGGGGACATCAGAATTCGTTTTAGAGGTATGGTTCCTTCGGCAAAGTTTCTTATTTTGATCCCTAGAATACGATTTTTACAGAGCATTGAGCGATTTTTATATCGACCCGCCCTAGTATCTACCCATAAGGCAACCTTTAAGTCTTCTCTACCTATGTGAGCATTGTATTATTGGATTATTTGCGGGCAGTTGATTTCAGTGAATTTCTACTGCTTTCTATCATACCGAGAAGCCTTCGCTATTTGTTTATCAGGATAGGTTTTTGCGAAACGTTTAATACCGACATATGTAGATGCCAGGCGGACACATTTGCTATCCTTTCGTTTCGATGGCATACACTTCTGAATTGGCAAGAAGGCATTCTTTCCCCAATAGCTTTCTAGATTTGGAAAGCGATATACTGACATGTACAACACTATGCCGATGTAATACCTTATTTGAGTGGCATCTCTGCTAAATGTTTAGCTTATGTTTTACTGCAAAGCACAACGGTTTGTCTCTATAGCGACCAATTCAACGACATCATCAGTGAAAAAAATAATTTAAAAATTCCATTGGTGTTTGAAGCTCTTTCACAGCTAATGGAAGTGACAAATCGCCTTCAAAGGCTACCTCGTTTATATGTTTATATGCAGCGTTTGCTCCAGATCAGTTTGGATAGCTCTTTCGAGTCTTTTGATATATCGTTCAAATCAGTTTATAAAAAAATAAAAACAAAGAAAAGATTTGTATAAACTCATTTATAAAATAATTTAAGTTAAATCATACCTCCAATGAAGCCGCCAGCATTAGGTTGAACTAATGGTTCAGTGGTTGAAACTGTTGGCAATGGAGATCGGACTCTTTTGAATGATGTTTTTGTTGTGGTTGATATTGATGTTAATGGCTCCTGTATTTCAATTCGTTCGACTGCTGCAACATTTTGAACGAACTTTGAAGAAGTCGATGGTATCTCTAATGTTTCCGAATTCAATGATGAATTCATAGCCTTTATAGCTGTGATTTCAGCCGCATTTATATTATGAATGCAATTGGTAACGGTCTGTTCATCATCTTCTGACAATTTGTCCAGCACGCTGTTATCAAAAACATAATTTGAATCAGCAACACTGTCATCACTATCAAAACTTTCATCTCCGCTCCCCACTGAATCGGTGAACTCAAACAATTACTCATCAGACATTGCCCACAAATTGGAATTTTTTCGAAAACGACTAGTACGAATCATCTTTCACACAAAAATAAAATAAAACTGTAAAATAATAGGTGAAAGCAAAACTAAAATAACGGAGATCGCAAACCGGCAAGCCAACAGACTGTCTTCACTATTTCGTTTTTAAAATACAAGTAAAACATGTACGCTACTTACCGTAAAATTATTGAGTCGACCACTTTTTCCTAAATGTTTTTTGTTTGTAATAAAAAAAACCGAAATTTTCCAAATAATTTACGATGCTGATTTGCTGACTTTTTGCACTTACTGACGAAAGCTCACGAAAGGCTTATCAGTGGGCGCTCTTTGATATACCAAAATATCAAGAAAAGTTCTCTTCTCACGAATTTTCACGAATTTTAGAAAAAAAAAAATAACTCCAAAATGAAACTGCAGCACAAAAATAAAGACAGTCTACAGACGGTTTTACCTGTTAGAGGGTTAAGTCGTACGCATGGCGCGTGAGTTACGATGGAAATGCCCATATATGATATATACTAGTATATGAAAATTTTTTTATACCTGTGATTTTGCCGCCCTCGTAAAGTGCCGCCTGGACAGGCCCGCCCCCCTGTCCCCCCACGCTTCGCGACTGTCTCTTGGTGAGTGATAACCAAATCAAAAAAACACTTTATTTGACTGTTAATATCCTGACACGACTGCGCGTTTATTGTCCACTTGAAATTGTTGCTTTTCAATCGACGTAATAGATGTAAGGAATTCTTAGGCGGCGATATAACTAGATATAGTTATAACTATACAGTATAACTATACTAGACGTGGTCACTTTTTTACCTCTTTTCATCAATTAATGCGCCTTGGGATTACACAAAAGGTTTTTTTTTATGTTTATGTATATACTAGCTTATCCCATAAAAGAAGGCGTAGCTTTAGTGAAGCCATGCTTTTATAGAAAGTTCGTACCGAGTTTCATTGATGTGTGACTTTTATCTATTTTTTTATTTATTTTATTTTTATTTTATTTTATATTACATTATAATTAATGACATATAATTATAACATGTAATAGGGTAACATATAATAGGGTGTGACTTATTTCGAAAGCTATTCCGGAAATTTTGGGTGCGGAAAAAATACCACGCCCCTCGTTCAACACCCATAAAATGTTACCTGTGGAACGGCATGTGTAAATTTAGGTCGAATACTGAACTCCGAAGCTGTGCGACCTTTAATTCCAAAACTGTTCGAAATCGAAAATTTTAGGTGTATTTAAGGTGCCTTTAACGATCGGCACCAGACTTCACAGGAACCCTCTCAACGTTTTGGTATAAAAATTGGCTTAACGGTTTCGAAGTCTTGTACGAGTGATTTTGATTTTCGATGATTAATATTTGTTTTTGTTCTCTAATCCCGAAATATAAAAGGCACCCTACGTACTTGATATACACATATACCCACATACGTATATACATTAAGTCGCCTCACGCTCTTTAGGAAAAAAAAAATGGTTCAGTCTCGTTCTTCAAAATAATCCATGGCTTATGTTATGATGATCCCCAAAATATTTCGACTAAAAATATTGGTAGTTAGAAAAAAACAAACGGTCAGAAATAAGATTAATGAAAAAAATCTTTTGTATCAAAAAATTTTAAATTTGGACCTGTTGGACCTAAGATAATGTGGATTTTTATAGATTGTTTTAACTTTTTTCATATTATTTTCACTAAAATTCAAACGAATTTTATCCTATACTACTTTTAGTCAAATAAATTGTAAAATGTAAAAAATGTGTGAATTTTTTTGTAATTTCATTCAATTTAGGTATTTACTTTACACTATATTTTATCATCAATAGATAACTTGTTTGACTAAAAGTAACATGGCAAAACCAAAAAATTTTTTAATTTCAATTTAAGTGAAAATAATATAATATAATAATAATAGAAAAAGGTTAAAAAATTAATGAAAATCTGCATTATCTCTGGTCCGACTGTCAAAATTCAAAATTTATTGGTGCAGATTGGAAGAACTTTTTCATTGCTATTATTTCTGACTGTTTGTTATTTTTAACTACCACACCAGTAATTATTTTTATAAGAAATCGGATTTTTAGAGCATATTTCAAACCATTCCGTGGCATACTGGTTGAGGTGTGTGGCTTGTATGCCATAGAAACCATGCCATGGTTCGAATTCCACCTGACACAGAAAGTTTTTGCAATTGAATTAATTTTTCTGTTCGGCCTTCATCTCAATGCAGACAATGGCAAACCTCAGAGAGTAAAAACTGGCATGAAAAGCTTCTTGAGAACATAAGCCATTCGGAGTCGGCATAGAACTTGTAGATCCAGTTCTCGATCATTTGTGTTCAAACATTTCACAACACGCACAACACAATTGATCATAAGAAGCTCGGTCAAAGTCTTTTCAAGGGCTGAAATGGCCATTTCGTTTTGTTTTATTTTTTTTTTTTTTTATTTGAAACCATTTCAGCTCACGGATGGCTATCGCTACAGTTGAAATATTTGGGGAAATATCATAACATAAAGCATTATTTTGAGGAACCGACCCGAACACCTTTTTTTTTTTTGTGAGGAGCCTTAGTATACATACATACATTTTTTACAGATAGATAGATGAGCAGAAAAAGGAGGCATGTCAACATTGATATATATAGTGACCGCCACTTGGTCCCATTGCACCTGCATACCAAGTTTCACTATTAAAACACGTACAGCTCAGAAATGACAATGATTTCTGAAAAGTCGGCGTAGATAAAGTGCGACACGACTTTTTTTTAAGGGTTCTGGCAGTAACCATATGAACTAATCTACCAAGTTTTAGTCTTTTACTGTAAAAAAAGTCTGATATATACAATGGCAAACCTCAAAAAATAAAAACACGGAAAGTTTTTCAATTGAATTAATTTTTCTGTTCGGCCGTCACCTCTCTGCAGACAATGGCAAACCTCAGAGAATAAAAACTGCCATGAAAAGTGTCTGTAACCAGCCATCAGCTACAACAACGGCATACCATACCATCCATACCATAGTAAAGAAAATCCAGCCGACGTTCTGTTAAGAGGCATTTCACCAGCTAAACTAATCTCATGCAACCTTTGGTTTTATGTTCCACTCTTCTTGCATGGCAATGAGTCATTGTTGCGACCACCATTTCAAAAAACCGCTAATGCCAATGAAGAAAAGAAAAATTACCATTTACGATTCGGAGGAAGGAGTAGGAAGGGAATCAATCGCTCAATGCAGCCAAAACTAGGAACCACAGGTTAAACCAAGCACATAACTTGCTCCTAAAAAGAATTCAGAAGTGAATATCCTTGACCACATAAACCATCGAAATTCATTCAGAAGAATGCAAAGAATAGTAAGTTATATACTGCGCTTCAAACAGTTAATAAGGGGGCAGAAGACGTCAAACTTAGAAAATCTAACGGCCGTAGAACTAGAGCGAGCCCTTCAAAGCATCATTATGTTGATGCAAGCTGAAGAGTTTAAAGAAGAAATAAAATATGTAAAAAATAAAACTCAGTTACCAATGAACAGTCCTCTTATTGGGATTACAACATTTCTAGACAGTTGCGAACTACTACGAGTTGGAGGATGTTTAGATGCGTCACAATTATCGTATGATGCCAAGCATCCAGCACTTCTACCATATTCACACCCATTAACCAAACTAATAATGGAAGCGTTGCATCGAGAGAATTTACATATTGGACCACAAGGCCTTTTGTCGACAACAAGACAACAATTCTGGCCCATCAAGGGAAAAATACTTGCTCGATCATTGGTGCAACATTGTATGCGTTGCGCCAGAGCTAAGGCAAAGATGCTCAATCAAATAATGGGAAATTTACCCCCACACAGGGTCCAGCCAGCGCGTCCATTTGTGAATGCAGGTATAGATTTTTGTGGGCCTATCTGGATTCATTATCGACTCAAAGAAAAACAACCCCAAAAAAGCTACGTTGCACTATTCATATGTTTTGCTACTAAGGCAATACATTTAGAAATAGTAGGCGATTTGTCAATGGAAGCTTTTATTGCTTCCCTAAGAAGATTCATTGGGCGTCGCGGTCATTGTAGCCACTTATATTGTGATAATGCGACAAACTTTGTTGGCGCAAGAAACCGACTGGAGGAATTGACTGACAGCATTTTCTCAAAAAAGGGCAACGAAATGGTGCAAAAAGAATGCAGCTCAATGATGATGGATTTTCACTTTATACCACCAAGAGCACCCCACTTCGGTGGGTTGTGGGAGGCTGCGGTCAAATCAGCCAAGCATTTGATGCACAGAAGCATCGAAACTGCATCTCTTACCTACGCGGAATTGGAAACGGTAATAATAGAAATCGAAGCTATTTGGAATTCTAGGCCACTAACCGCCATGTCAGACAACCCAAATGATTTAACGGCATTGACCCCGGGTCAGTTTTTGATAGGAGAGCCTTTAACAGCCGGGATACATCCAAATGCAGAAATAATTCAACAAGGCTTATTGTCACGATGGAAGCTGGTAAATCACATCAAAAATGAATTTTGGAGAAGATGGTCGTTGGAATATTTCCTCGCATTGCTAAATCGATCTAAGTGGAAGGCACCGTGCACCAATATTGAACCAAATACCATAGTAATAATTCAAGATGACTGCAAACCTGTGATGAAATGGCGCTTGGGAAGAATTATAAGGACTATTAGAGGGCTAGATGGTTTCGTACGTGTGGCAGATATTCAAACTTCAAAGGGATGTATTCGTCGACCCATCATCAGACTATCACCACTTCCTTGTGAACAAGATAATCCACTTATCAATGGTAATCTAACGCAGCCAAACAACGAAGCAAACATCGCTAATGGTGACACGACAGTACAACACTCCGAGAAACACAAGGCTAGCACCACATCAGCAAATGAGGACAAAACAGCCTCCAAAAGAAGGAAGCCCAATTCATTTGCAACATCGATGTTATCGTTATTATTAACGAGTCTTATCGTACCATTTTCAATGGGAACACCCATCAACATTACACAGTTTCCATCTCAGCCTGGAATACATTTTCACAATTTGGGAAATTCGAAGTTAATATCAGATGAATGGAACCTTATTGTTTATTACGATTTAAGCCAGTATCGGAATGAATTTGAGACGTTAAACAATGGCAGAAACCTTTTACAGCATATATGTAGCCAAATAAATCAAAAGATTGATCAAATTCAGTATTTCATTTCTGAAATAGTTCAAGATAACGGTTTGCTTGCACATCGTCCTGTGGCCGTCAGAGCGAGACGAGGAGCTCTAAATTTTGTGGGTAACATTGCCAATTCGCTTTTTGGAGTATTAGATAACCAGTATGGAAAAGAAATGTCAAGAAAATTAATACAATTTTCAAGCAACGATGAGTTTATTCTAAATTTGTTGAAAAACCAAACATGCGTTATAGACTCAACGATTAACATCATCAAAACAGATCAAAAGAATGTAGAGCAGAAAATCAGAAGTCTAGATAACCGATCGTCAGATAACCAAAACCATTAACCGAATAAACAATAACACTGAAGAACTATATCAACACAGAAAACAACAATTGTTTTCATCATGGTCAATGCATTAAATTCTAATTATAAGAAATCTTTAGCGCATCCAATCATCGATTATTGATGTTATCACCGATACTCATCACGGAAAAATAAGCCATCTTCTTCTATCTCCACAGCAATTAAGGCAAGAAATAACAAAAATTAAGACTCCCCTGCCACAAACATCTCGCCTTCCTGCCGAAAACATAATCCAAGTATACAAATTAATGTCTGTTGAAGGAACGATCGTAAATAACCACGCAATATTCAGACTTAAGTTGCCGCTAGTTTTTCAAGACAAGTTCGAGACTTTTAAGTTACTACCCGTGCCATCCACAGTCAATATTACCCGCGTTTCCATAGAACTTTCCACTATTTTCCTGGCCATAAATCTGCATCGAGATAAATTTTATCCAATGACCGAAACCGAGGTCTCAACATGCACCAAAATTGAACAAGCCAAGTTCTTGTGCAAACAAGCCCAGCCAATACTCTCAAGAGTGACAAAAGGGGATATATGTGAAATTAATGTATTTAACAACAAATCAGACACTGGATGCAGATTAACAGCATTTTCAGACAGCCCTACGTGGATACATTTATTATACGTGAGCCAATGGTTGTACGCATTGACAGAAAAGACCACTTTTAACGCAGTGTGTAACAAAACAGCCTTCTCAGTTACGATTGATGGATCCGGAATAATAACGGTACCACCAGGATGTACCTTAAGTCATGAGCTATTAACCATCAGAGGTCAGCACGAATATATTAGTCAGATACGTTCATCATACACGGTCTTGAGGGAGCCAAATACACTGGATCTACTGGCACGAGCTGAACCCATAAAAAACGAGTTTCTACAATACAAAACCCAGCAATCAAAATTAAATGACATAGTTAACTGGCGTCTCGAAACTTAGAACTTCCAAGAATGGACAACAACTTTAATGTTCATCATGTTATCGTGAATTACGTACTACTGAGCTTCGCGCTTATTATCATTGCCGTCGTGACATTTCTAACATGGAAGCTGAAACGATCACATAAAAGCCGTCAGATAACCGGATCCGCCTGTTCCAATGACACGACGATCTCGGAATTTGGACTTCTCCGTTAATACTTAAATACAGTTTGTTGAACTCAAGGCTCAACGAGGGGGAGAATGTCTGTAACCAGCCATCAGCTACAACAACGGCAACCATCAACTAGCTATCCAACAACAAAAAATGATGGTATCATGTTCTCCAGGCACCAGTGGCACACAAACAAAAACAAAAAAAAAGCTACAACATTGCATATTTGTTTTCATTAGTTTGCCCGTGAATTCTTGACTGCGGAAACCTGCAGCTTCATTTTTTGTGGAGTCACCGATCTGGCCTTGAATATTGGAAAACATGAACTATAGTTTTTACTTTTGTATTTATCAGATTTAATTGTAAATATGCTTATGTTTATATCAAACGTAAAGGTGTTGGTGTTAGTTAGAACTCATATGTATATTCATGTATATTAACTGTTGGAATTAATAATATTATAGGTATATTGATTAGTTAAATGTAGAGAATTTATATAAGCATTATTTTTCAATAAAATCGATTGAGTTGTTTTCAACAAGTAAAACGATTAAGGGGGTCCTCTGGTAATCCGAAAAAAATATTTTTCGATTTTTCATATTTCTATTGCTCAAATACTCAAAAACATTTTCCCAAAAGGATTTTTCAAAATTCGAAATAGTTTAGGAGATACAGGCATTTTTGTGTAGGTATGTTTTCGTCAAAATAACGCATCAGCAAAGTTGTTTATTTGCCTGCAGTCATTAGTCGAAAATTCTGTGGAATTCTTCCAAAATATGTATTGATATTACAAAATATACACACACAGTATGTATACATGCAGTATGTATACATGCATGTTTTGATTTAGGGGTTGAAATGATTTTGAGCCCAGGTGTTCACATGAAAGAAGCAAACGAACGAGATTCAGTTTATTTTCGAACGCTGAAAGCTACGCGTGCGCGATAACTGCTGTTGTAAAATAAAAGAAAAATCGTTTTGTGTTTTTTTTTTTGCTATGGATAAAAAAAGCCACCCAAACGCGCCGCGTAAGTACGCGTATCGAACAAAAAAGAGGCATTTCCGTGGAAACCAGCACTCCCAAGTAGAGGACACCGACTTTGCCAGCACATCGGCCAAAAAATTGAAGAAAACGCAAGACAATGAAGTCATCATCGAAAACAACCTCCAGTTCTGTTTCTTGGAATTTTTTTCATTTTTCCAAACGCTTGCTGCTCTGGTTATCTGCGCCCAATGTAAACAAAAAATTCGATTTGGAAAAACATGTATGCGTGGAGTCGGCTTCAAAGTGAGTCTGCAGTGCCAATGTAAAGCTATACAGTATATTAATTCTTCGCCGGTGGTCGGTAAATCTTTTGTTGTAAATCGCCGGTTGATATTTGCCATGAGATTGCTTGGAAAAGGGAGAGAAGGTATTAATATGTTCTGCGGATTAATGGACATATGCCAAGGATTGTGCCTTGATGCGTACTATGGCACCTTGAAAAACATGCATGTGTCTGCTAAAGCAGTTTACAAGCAGTGCCTGTTGAATGCGGTTAAAGAAGAGCAGGAACTCATTGCTGACCGTTTCAGGGGATGGCACCTGGAAAAAACGGGGATTCTCGTCTCTTTTTGGTGTCACTACGCTCGTCGGTAAACATACCAAAAAAGTGGTTGACTCCGTTGTCAAATCAAGCCTTTGCCAGGCATGCAAAATGTGGGGGAAAAAAATGACTCTGCAGACTTCGAAGAATGGTACGAATCGCACCAGAAAACATGCACAAACAACCACAGTGGGAGTGCGGGCAAGATGGAGGTAGATGCCGTGAAGGAAATGTTTGCCTCATCGATCGAAAAATATGGCATAAAATATGAAAAATATATTGGCGATGGCGACAGCAAAACCTTCAAGGCCATTATAGACCTTGATCCGTATAACGGCGACCCCGTTGTCACAAAAAAGGAGTGCATCGCTCACGTGCAAAAACGCATGGGTACACGGCTGCGCAAGGCCAAAAAAGAAAACAAAGGCATCGGTGGAAAAGGCACTGGCAAACTGACAGACAAAGTCATAAGCGAGCTGACTACTTACTATGGACTTGCTATTCGACGTAATAAGGACTCTGTGGAAAACATGAGAAAAGAAATATGGTCAACATATTATCACAAAAGTTCAAGTGATAGTAATCCACAACATATGTATTGCCCACCTGGTGAGTCCAGCTGGTGCGCCTATCAAAAGTCAGCAGCAGAAGGCTCATTAGCCTCATTTCACCACACGTACGCCCCACTTGATGGAAAGGTTCTGCAAGTAATGAAGCCCATATACGAAGCGTTATCATCCGACGATCTACTCAACCGATGCACTGGAGGTGAAACGCAAAATTGTAACGAATCGTTCAACTCGCTTTTGTGGACCTTTGCGCCGAAACATATCCACTGTGGTGCTACCACAGTCGAAATCGCAAATTTTCTGGCAACCTGCATTTTCAACGAAGGCTTCACAAGTATTTTAAAAATAATGTCAACAATGGGTATTGTCATCGGCCCACAAGCCGAGATGTATGCTGAATCTCGCGACGGAAAACGACTTCAACGCTCAGAGCTAAAAACGTACGCATCATCGAAATAGGGTCGCACAGCCCGCAGAGCCCAAAAAGCCATGGAAAACTCGTTTTATGAGATGGAGGAAGGCACACTTTATGGGGCTGGAATTGCCGATTAATATTCGTAAGTATTGTATTAAAAAAATATGTGTTAATGTCATTTGTGTGCCTCAAAATTGAAGTCAAAACTTTAAACGCGTTTTTCTCGAAACCATGTTTTTCAAAACTTTGCGCACGAAAACTCAAACAGTTTTTGACCGATTTTGATATATGAGGCATGAAACGACGCAGAATTTACGCCGCTATAGCCCCTACCTCAAACTTGCCGAAAAAATAATTTTTACTATTTTTTTTCTACACTAGACTACAAAAAAAAAGGTCGAAATTCGATTTTTCATTTTCAAAGTGGCGGCTCCCCCCCTAAGAAAATTTCGATTTTTGTTTCCGAGGTAGGGGCTATAGGGACATTCATTCTAAGTAACTGAATATTTTTTTTTTTTTTTTCAGACGATGTTTACACTTGGAATCGTGCGCAATTTGGACCCACCTTTTTTCCGGAGAACCTCGTTACCAGGCCGAGAACTTTCTGAACGGTCCATAAATTCACTTTTTCAAAATTTTGTATTTTTTTCAATAAATTAAGCTACCCAAATCAAAAAACGGAACTAAAATATCTTTATTCGTTCTCTTTCCACAATATTTTGAAAAAAGGCTAAAATTTGGCATAGATTACCAGAGGACCCCCTTAAGGTCTTTTTATTCTAGTGAACCAGTAAAGCCGTTAAAAACAAATCAAGTTCTGCACAAGTACCAAGAGCTTGGGCACTAGGAGATTTAATTCAATAAAATAAGAAAATCGTGTGTATAGGTTCATGTGCCTAGACACAAAAAGCGGTAATCAAATCAGTCTTATCGCGTAAATAAAAAACAAAAAGCTTCTTGAGAACATAAGCCGTTCGGAGTAGGCATAAAACATGAAGGTCCAGTTCTCGATCATTTGTGTTCAAACATTCCACAACACGCACAACACGCCATTTAGTTTTTTTTTGTGGGTGGCTCAAAAGGGCGTGGCAATTTTTATATATATATATATATATACTGCCCGTTAGAGCATCTGCATATCAAGTGTAACTATCAAAACGTGTACTACTCAGGAATAAGCATGATTTCGAAGAAGTGGGCGTAGATATGTTGCGACCACGCCCATTTTTTTTAAGTTGCCGACAGTAACCATATGAACTAAATTACCAAATCTTAGTCTACCAAATCCAAATACCAAATCCTGTTACCACAGGAAGCCGTCTGATATAAAGCATTTTTACTGACTTGTGGGCGGAAAAAGTGGGCGTGACAACGTTTTTATTTGCATAGTGATTGCCGCTTGGACCCATAGCACTTCCATGCTAAGATTGACTATCAAAACGTGTACAACTCAGGAATGAGCATGATTTCGATAAAGTGGGAGTAGATATATTGCGGCCATGCCTATTTTTTGTATATTGGCAGACAGTAACCATTTGAACGAAATTACCAAATCTTAGTACTCTACGGCAAAAGCCGTCTGATATAAAGCATTTTTACTGATTTGTGGGCGGTAAAAGTGGGCGTCACAACATTTATATTTACATAGTGACTGCCACTTGTATCCATAGCACCTGCATACCAAGATTCACTATCGAAACGTGTACAACTCAGGAATAAGCAATATTCCGATAAAGTGAGCGTAGAGCGTAGGCCGAGAGTAATCATTTAAACTAAATTATCAAATCTTAGTATTCTAGCGGTAAAAGAGGGCGCGTCAACGTTTATATTTGCATAGTGGCTGCCACTTGTATCCATAGCACCTGCATATCAAGATTCCCTATCAAAACGTGTACAACTCAGGAATAAGCATGATTTCGATAAAGTGAGCGTAGATATAGTGCGATCATGCTAATTTTTTGTACATTGGCCGACAGTAGCCATACGAACTTAATTACCAAATCTTAGTCTTCTACGGCAAAAGCCGTCTGATATATAGCATTTTAACTAATTTGTGGGCGGTAAAAGTGGGCGTGACAACGTTTATATTTACGAAGTGACTGCCACTTGTATCCATAGCACCTGCATACCAAGATTCACTATCAAAACGTGTACAACTCAGGATTAAGCATGATTTCGATAAAGTGGGCGTAGATATAGTGCGGACATGCTCATTTTTTGAACATTGTCCGACAGAAACCATACGAACTAAATTATAAAATCTTAGTCTTCTACGGCTAAAGCCGTCACTTGTTTCCATAGCACCTGCATACCAAGATTCACTATCACAACTTGAACATCTCAGGAATTAAAATGATTACTGAAAAGTGGGCTTAGATATAGTGTGGCCACGCCCATTGTTTGTACAGTCACCGAAAATAACCATCTGAACAAAATTAATAAATTTTAGTGTTATATGATTAAAACCGTCTGATATATAGAAGTTTTTTTGGTTTGTAGGCGATAGAGCCAATTTGGGTTGTATGGGAGGTACCACGGCCCCTTGTCCAATCAACACCAAACTTCACAGGAACACTTTCAGAATGTTGCTTCAGTATCCCTAGAAATTTCATATAGTTTGTTTCGGTGGTTTTGGAGTCTATATGTCATACACACACATACCCACATACATACATCCATTTTTATATATTTGTATCAGAAATATACACAAAGAATACACAAAGAATCAAATGTTTCAGGAATAGACGCGTTTTTTCGGAGTCTGCAATTAAACGTTGTTTTCTTTGGTATTTTTTGATCTTCTAACTTCAGTTTTGCTACTACTTATACTGTGCTAAATATTGTATCGAAACGCTTTTTATTTTAAACAACATACAAAGTGCACAAGTTTTTATTCTAAATAAATAAATAATTAACATGTCGAATGCAGCTTGCAGCCCCTGTGACCCCCCTCGGCACCAGCAATACTCGGTCGGATGATTCATCGACTGCGGCTACACTTATTCTTACTGATGCAAGTCTGAACACTAAATTGAACTGCATAAGAGAAAGTATTGTGGAACAACTAACAGAAACTATTAATGCGTCTGAGGGAAGAGTAATGCAGAGGATTGGTGAGGTATCAGCGGAGCTTGCGAACATCAAATCAACCATAAGGAATGTTATTGAAAGAGTCACGGTGGTTGAGGCGGCATGCGCTGAATTTAATGTTATTAAAGAGGACATAATAGAATTGAGAAAGCAAATTGATAACCGTCAGAATGAGAATAGAAGAGAAATCTCCAGCTCGCCTACGCTGAATGATGAAGTAAGAGCACTTAAATTTCGAATTGAAACATATGAAAATGATGCTGTCTCAACTGATGTCATCATTAACGGACTCTGCTTTAAGGCTACTGAGAACCTTGCTGAGATGTTCGACAAAATATGCTCTTTAGTAAAGTGCAACACGGTTAGGCAACAGCAATAACTCTCCGATTATTCTCAAACTGTCTTCGTCTTATGAGCGCAATAATTTGTTGAAAGCTGTCACTGCGTTTCTCAAAGCTAACAAGCGGTCGTTATTGCTCAGTGATATTGGATATGGTGGGGGTGGGTCGCTTTACTTACACGAAAGCTTGACCAAAACAAACCGCGCTTTGTTTCTTTATGCAAACAAACTAAAACGTGAGAACCGTCTTGTTGCTGTATTTTCTTTGCGTGGCAATGTTTATGTTAGAGCTACCCGTGATGATGAGGCGAAGCTGGTTCAAAACAAGGAGAACGTTGATTGCGTCGCTGGAACTTGAGGCTGTACACAGTAATTTAGTTTATTTTTACAATTGTGAAGTAATTATATTATTGTTATTATAAAATGTTAATCTGCTTATTTCTAAGCAAATTTTTACTTCTTCTTTCTTTCCCTTTTGTAATTCTTCTTTATGTGTACCTTGCAATGTTTAAATATTTTTCATTCTTTCACTACAATAACTTTTTGTATCGTTTGTATCGTAAAGTTGACTCTAGATTATATTAATTCTAATTCGTTCTGATGGATTGTCTGATGGTGCTACTGGCAACTATAAAGCTTTAATTCATGTTTTATGTAAACAATTTGACGGTTTAAATGTAACACATTTTAATGCTCGTAGTTTAAATGGAGTTAAACTTGATCAAGCAAAGTATGTCTTTGAAAACTCATCTGTTGATGTAGTATGTGTCTCTGAAACATGGTTCAAAAGTGACATTCAAGATTCTTTTTATGATTTTAAGGGATTTAGACTTTTCCGTAATGACAGATGTGAAAAAAGAGGTGGTGGTGTGGCAATTTATTGCAAATCCAGTCTTAACGTAAAGTTTGTAGATAAATTTAGTGAAGTCTGTGAAAACATTAATGTTGTAATATTTGACAGTAATAAAAAATTTTTAGTCTCATGTGTGTACAACCCTCATAGATGCAATAGTCCTGAGCCATTTTTTTCAAATATTACTACAAAAGTCATTGATTATGATTTCTTTATAGCGTGTGGTGACTTTAATATAGACTTATTGCGGAATAACTCTGCCACTGACAATTTTTATTATTTGTCGTCAATGAGCGGCTTAGATGTAACTAACTTAGGTACTCCCACTCGTTATATGCATAATTGTGAGCCTAGCCTGCTTGATATTTGTTTAGTTTCTGATAGCTCTTTTGTGTTGAAATTTGACCAAATCTGGTTTTTGTCTGACCATGACCTAATATTTTGCTGTCTCAATATTAAAATAAGAAGAAAATCTCATGTCAGCTTCTCCTATCGCGACTATAAATCAATTGATTCAGCTGCACTTACTTATGACTTAGCATAAATTGCTCTGACTGCTGGTTTTGTAGTTCGGTTGATGATAAGCTTGGAGTATTTATGAATACACTTAACTTTCTACTTAATCGGCATGTCCCACTGCGTTCAATTCAAATCTCAAATAGTTCGTGTCCTTGGTTTACCAATAGTGTTATGTCCATCATAAAAACAAGAAATAAGCTTTACTGTAAATGGAAAAGAAATCGAACAAATGATAATTGGGATATCTACAGAAGAGCTCGAAATGCAGAAACCCTAATGATTCGTCAGGCGAAGACAAACTTCTTTAATTCTAAGCTAAATTCTACCTTGAGCTCCAAACAATTATGGCAAAATTTAAAAAAATATAGAATATTCAGCAAAGAGCCAAGTGCATGCAATCTTGACCCAGCGTTACTTAATAACTTCTTTTTGGGAAATGGACGCCCCAGTTCTACTAATACTTTGAGAAATAGTGAGTAATCTTTTCAATCAAGTAATTTTCTCTTTCCTTCTTTTGAGTTCACCCCTGTTAGCGAAGACTATGTAGGCAAATGCATAATGACGGTTAGTTCTAATGCAGTGGGGATTGATGAAATACCAATCAGTTTTATTAAACTAGTAGTATGTGCAATTGTAGCGCCTCTCACTCACATTATTAATCACTGTATAACCACTTCATGTTTCCCCGAATTATGGAAATTAGCCACGGTTATGGCTGTTGCTAAAAGATCTCCTGCTTCTGATCCCAAGGATTTTAGACCCATTAGCATTCTTCCTGCTCTTAGTAAGGTTTTTGAACGAATAATGTCCAATCAAATTTCTGAATACCTAAATGTAAACAATCTTTTATCGCCGCTTCAGTCTGGGTTCCGGACTGGTCACAGCTGTGGGACGGCAGCGATGAAAATTTTGGATGACATTAGAATATCTTTTGATAAGAACTTTACAACTCTTCTTTGCCTCATTGACTTCGCCAAAGCTTTTGATTCGGTCAACCACAATCTGCTTTGTTACAAGATTAAGCATTTGTGTAAGTTGAGTGATAGTGCGGTTAAACTTTTATCTAGTTACTTAGAGGGCAGAATGCAGAGGGTAAGAGTTGGTAATAGTTACTCGTCACTACAAACAGTTTCTGCTGGTGTTCCACAAGGATCAATTTTGGGTCCCCTTCTTTTTTCTTTTTTTTTAAATGACGTCTTCACTGTTTGCAAATATGCAACCATTCATGCATAAGCTGATGATGTTCAGCTCTATCTTTCTCGACCTGCTGGACTCTTTGAAGATTTAAGCTATAGGCTAAACTATGATTTATCATTGCTCAACAAGTGGGCTGCTAACAACTTGCTTTTTATTAATCCGTCTAAATCGAAAGTACTGCCAATTGCTAGGGATGATTCTTGTTTTGTGGATATTCCGTCTTTATTTATAGGGGCTGTGAAGCTGACATTTGTTAGTAAAGTAAAAAACCTTGGCTATATTATAAATTCAAAACTTAGTTGCAGTGATCATATTAATCATACCTTAAGTAAAATTTATGCTACCTTAAGCTACCTACGTGCTTCTTCTGATTTTATTCCCTTTGAGACTCAGCGAAGGCTTGTAATACAACTAATAATGCCACACATAAATTTTTCAGATGTCGTATACAGCAAACTGGACTCACAATCTCAACACAAGCTCCTTGTGGCCTTTAATAATGCTGCTAGATATGTTTTTAAAATGCATCGATTTGACCATATTGCTTTGCGAAGCAAGGATATATGTACTTGGTTGTAGTTTGGTTGAATACCTAATTATGCGTAATATCATGTTTTTACATAATCTTATAAACACACAGTACCCTGGGTACCTTTATGAGAAATTACAGTTCTTCCAATTTGTACGGTCGAACAATTTGATTGTTCCTAGACACAACTATCTTAACAGCAGTAGATTCTTCTTCATTACCACCATCAGACTTTGGAACTCATTGCCTTTATTTTTAAAATAAATAACGAATAGAGTCAGCTTTAAACGTGCAATTTTTATTTACTTCTCATCTCTGCAGTGATCAATTTTCTGGTTTTTTCCTTATTTACTATTCTTTATCTGATTTAACTCTTTTCTTCTTCCACTCTTCTATTGTTTTTGTTTTTTTTTTTTTTGTTCCTAGATGCTTAAAATAATTTTTAATAAGGTTATTTTTTGATAATTTTTTACTCCATTTATAATAGTTTTAAGTAAAATCTTATTTATGTTAGTTATAATTGTATTAATTACATTTTCCTCTTTTGATGTACTATAAAAGATTGCTCTTAGTGTACAATACTTTATTATTAAATTTTTAAATTATTATTAAATTAAAAATATATTATATTATGTTATATATAGAAGAAGAAGATGATATATGCGAGTATATGAACATTTTTTATCTGTAATTTTTCTGACTCCTTAATGTACTCCTTATGAGTATTTTTTTGTCTATTTGGATATTGTTTGCAAGTGTTATGATAGTTTTGGAATCTTTGTTGAAAGCTTTGTTGAAAGCTATTGTTCAAATTTTTACTCTGCTGCCAATTGTTATTATTAGAGTCTGGTTCATTTTGATAGGAATTATTTCTAGAATTTTGATTTTGCTGCCTATTACTATAAAAATCTTGGTTTCTGTGTTGTAAACTATTACCACCATTTTTATTTTGTTGATACGTGGTCTTAAATTTTTCAAAATTATGATAAAATAATTATGGGTTTTAAAGTTATTTAAGTTACCATTGTCTAGGCCTATAAAGCATTACACTTTTTCACTATTGTATAAGCTTAAGTACCCGCCACTAGTTCTTTAACTTTATGAACAATCATTCCGCTACATATATCTAACATTGTCTGGCTATTTTCATCATACGTCACATATTCAGTTATATCTTCAACTAATTGTATTAACTTAGTATATACGTTTTAAATGCTGCTAAGTCTTAGATTTGAAACGTCCCCTGTTATTTGTAGTTGGTTCTTCGCTAGCTTATAGTGCTGCTTTAGTCTGGCATTGCTCAACTTGAGGGCTTGGTAAGCTTTTATATTTGACTCGCGGGGGTCTCTTTTCAAGCTTATAATATTCCCAATTTGTCTATATTGGGAATATTCAAGATGTTTTCAAGATATTTAAAATGAAAAAAAATGTTTAATTCTGGGATGCCTCTAAATGCATTGCCGGTGTTAATAGAAATTAAATGCTTGTTATAAACATCAGTGTTTGAGCTTGGTGGGATATATGAGCAAGTAATGTTAAGAACCATACTTTACATGAAACAACAAAATTCAATATATAGAGATTCTGGAATTATTATTTCATATGAATAGTGTGATGACCTGATGGCAATTAAAACGCCACCAACATTAGAAAAATTCCTAACAATAGAATTTCTTTCTTTCCGGTGAATATTAAATTTGTTAGACAAAATTTCAGTAGTACTCATGGGCGTAGCAAGCGTAAGGCAGTGGGAGGCAGTTATCACCCCCTAAAAAATAGAAAAAATAAAAATTTTAGTACTAAATTAAGAAATTCAAAACAATTTTTCTTATAATTAAGAAGCATACAATTTATCAATGGGGATCAGGTGGTGAACCTTCCCATGGCAAAGTGACTGACTGCCTCAACCTGGCGAGGCCAGCATTATCCATGTCGCAATTGTGTCAAGTCGACTCAAACTTCCTCGTGGTGTTCCCTGGGCAACGGCAAACTGGCATCCGTTAGTTTGACGGCTAATTTGAGCGGCGGGTCGCTCCGTGGACCTTAAACATGGAATGTGCGCAGGGTTTGGGTCTCGCCACATTACTACTGCCCAATAAAACTAAACTAGCCTCGGATAAGAACCCCAATTACTTTGACGACCACTGCAAACAAAAAACGGACAATGATTTACGGATATGCACCTGAAATGTCCGGACACTTTATAGGCAAGGTGGCATTATCCAACTGGTGGAAGGCCTTAAAACAATAAAAGCTGACATCACCGCCATCCAGGAAATGCGGTGGAAAGGGCAAGGTTGCTCTTAACAAGCACACTGCGACATCTACTACAGCTGGCATGCGGAGAGGTGCGAATTTGGATGTGGATTCGTCGTTAGCCGGAAACTACGCCACCTTGTTTCCCGGTTCACACCTGTGAACAAAAGATTGGCCACGATCCGCATCAAGGCAAAATTTTTCTTCATCAGCCTTATTTGTGCGCACGCCCTGACGGAGGAAAAGGACGAAGCCGTCAAGGACGCTTTCTACGCTAGTCTTGAGGACGTATACGACCACCTTCCGCTACATGACGTGAAAATAGTCCTCGGCGATTTTAATGCGAAAGTCGGTCAGTTCAGTCTTCATGAGACCTCCACGAACAACGGTCTAAGTCTGATCGACTTCACCGCTGCACGAAACATGGTAGTAAGTAGCACCAAATTTTAGCACCTCGACATCCACAAGGCCACCTGGCTGTCCCCGGATCAAAAAACGCGAAACCAAATTGATCATATTGTAATCGACGGAAGGCATGCCTCTGAGTTCTAGATGTGCGTACATTTCGAGGGATCAACATTAACTCCGACCATTATCTTGTTGCAGCCAAGATCCGCATGCGATTATGCAATGCGAAGAACATACGCACAGGAATGCAACGAAAGCTAGATGTCGCTAAGCTGCAATTACAACGGACTGCCGAAGCCTACTCCGCTCAACTCTCGGTTATGCTCAACCAACCAACCTCTGGACCCGACGACGCCGGCGGACTTTAGGCGCATATATCCCACTCCATGCGCTCTGCCGCTGAAAAAGTAATTGGTTTTCAGCGCCCGCAACTACGGAACCAATAGTATGATCAGGAGTGTTGCATCGCGACATCAGTAAAAACGCTGCATATAGAAAAACGCTGCAGTCAGCTGCAACGCGAGCCTTGCGAGAAAACTACTACGAAAAGAGGACGGAAAAGAGGCGCCTTTTTAGACGCAATAAAAGAGAGCAGGAAAAGCGTGAGCGTAAGGAACTAGAGGTATACCAGAGCAAGAAGGATGCACGAAAATTCTATCAACAAGTTAAGCGTCTAACCCAAGGTTTCAAGCCCGGAGCATCCACTTGTAGAGACGAAAATGGAGATCTGAATACGGATACACAATGTGTGCTGTGATTGTGGAGACAGCACTTCCCCAATTTACTTACTGGCGATGATTTCACCAATGCCGCACATGTGGAAGTACAGTGGAAGTACTTCATCCTAGCCATGAAGAGGTTCGAGTTGCTATCCACCGATTCGAAAACAATAAAGTGCTGACGGCCTGTCAGCTGAATTGTTTAAAACTGGCGGCATGAATTGATAAGGCGCATGCATGAGCTCATCAGCAAAATATGGTTGGCGGAAAGCATGCCCGACGATTGGAACCTCAGCGTACTTTGCCGTTTACATAAGAAAGGAGACACAACAATCTGCGCCAATTATCGTGGTATCAGTCTTATTTCCATCGCATATAAGGCTCTCTCAAGCGTACTGTGTGAAAGACTAAAGCCGATTACAAAAACACTGATTGGACCTTATAAGTGTGGCTTTCGACCTGGAAAGTCCACCATAGACCAGATTTTCACGCTACGTCAAATCCTGAAGAAAACCCACGAAAATCAAATTGACACACACCATCTCTTTGTCGGTGTCCAGCTCCTTGCGTACGCTGATGATATTCTCCTCATAACCAAGAGATATGTTACCGCTGCTTTCATCGCTATCGAAAAGGAATCAGCCAAAATGGGTTTGGCGATAAATGAGGGCAAAACAAAGTATATGGTGTCTATAAGCAAGGGAGCGCGGCGTCTAGACTCTCACGTTTCATCCGGCAGCTACAACTTTGAAGTAGTCAAGGAGTGTGTATACCTTGGCACCGCCATTAATAACAACAACGAAGTCAGCCTGTAGATAAAGCGAAGATTAATAATTACTAATAGGTGCTACTACGGGCTCAGTAAGCAACTAAGTTCCACAGCACTCTCTCGATCGACAGAACACTCTACAAGACGCTCGTTTTACCTTTGCTGCTTCATGGCGCTGATGCATGGGTAGTTTCGCAAACTGACGCAGCCGCTCTGGAATTGTTCGAGAGAAAATAACTTCTCTATTTCCAAATAGAGAAAGTTTTTTGCACTAAAAAAGCGAATACTTAATTTGTATTAAATTGGACCTTTATATGCCGACGGCACTTTTATTGAATAAAAACGACAAACTGACGCGGTTTTCTTCTTCTTTATCGAAATTTTTTGATTTCAATAAAATTATGTGCGGTAGAATTTGATGCAAAAAAATCTGTGCAACGTTCATTGTTGTTGTTGTTGTACGTATTTTTTTTTTTTATACAATTGGTACTTAAGTGTATGTATAAATATCAAAGAAAAAAATGCAATTAATTGTGCGCAAAGTGAATATTGAATATGAAAATTTGTTTTTTGTTTTTGAAGTATTTCTATTCTATTTGGTTTTAATTTTTACCGGCTTAATTTAAGAGAAAAATGCCTTGTTTTTATTAAGGAGTAAAAAAAATTTCTTTGCACTTTTCAAATTAATTGCTGTAGTGTGCTTATACAATCACTTTGAACAAACATAAAGACCACCAGTGAGAACAATTGTTTGACACATGACAACAATTAAAGCCAAATAAATTACACACTCACTTTCATAGTTCAAACATGGTGACCAGCAGATTAACAAAACACCTTGATCTCATAACTGCACTTAATATTTATTTTTTATTTTTTATTGCACTCATGCCTACACGTTCATTAAAGAGCAGCAGGGTGACTGACTTTTCGTAGCAGCGTAGCTGACGATGACGACAGACCGTCCCAGCGACAGTATTTTATTATTCATCTTTTTTATTCTTACACGCCTTAAGCATTTTAAAACATAAGTAGAACAGGAGAAAAATGCCTACAAAACCCAAATCAATATGACTAACTGATAACCAATCACATGGATTTTTGTATTATAGGAGGAGACTTAGAAATAATGTCAAAATAATTGTAAATTAGTTTTAAGAAAATACTGGTTATTTTAATATTTAAGCATTTGAATTTGAAAATAAAATCAGTGATTATCTGACATTGACTGAGCTCGCAAGCTTAACCAAACTCTTTTAATTTACTTAAAAGGGCGGCTTTTAGCCATAATATCTGAGCGTTGGTGCGCTCCAAAAACATCAAACACTCATCACGAACAGTTCGTGATTGTGATTAACTAAGTTTAGAATTTCATAAAGATAAAAATTATACCGGACATCAGTCCTCTAAATGGCGATCCTGCAACGTTACTGAAATTTCTGATTTTCAATTAATCCAAAATAATTTTGCCAACTTTTCTCTACAAATTTTCTATACAATCGAAATTTAGAAGTCATTAAATTTTCTGATTATCGCATAAAACAACAAAATTTTTCCAATTTTTCCATATAATAAAAATTTAAATGTCAACACAACAAGAAATAGATCAATTTTTGGCAAAGTGGGAAAATTTTTTACTCCCTATTGAAGAAAAGGCATACAACTCACAATACAGCAGAGTTGAAGAATATGAGCCTGCACAGATGTACACAGTGACAAACCTAAAATATGCGGGTCCAAAACCTCTACATATCGAAAGATTACAAGAAAGACAATAGCAGCAAAAACTACAAAAGCAACAAAAATTACAAGAAGAACAACCGAAGGAGAAAATACCCCGACCAAGAGCTGGTAAAGCTGTAAAAGCAAGGCAACGTGCGTCAGAACTACACCGGATCATAAGGATAACCACAGATTCAAAAACGAAAATGGCGCTGATAGAAATATAGAAAAGCAATTTTACAACAAGAAAAACAAATAAAAAAATAAAATTTTGTTAAAGTATTTACTTTTATTGAATGTTACCAATTATTTACTTGTAAGAAAAAAAAACTTTGTTAGATAATGAAAATAATGAACCAATAACGATAAATAAAAACATCGACAACAATATTGGGCCGATAGTCACAAAAAATCAGATATATAATATGACATGGACAGTAGTTATAACAATAGCAATTATTTCTTTATTAGCTTACATTATGTATAAAATTAAAACATATTAAAACATTAAAAAAACATTAAAAATCATTGATATAGGAAAACTTTTATATTTTGAACACAAAGGAAACTCTTGGCATCAAGAATGTTTTAAATGTAATAAATTTAGAAATAGACTGAGTAGATTGATTTCGTTGAGCAAACCTCATTATTATTCTGTAGATATTGTAATTAATATACATTAATAAGAAAAAAATATGTTAAAATATATATATTTAAAACTTAATGGAAGAGCTACACGAAATTTTTAATGAGATACAGAAAATCAAGCAAAACATTAAGAAATCTTTAAACAGTTCGTTCGTGATAGTGATTAACCAATTTTAGAATTTCATAAAGATAAAAATTATACCGGACATCAGTCCTCTGCATTGCACTTAAATACCTCGGATTTAGCAACTCCCTTTTTGCATATGGAGCAACCGCAGACCATTGGGAAAAAGGCAGCGAGCAAATTAGCGCAGACAAGCAAACAGTAGCAGTGGGAGCAGATAGACGGTTATTCGATTTACAAGTTACACCTGCCGTAAGGCTTAAGTAACTTGGGTCATCCAAACAAGTAAAACATACGGGGCATCCGGTGTGGCAACACGAACATGGAAGCTGTTTCACAAACACAAAGCATCACCCAGTGCCCTGCTGATTAGGAGCATTATGTGATAAATTACATATTGCCCGTAATAGCAGTACCAGTTTAGACTTCAGTAGTGACGTACTTACCATCCACCTACTGGTCGAGTCGAGACCTACCCAATCGCTTGCATATTAAGACAGATATGCCAGCCTGGTCATACCACTGCGCGATCTAGACCTGTGTAGCATTCACACAACCACAACCAGTACGAGACTTCCCGAAGGGCCAGCCCTCGACAGTCATCTGGACAACTCGATCCCGTCAAATGAGGATCCACAACATCCCCGCAAAAAGACCAAGAACACACAAATGCAATTATGAAAACGTGCACTCTTATTCATGACTGTGCTCAATGAGCACTTAATGGGCTAGGCTAACAACTTTCAGCTGCCGACACAACTGGAAACTATTACGCATGACTGGTACCTACTCTGGAGGACCTTTGCAAATGCCACTCTTACTCTGGCCGTTCGGGTTTCAATATCCTGACATAGAGTATTGGCCACTGTTCTCAGGGACTGCCGTGCTCAGTATGAGAACCCTTAGTTTTTTCAACCATTTTCAACACTTCCCTCAGTGACTGCCGTGCCAGTTTGATGGTGCGAGTCAAACACGCCGACAAGCAAACCACCTTGGAAAGCCGAAGTGTCGACACTTTTATGCACGCATGCTAAACACTTCACATCTCATTAGTTCCAGCCGAATTTAGGTCTCAGTGCGGTGGATAGATAGGGTCTACCCCATTTGACAGGTAAAGACTGTCCCCGTACTAACAAGTTTCAAGGTCAATTGCTATACCTTCGCAGGCTTGTTTCATATCGATATGCCGAATATGACCTGCTACCAAGATGGGCGCCACCCCGAGCTCTTGGTTGGCCCTATCAGTTTTTACGTTTGCAGGACGTATCCTACAAACAACCATCCTCCTTTATCCTGGCTGTGGACAGGCAGGCGCAACTAAGTTGCTAACCTGGCGGAGTTAGTGGGAGCAGACAGCAAAAGTAGCGGCGTTAGGACAGTGAAGCAAGCAGCGAACGGCAGCAGAAGCAGCGATTAAACGCGAACGGAATCACTGACCGCTGCAATGGTGGTGGCGAAAGGCAACAATTTGCGTGGTTGATGGCAGCGTCATGCACCCAAAAAATGGTGTTTAAGATGCACTTAACTTTTTTCACAACAAAAACCGACGCGAACAGAATTTTTGGGTATAAAAAAATTTAACAAACTTATTAACATTTTATTGATCCGCGAACAACTGGAAAGTGCGACTATTTAGAGCTCACGAATACGATAAAGTAGCAAATCCTTGCTGAGGTGTCTTGAAAAATCTTAATATTTTTTAATATAACTAATTTTTTGAATTAGTTTCATGTTTGTTTGTTATTTTATGTGTTAATGATTATTATGTTTTTTGTCTAGTTTTTAAACGGTCTTGTATATTATAATCGCCTATTTTAATTTTTTTTTGCGAATTTGTTTTATGTTAGGTACTTGCACAAATTTCGAAGAGCTCTAGAAAAAAATTAAACATAGCAGGCTTAGAATTTTAAGTGATTATAATTTGTTCAAAACTTAATCTAATGAAATGAGAGCAAGAGAGTAGAATGTTATGAAAATTAAAGAAATTAAAAATTTTATAAGAAAAAGGGTGCTTAACATACTACAATTGGATTAATTTATTTTATCTTAAAACTAACTACGAACTGACGAAACAGTATAGTAAAAAATTATGAAATTAATATTAATATATTGGCTGAAGTTTTGACTTTTGCAAATTGGTAGAAATAATAGCGATTCAAATCATTTACGCTTAACCCTCCGATGAGTGAGAAGGTCCCTAGGGACCTTTTTGCCTTTTCAAACTGAAATTACTACTACTTCGGCCACTACAACCCCCCCCCCCCCCCAAAGTTACTCTGTATTCCAAGAGTATTTTGTTGCGCATCTTTTGGAAAAAAAATCAAGCCGATCGGATCATTACTTAGGAGTTATTGAGGTTTTAGTGAGAATAGTACGCGGACGTGTGAATAGGTCCGTATGGACCTTGTACTGAATTTCACTAATAAATGCATGGTTTTGGGCATCATTATAATTTTTTATTGTTTCAACACATAATTTACTTGTTCTGAACACAAAGACCTAAACTCAAAGACATTAGGGATGATGGTAAAAACAAAAAATTCTAAGAAAAATTCGAAGACATGAACTTTATTGCTTTCAAGGAAAGGCACAATATTCTAATTTTATACTACTAGCAATAAACCAGTTCTTAGAATTTTTTGTTCTTAGTATTTTTTGTTCTTAGTATTTTTGTTCTTAGAATTTTTTCTTAGAATTTTTTGTTTTTATCATCATCCCTAATGTCTTTGAGTTTAGGTAGACGTACGAAAGAGTATAAAAGAAGTTGTAGTTTCGTAAACCAAATCAGTCAAAGTTTAGACAGCGAAGAGTAAAATCGTGTGTGATAGAAACAAAAATATGGCAGATGCAAGTAATTTGGACGTTGCTGAAATTGTTGTACGCCGTAGTACACGTTACCAGCAAATGACTGTGGATGAAAGGCGTGCAGCTGATAGTAGATTTGCTGATTTTATGGACGAAGACATGGATGAAGAAATTGATATTGCTGCACTACACCTGCCTCGTTGACGAGCAAACCGAGAAGCGGAAGCCCTATGCCATATTAGAGTACAACGCCAACAAATGCGGCGTTGATACCATGGATCAAATGCTAGGCACTTACAGCTGCAAAAGAGCAACACAACGATGGCCGTTGGCCATGTTTTACAATATGCTGGACGTCGCTGCATTTGCTGCTTTTACGATTTACAACGAAATGAAGCCTATAAAAAGGAGTCACAGACGGCGGTCGTTCTTGTTACTGCTAACGAATCAATTGGCCACACCAAATATCGAAGAACGTGCCCTGAACAACCATATAACCTCATATCCAAGGATACGCAATGCGATGGAAGCATTCGATGTCAGGGTAAGAAAAACATCTTCAAATTCAAGAATAGAATATATATTTATTTGTTTTTTATTTTTCTTTTCATTTCAGGTATTACCAAGACCGATGGAAGGCAATGCACCGTCGTTTGCGGCTAGGTCAAGTAGACCGTCATATCGCCTTTGCCGTTCTGAGTACGGGCGGCAGCTGAAAACGCGGGCACACTGCTTCGGCTGCGGCAACGCTGTTTGCGGAGAACATAGCACACTTTTACATCGCTGCAACACTTGTGCACAGGGCGGGGGACAAGAAGTACACGCTCAACAACAATAATTTTTTAACTTTTTTATAATAGTCTTAAGAAAATTCAAGCTAAAAAAAAAAAAAAAAAAAATTAATAAAATTGAAAAAATTATTTTTGTATGTAGAATTTAGTTATAAACAATAAAAACAAAAAAAAATTAAAAAAAAATTTTTTTATATGAAAAAACATGATTTACAATAAAGGTCCGTAGGGACCTTTTCACAAGGCAGTGAAGTTCAGAACTGTCACTCATCGGAGGGTTAAAATTAAATGAACGAAATGTTGAAAATGACAAGATTATTATCAAAATATCACGATTGTTACATTGAAATAATAATGAATCATATCAAAATGACAGGCTTTACTTCTTTTTGCCCAAATTGTAAAATAATTGCTAAAAACATATTAAATTAATATATTTGGCTGAAGTTTTAACGTTGCAAACGTTGGGTTATTATTTAATAACCCAATATTAAAGAATAAACCATCAAATCCACATTTAAAATATGGATTTGAAAAAAACTTTCAATCTAACAGAAAAACTGTTAAATTGAAATTTTTGTTATCAAATTGATAGTTTTTTTTATTTACGCTAGAAATGATGAGGCAAAACTTTCAATTTGATATAGCCTTTTTTGAGTGTATGTGCGGTTAAAGAAGTTGTACTTGAAAAACAACTTTGCAGATTTATTTTTCAGGTATCAAAAAAAAAAAATAAAAAAATAAAAGAATTATACATTAACAAAAATGTATTGCTATATGAAACTTTAAATTAATTTTTGTAAGCCGTGATAATCTCAAAAAAAGAAAAATTTCGAAGACATAATTTTGATGACATTAAAGCCGGTTTGCTATTTAAGGAAACCATGAATTATATCACTTATAAAAGCGCACGTTGGTGGCGGTCGTGGTGGCGCCCGTGACGCAGTGGGTAGTGTGCGTGGCCCATACGTCAGAGAACCCTGGTTCAATTCTCACCTTACACAGAAAGTTTTTTCAATAAAATTAATTTTTCTTATCGGCCGTTACCTCTCTGCAAACAATGGCAAACCTCAGAGAATAAAAACTGCCATGAAAAGCTTCTTGAGAACATAAGCCGTTCGGAGTCGGCATAAAACTTGTAGGCCCAGTTCTCTGTCATTTGTGCTCCAACATTTCACAACACGCACAACACAAGTGATCATAAGAAGCTCGGTCAAAGTCTTTCAAGGGCTGAATTGGCCATTTCGTTTTCTTTTTATAAAAGCACACGAGCTTATATTTTAGCAAGTCATTTAATGCATAAGTACATTTATGCAGTTCTGTGCACATTAATACTATAGGTTCATGCAATGCCGAAAACGCGCCGAATATGCCGAAAATCGGAAAAACCGTAAACGCCCAATTTAGAGTGTCAAAATTTGTATGGAATCTGATATTCGGCAGAGTTTCCAGTTATCTGCGCGATTTTGATGCGTAGATAGCGCCGAATACTTTCGCCAACCAATTGTTGCCACCTTTGAAATATTTTATTTATTACAAATATTAAACCAAATTGAAACTTTTTCAATGCAACTTAAAGAACAGCTGATTGATATACTCGTCGATAACTACAAAAAAGTACTTCATGCACAAACAGCGAATTTTTTCCTATATACGGCATACGAAAATATTCGGCAATGCATGAATACCATTATTATTTTTAATGTCTTCACTTGTGTGGTGGATTTTTAGAATGATTAAGATAAAACACTATAACGGAACATATAATGCTCATTGTTAAACCTTTATTTCATAAACTTCGCTAAACTAAAGTTACTTAACATCGCTATCATATATATATAAATAAAATTATAAATCAAGCAAATAGTACTATAGGTTTTATTAAACGATGGGCAAAAGAGTTTAATGATCCCTATATAACAAAAACCTTATTCACCTCTCTAGTGCGACCTATTTTAGAGTATGATTCAATTGTTTGGTGCCCTCGATACAGTTGTTACATTGACGACATAGAATCAGTTCGGAAAAAGTTTCTTTTGTTCTGCTTAAGCCATCTTTACTGCAATTTGAACTATCACCTACCACCTTCTGGTAGAAGGTAGAAGACCTCGTCTGTCTTGCCTAGCACATGTATGAGCTCGACCTCGTCCGTCGAGCCTGACATATGGGAGCACCGCTCTACCAAATTCATTCTATTTACTACTAAGAAGCGAACCGGATTGCAATTGTATATACCTGAAATCCTGACAATTTTACATTTTTATAAAATTTAATTGTACATAAATTAATTGTATCATATTTATTTTGTCTAATATTAATTGCTATAAAGCCATATGTGGTTAGCATTCAAATAAATAATAATAATGAGCGCTAATTAAATACACACTGAAAAATTTTCATATTCTTAAATTGAATGATATCGATTTTTATTTTAAGCTTACATAATAAAAATTTTGGTTTTATAAAACTTCTTACAGACGTTTCGACATGGATTTCCTTACTGTCCCACAGCGTTTAATTTTGATCCAGTTCAAAGATTATTAGCTATAGGAGACAAATCTGGATTTGTGCAAATGTATCCTTTTTATAAATTTTTTTATATTTTCTTAACAAATTAAAAAAAAGCAGTGATAAGCCTTACATCAAAGATAAAAATTTAGTCTTGGTCGGCCGGGAGTTGACACATACATTCGACATGAAGGTGAATCAGCTTTTGCGGTTGTACACATTGAATTTTTGGTGAATGAAGGCGCTTTTGTAACAGTTACAGCAGATGATACATTACATTTGTGGAATATAAGACACAAGACTCCCACAGTTGTCCAGAGTTTAAAATTCCAGAGAGAGAGGTAAGAATATTTTTACGTTTCTACACAAAAGTGATCAAATTACTTATTTGAGGTAAAAAACATTGTGCAAAAAAAAAAAACACCTGTCGAGGGCAATTTGTCTAACCCCCCTGTTCAAGTTTAATCTAGAAGTATATCACTGGTAGTTTTGCTATTTCGTGTCAGTAAAACATACATTTGTTTTGTAGCAAAAAAACGCCAACACTATGCAATTTAATTTATTTTTTTAGAAACAGTTCTTGGTGATCAGGGGCGCAAAAGTTTTAATGTACATTGTTTATATATGCATTATAGAGATCCTTAGCTGTATTAGACAAATTTTTTTTTTTAACAAATTCAAAATGTGCATGAGCCTCTATTGTACCTTTACATGTAAAAAGTAAATTGTGAAATTTTCAGGAAAAATCTTTATTGAAAAGTGGTTTTTTCAAAGAAATCCAAATGAAATTTTTTTAAGATCAAATTTTCTAAAAACTGGTACGCACTTCGTTTTTTATTTCAATTTTCTTTAAAATCAGTTATAAAATATGAAAATCGGACTTTAATTAACAGCGTTTGTGATTTTTTTCCGGGTTCGATATGCCAGAAAAGGGCACTTTAAGGATTTTTGAAAAAAACGTCAAGTTTCAGCAGCTATTCTTTATCCGGTTTTTGTTTTTTTTTAATTTGTTGCACCAAATAGCTCAAATCTATTTTGATTTCATTTTTGGATTGATTTTTAAAAATTTGTATTTTTGGGAATTTCTTGCAAAAATACTCAAACTCGATATTTCCAAAAATGCATACTTCTAGCAAAAAATTTCGTAATGACCAAATTATTAAACGGGATCGCACCATTTTTTGTATCTGCATTAGGTATAGTTTTAGGTAAAAACAGCACTATTTTTCAAATCAAATTTTTAATATAGAGGTCGCTACAGGTAAATTTAAATATCAATTTTTTTTGTGAAATTTTTAGATTACTTTTGCATCATAAAGAAACAATCCAGAGATATGCATATGTCAAATATAAAAAAAAAATTAATTTATTAAATAAATCACATCAAATGTTTTTAGATTATAAAACGGTATTAATTTTTCCTTGCTTTTTTGACATAATTTCGATTACATTTTCGTTCACCCGTTCAATTGGTCTTCAGTTGTTTTGCTTAGCAGATATGTTTATCTGCGTAGAGATAAAAATGAGCGTTCGCTTGAAGCCACGGAAATCGAAAGTGTTGCGCAAATTTGTAGGAGCCGATGTATTGATGGGTAGAATTGCAGTTGTTGAGAGCATAAATAAATAAATGATTTCGCTCGTTTTTCTTTTGGAATCTAAGAACAGTGTCTGTAAAAATACGGAGTACATATGGACCGCACTGTGCGGTATTTGGATATTTTGATCTGAAAAATGCGGTGTTTTGTGACATCAGGTTGCGGTTGTATGTACGACTGCTTTCAGCTAAAGGCGCGATATCGAAAAAAACATTAAAACACAGGAACAGGGGCTGTATTCTCTAACTGGGGAAAAGGCAGTGTTAAAAAGTGTACATAATTAACAAATTTTATTCACTCAGATTTTTTCTATGAATATTTGATTTTTGTTGTAAATTTATTGTTATGATATACCCGGCGTAATTTGGGATTGTATTTTTAAAAATTTTGTCATTAGTCAAGGAATAACTAATTTGCTTCATATAATCAGATAATATTTTTCAATAGTGATGTTTATTTATATTTTGGATTGAATTATTTTTTTCAAAAATTCAAATTTTTTCATCACTATTTTTATATTGACAGCCACACATTTTTATTCAGCAATTTTATTTTTTATTCAGCATGTCAGTGTACATTTCAGTTTACAGAACCACTTGAAATTAAAAAAGTGTGCACTTGGAGTGAATATGAAATTTTTAATTTTGTGTACACAAACTTTTTTGCACAGTTACGGAACAGAGCCCCAGAACTCAGTGCATTAGAAATAGAAACAGTCACAATCGTTTGCAGCATACACGGAGAAAAAAAGCAATAGGTAAATCACCTAAGTCGGCTTGGGTAAAGAGAATTGTATGGGAATTATAAACTTATGCTTATTCACCTAAGCAATTTATTGTTTAATACATTGCTTTGAAAGCACATACTTCGGTACCTTGTCAAAAAAAAAATATTTTATTCACCTAAGCCCAAATAAGATGGCTTAAGAATAGTTTTCAGCTATTTTCTTAAAAAAAAAAAAAAATACAGCTGCGTCATTAGACACACGAGAGAAGGATAGATTTGATAATTTAATGGTTTTTTTTTTGTAAAAAAACACTTTAAAATTCAAAAATAACGTAAAATAAATTAAAAAACACACGTTATTATTCACACCAGTTATTTTTATTACATTTCATCAACAAAAAGAAAAGAAAAAAATGTAAAATGTTTGTTTTTGATATTGAATTTAATTTAATATAATGTTCTTATAATGTTCAAGCAAAGCACAGAACGAGAGGCGGCGGCAGCTTCAAAAAAAGGGAAAATAAAAAAAAAACAAACCCCGAAAGAAGTTATATATTTTAAATTCAATTTTTGTTTTAAAGTAGTGTATAAAAAATTACCAAATACTTGGTTAATTTATCACCCCAATAAAAATTGGCAAAACAACATGTTAAACTTAGGCGTTTTGATGAAATATTTGGGAGGCTGAAAACTGCAAAAGCTATCTTATAAGTTATACTAGGTTTTTTTCAATTTAACATACGCTTTTTTCTCGGTGTAGGGGTATGAATATTTAGAATGAATTATGAAAAAATCAATGTTTTTCTTTTTGGTACCCATAGCCCGCATAATAAACACAATTTATCACATCGCATCACAACAAAAATATCACATTTAAATGCAGGTTCTCAGAGAATTTCGGGGGACCAGGGCTTTCAACCGCCAAGTCCTCTCCTGAATTCGCGCCTGTCGGAGATAGAGAACATCAAGTCCGTTTCAGCGCATACAGAGCGCTTTGAATTAATAAAAATAAAATATAAGAGTAAAAAGATACAAACTGTCTTAGCTCCCACACGGGGTAGTTTATTACCCTAGGATTTTTCGATTATATTCACTTTTTCAAATTTTTATTTTTTTTTTTTAAATTTGTGGTTAGAATTTATGGATCATACCTCTAAAAGCGTATATTTATCAACGTTCGTATATTTTAATAAGTCAAATATCTTAATCTCTAATTTTGAGAGCGAGTTTTGTCGTTGGGTAACGTGTCACCCCAGTCTAGCAGCTTTATTACGGAAGGTCTGACAACCAAGGGTTATTTTCCATGTAAGAATATTCCTAAAAAACGAAACGAGTTGGCCATTTCAGATCTTGATTAACTCTCTGAAGTTGCTATTGTCTGCACAGAAAAGACGGCCGGAAAATTTTATTTATTATTACTTAAAAATGTTACAATGTTCATAAATGACATGTTCAGTATATGCAATCTGGTTACCATTCATGCGTATGCTGATGATCTTCAGTTTTACCGTCCAGAACTATTGGTCACGTTGATGATTTGTGTATAAAAGTAAACATAGACTTGTGTAAAATAACAAATTGAGCTAAAGCTAACAACCTTATTCTTAATCCGCTTAAATCATTTGTTTTGCCGGTTTTTAAATCTGGTTACTCTTTTCTTAATGTATCGGTAATTTCGGTTTTTTAACTCCTCATTTTCGTGCGATGATCATATAAATTCCGTTGTTAGCAAGGTTTATTATTTACTGCGAAACCTAAGGTGGACTGCATCATTTGTGCCTGTAAAGACTAGAAAAAAAAAATAGTGATTCAGCTGATAGTGGCAATTATTTCCTATTTAGATATAGTGTATAGTAAAGTTCATTTCCTATCCAAGCTTAAGTTACAACTTGTGTTTAATAATACTATAAGATACATTTTTGGGCTTAGAAAGTTTGACCGCATTAGTCACTTGAGCAATGAAGTACTCGGCTGCAACATCTTCAACTATTTGGATGCTAGAAACTGCATCTTTTTACACAGCCTGATCTACACTAACACTCCTGATACTTATTTGAACAGCTACAATTTTTTTTATAATTTTACCTACCTGTTTATAATTTTTTAAACTCTAACATACTCTTTTTTGTGAACGCCATCAGATTTCTCAACATTTCTTTTAAGTCTCTCTCTATTTTTCTAATTCTATGGCGAATGTTTTTAAAACCTACATTTTATAAAAATTGTTAATTCTTTATCTGTTTTTAATTCTCTTTCTTTCTCTATTTTGATTCAAATGTTATTAAAACCTAAGCTGAATTAAAATTGTTTAATGTTTATTTTGTCGTTATATTTGTTTTTAAGTGTGTGAAGATAAATTCTAAATCCAACGCTAACTTAGCAAAGACACAAACCCATATTTCCAAAAAGTACTTTTAAATTCGTACTATTAAAAAGTACGAATTTAACTTTAAGTACGAATTTAACTTTAAGTACGAATTTAACTTTTAGTACGAATTTAACTTTAAGTACGAATTTAACTTTAAGTATGAATTTATATTACAAAAACTACGAATTCAACTTCGTTTGATAAGAAATCCTTTCAATATCAACCAGGAAACTTAAAATTCAAAATATTAATAAAATATAATAAAATTAAGGGAAAAATATAAAATTAGTCCAGAACTGAAAATTCGATGCAGAATTGATTAAACTTCCGATTAGTCATACAAATTTTTTTAAAAAGTCACGAATCACATGTTTATGATACTAAACTTAATATAAAAGATGGTAAAATCTACATTTAGGATTTTTATTTTTTATAAACTAATGGACAGGTAATTAAAGCACCTTTTTAAGGTGCTATGACTAATAGTGCCGCGCTGAGGATTTTGGCCAAGGGAAATTTCTTAAAAAGGAGTAATCGATCGATTCATAGTACTAACTTTGAATAAAAAAATCTCAGTTCCAAAATATACGATTTTTAAATTTTTTTATTTTAACAGGCAGGTAAAAATCACCTTTTTAAAGGATAAATGACTCATTGTGGCGCGCTAAGGATTTTGACCACAGGAATTTTTTTAAAAAGTAGTGAAAAGTACTGAAAAGTGCCATGGTGCTTACTTTGAATAAGAAAATCTCAGTTCCAAAATGTACCATTTTTAAATTTTATATTTTAATAGACAGGTAATTAAAGCACCTTTGTAAGGATATATGACTCATTGTGCCACAAAAAATTTTTTGAAAAGTTCCTGTAAATAAATTTTGGAAAAATGTTTGTTTTTGACTGAGTTATGAATTTTAAAAAAAGGTCTGTTTTCTCTGCCGCGAATGTCGTGTCCCTCCTTAAGGTAGTTTTGGACTCATTCAAGACCTTGCGTCAGCCACTTCTGTCTTAAACTGGCTGGCACCGCACAGTGCGCTTTTTTCAATTTTGGGATGACATTTGGGGGTTTTTTTTTATGAAAAAATATTTTCATTCGTTAGATTATAAAACATGTATTATGAATGTAGTATTAAAAACTTGATGTATTGTACATTTGTTTTTTATAAAATTTGTGAAAGTTGAAACTTTTTTAATCACCATGGAATTTTTTATAAAATACAATAAAAAATTTTAATGACTGTAAATTTGAAATAAGTAAAATTTATTTTAAAATATCTAGCTAATTAAGCATTATAAAAGTCGAAGGATATAACTATCATAAAATATCGTACTTCTACCTTCTTTTTCTGTAAAACCTGTTGCATCTAGCTGCTACTAAGAAAAATCACTTCATTTAAAAAAAGTCTTAAAATTCAAATTTTGTCATAGAACACACTTGCTTTCAAGACAAGTTGCGTATTTAAACTAAAATAAGTAGTTTATACATTAGTGGCATAGTCGCGTATTCACGTTAATTTTTTTATTAACAGCCCTTTTCTCGAAAAAAAAGTTTTACTATGAGTCAAATTTTCTGAAGTGGGAACATTCGAAATGATCTTATCGAACTTTGACTTTTTATTGAGGAACTTTGAAAAATTATTGATTAAAATAAGTGTCTTACATTTTTTTTTTTAATTTTAATTTTTTAAAAAGTTATAAGCAAAATAATTTGCATTTAAGGTTTTTTTAAATTGCGATATTTCATTAAACATTGAGTGAAAGTAAATGAAATTTTGGTGGTAGGACTAAAAATAAATAGCAATTTAGATGAAATAAAGTTGCAGTACAGCGCGAAGCACATATCAAGAATGTTTACTCCATTTGTTTATTCATGATTGTTTTTTGTATTGAAACAGCGTGCAGCGGTGAAATGTGTAAATCTATTGTTAGACGCATTAGTTAAAATTTGTCAGTTAGTCGTCGTTTTTTATCAGTACATATATAAAACTCTTTTCATTTTGATCGAAATAAAAAACTAAAGCTGCGATGAAAGATTGTATAGAATATAATCATAAAAAATAGAAGTTCATAAGATTATGAAAGGTCTTTATTTTTTTTATTTATTCGAAAATTTAATAATTTAATTGAATTCAAGAGAAGATTTAGGTATTGAGATTCAAATTAATTATTGTTCTAATTATTTTAGAATTTTTATATGCTTTGCTTTAGAAAATTGCATCTCTTTGAATAAAAGCATTGAATAAAAGTAAGCTTCAGCTGGTTTTTTGAACAAAAATAAGCTTAGTTATTTTATTGTTTAAGCATATATTTTGCAAATGATTTTGAAATAAGGCTTAAAACATTATTTATGTTTTTATTTGTCAAGTTAAATCGCAATTAAAACTCTTTTAAAATTAAGGAATTTATAAAATTATATATTTTACTTATATAACAAATAATTCTTTTTAAATCTATATATTTTCAAATGTTTTATTTGGTGTTTTTGGATTTTTTTAAATGATGTTAAAAAAATTATTCGAAGATAATGAGCAAACTTTATGTTGACGTTTTAAGGCGTTTGCTACGAAGTTAATATTTTAATTTTAAATTAAAAAGCTGTAGGGTGTGCACTGTTATTTATCAGGGCTTGCAACTGTTTGTATTTCACAATTTTTGATTTATTTTTTTTAAGTTTAATTTATTTTTTATTCTATGTGTTTTTTTAAGAACACCTTTAATTTACATAAGTTTAGAAGAAAAACAAATTCTAATGTTATAATTGCTAAATTTTTTTATACTCAACTACACAAAATGCATTAATTTTTAAAACATTCAATAAATGATTGGGAAAAGCTTTTTGGTTTAAGCAGAAGCTTAGCGAATAAAAAAAAATATTTGTTAACTTGTCTAGTAAAGTTGATGGTAATCTGACCTAGCAGGCGCGGATCCACGGGGGGAGGGGGGTAGGGGTAATTCCCCCCCCCCCAACATCTCATAAATTTCATCAAAAAACTGAAATATGCATGTGTAACCAAGATAAAGCAAAATCAAATGGTACGTTTAAGGCTTAATCTACCCGTGCGCAATAGCCTTTAGAATTGCTAAATAATTAGTGTAGATGCTGGTCAATTGAAACAATTAATAGAAGATATTATTGGAAGATTTGCTAACTTGCTCGGAGAAAAAAGAGAAATGCTGGTTTTGAGATTAAAAGGTGAGCTTTGTCATTGGCAACAAAAATGGAAGGATCTAATATTATCTGGTGCTGGTAAACTACCTGGTTCTGCTTTTGAAGCTCTATAATGCTGTGATAAGGACATTTATCCAACAATACAGAAGCTCCTCCAAATTTTCTGCACATTACCAGTGACCAATTCAAGCGCTGAACGTTCTTTTTCATCATTACGATGCATCAAAACCTGGCTCCGAACTACAATGCTTGAAAAAAGATTAGTTGGTTTAGCGTTGCTTCATATTCACTACGACATAGTTTTGAATCCAGAGGATGTAGTCGAAAGATTTTCCAAAATTGGTAAACATAGAATTTTACTATAAATTTTTACAAATAATTAATAAGTTATAATTATTTTTAAATATGAATTAAATCATATCTAAATTGATGTTAAAAATAATAGAAAATATGCATTATTTTACTTCAAATAAAAGTTTTAAAAAAATATATCTATGTGAAAATTATTAAAAAATTTCGGCCCCCCCAAAATTCTTCTCTGGATCCGCCCCTGGACCTAGTAAGAAATGCAATGAGACAACCACCAAAATATAAAAAGTCAAACGTAACATCAGAAGTCATAGGTCTTTTAAAATCCCCAGAATGTCGTCAAAAAATTTTTTAATCTATTTTATTTTAAAGAATCAAGTTGGTATAACTAGCAAACGGTTATATGGGAGTTTTATGTAAAAGTTTTATTAGTGTCATTTGTAATGATGATATGAAGCTACCTATCAAATATTAATGAATACACTGTACGAATTGAAAGTTATGCCATTTTAAACCATTAAAGACATGAATGGTATATGGGAGGTAGGCGTTTTCTTTACCCGATCATGTTTTTTTTCAATATTAAACAGCGCATTGACAAAAGTAATATGCACACCAAGTTTCATTCGCTTAGATTTCTCTGTTTTTCCGTAATCTTAATTTTAGTTAGTTACCCATAGGTATGGGAAGAGGGCGTGGCAGTTGACCAATAATTATAGTTTCTGGTCAAATTACTTCCTTTGGCAAAGAAAGCATTCGAACAAAATGTCCTGCCTCTAGCTCTTATAGTTTTTGAGATAATTGAAAATGTCATCCTAAAATTGAAAAAAGCGCACTATGTGCCATTCGGAAACACTAACCGTCGTCAAGTAGTTGAAACAAATATTTTGTTTACTAGAGCGTTGTCCTCTATGCGTTCAATATGGCCTAGTCAGCGAAACTGCTCGATTTTTATGTACTTGACTATGTCGATGACGGCGTAGAGCTCTTAGGGTTCATTGTTCCATCGTATTCGGTACTCGCCATTGACGCAGATTCGTCCGTAGATCTTGAGAAGGATTATTTTCTTGAAAGCTCCTAAAGTTTTTTTATTAGAATTTTTTTTTTATCTGTGTTGCAATATATTAATATATTATATTACTGATATATTACTATTTCCCTGATTCGGAAATATAACTTATTACTGACCGCGTTAGTAATAACATCCAGTAATATTATTACTTTTTTGCTGGTTACTTATGACATATTACTTTGTTTAATCAATAAAATCCTAAAATTTATCTTTTGTTTCTCATGATAACCTTATACTGTTCAAAATCTATTCTGTTTCGTTTATGGTTAAGCTTTTGTATCACTTTTGCATCGTATGTAAAAAAGAACAAAAAAATTAACCGGCGCAGCTAATGTTATGTGCATTTCATAATTTGCGATTAATTCAAATTACATATTCTTACCTTTAACGTTGTTCGTAAACGAAGAAATAAATTGAGTGATGGCTTGTTTGAAAACCTGCTACTTTTAAGATATAATAAAATATCTTTAATTAAATTAACCCCTTCATTTCGTTTCACGACAAATCACACTAACGATGAGCAAGACGCAATAGATTTTTTTATGCAAAATTGTGTTGCTTCTCGTGTCTTGCTTATCGTTGGTGTGCTTTTTCGTGACACAAAGTGAAGCTGTTAGTTTTTTTTTTAAAACGTAAAAATGTAAACAAAAACATATGAGTTTATGAAATATCTAAAAAATTGTTTTATATAACTATGTATTAGGGTGGTCCTTACTTCAAAGAATGTTGTTAATTTCTCGGGGTAACACATTATTTGAATATATACCATAATAAACAACTAACTTTTTTTTAAATTCTTTAATGACATTTAGGGGTCGCTACCAGAGCACATTGGTACCAATGGCAGACAAAGTGGCCAAAACTAGAAGACGACCTTGTATCTACATGAAAAAAGCTACCTACAGGTTTTTGGTAACACGAATCTGGAGTCAAAAATTAAAAGTGGCGGCTCCAATATGGCATCTATGTGAAATTACGCACTTATGCGAACTTTTCGGACGCCATTTTGAACCTTTAAATCGGATTTTCCGCATCCATAAAAAAATTCGTGTACCTTAGATTTTTGTCCTCTATCACATATCCAAAGCTCATACAAATTGGCGAATAACACCAAGGAGCGTTTTCTTGTGAGATTGCTAAACTTTGACAACTTGTAGCGACCTCTAAATCGTATAAAAAAATGAAAACAAAAAAATCTCTTTTATATTCAGACGTATATAATCGAATAATGACATGCCGCGATGATAATTTAAAAGTCGAACAATAAGGACCACCCTACTAGGTATATGTAAATTTATTTGTATAAAAAAACGAAAAATGTTGGGTTTTTTTACTCTGTCTTTAATTTCTTTTAATTCTAAGCAAACAAGTAGTAATATAATATTATTACTTTAATTAGTCGGTAATATGTAATAGTAGCATCTTACTTTCAAAAGTAATATGTCACAACACTGTATATAGTATATGTTACATAAAGTACGAGTATGATGAACGACTTATAGAGCGTTAGTTTTGTTCGCTTGGAGAGGTTTCTGGTACTCAATTACCTACTGAGTCCAAAGTAACATCTGTTGACAATAGTTGTCGTTCGATTTACATCAATCCTTATTGACATTGGTTAGTCAACCCAAGTAACAGTTGGTAAGAGTTATTTTTCGTTTAATATCAATGCTGATTGAAGGAGTCTATAGTGAATCCGTGACGTAGTTTCTGAGACGCTAGTACTATTTGTTTGTTTACACCAGGCATTTCGTTTTAACTGAATTCACTGCAAGATGCATTCGACTTGTTTCTCTTTATAATCTGGTGAATGCTGCACTAACTTCATGCTTCTATGGCCAATGATCTGGATATCATCATCATACACCAGCAGCATAACACTCTTACAGAATAACGTGCTGCTCATAACAGCAGCTTGGATGATCTTCTCTATCATTAGATAGAAAAAGTCACACGGTAAGGAATCACCTTGTCTGAAACCGAGTTTGGTATCTAATGGGCTTAGAGGTCCTTTCCAATTTGAACTACTCTACTAGGATGGGCGTATACAGGGGAAAAAAGTGGGGCATCTGCCCCACCCTAGAAGTTAAATGGCAGATCGCTCGTTTTCTTCAATAACGTCATAGTCTAAAAAACCTTAAAATTGAGTTAACCATGCAGAAAACTTTATCAAGCCATAATCTATATTATATGTCGTAAATAAATCATAAGCGGAAAAAGGGTTGGAGAACATTTACGCTGTACCGTGAATTTTTTTGTGTTTTTAGTGTTGTCTTTGTATTTTTGTATTAAATAATGTTTCTGAAATACGCAACTGTGTTGGTAATATAATCAACTTTTTCAGAAAATCTACTTTGCGCCAAAATTATTCTCCAAATATACTTTTATTGTGTAAAACTAGATGGTCACAAAAATTCAAGATCATAGCATTGTTTAAGGGCGTCCGAGAGTTTTTCGAAGAAAGAAAGACCCCTTTTTAAAATTTTTCTTTTTGAAGCTGTATTTTATTTTAGATCAATTTTTTTTTATCTTATCTCTAGAATTTTGGTCCAAAAATATTCGTTGATAAAGTAGAAAAGTGCATACCGCGAAAGACCTTAAATTTGTGGTGAGCAAGATATCTGAATACTGGTTGACCTAAAAAAATTTTTTTCGGTTTAGTAAAGAGTTCTGGGGCGTTAAATCGTTGATTTTTGGAAAATATTAATTTTTGACAAAACGACGGCCGTAGAAAGACAATTTGAATTTTTTGTGTACAAAATTAAGGTCGTTTTTGGCACTTGCTGTCAACCATTCGTGGAACACGACACAAGTCCCTTTTTTTTTAAACTGGCCAACAGCGTTCTTAAGCGCTGGCACATACATTTTTTTTTTAATCGCGCACTAGTTTTCTTTTAAAGTATATTTAGTGATAAATTCATTATACGCGCTCGCATTAAAAATCACTACATGGCGATCTTGCCAGACACGGCAAATTGGAGTAATTTAATGCAGAGAGAGGAGAGGATCTTGCCGATGGCAAATAAAACGGAGGAGTACGTGCCCGCTGGTGGTGACGGCCAGGCGCCATAATATGAGCCAGAGCGCACCGAACCACAGCCAATAACATTAGAGGAATACAGACGGCGGCAAGCAGCTGCAAGAGACATCAAGCTCACGGCGATACTTCCGACTGAGGAAAAACCGAAGCAATGGTGCGGAGGTAAGCTGGTGAAGCTGAGGAGGAGGGTGGCTTTGCTAAAACGAATCATAAACGCCGAGAAGCCACCGGATTTTCTAACTGCTGGCTGCATTTGGAAAGTAGTGGCAGAGTTAGAAAACCAGCTGAAGCAGAGAAGGCAAAACAGTCGCCTTTGGAAAGAAGTGGCAGAGTTAGAAAACCAGCGGAAGCAGAGAAGGCAAAACAGTCGCCAGCAGCAAAAAAAAAAAGAGTTTTTCATGTATGAACTTGGTCTACCTACAAAGCTTATCCAGCTTATAGCCAATCTTTGACTTAGGGCGGAGCCAAAGGTTATCAAAATGGAAATGTTAATTTAATATAAATATAAATATAAATTCAATTATAATAATTATAAATTATATAATTATAATAAGAGTTAGAAGAAAAATGCCACAATTTATTTTTCATGTAAAAACTGGTACGAGCCCGACCTCAGAAAATAAGATGAGTCATCTTTTTTTCAAAAAAACTTCTCATGCCTTCTATGGTTTAATATCAACGAATTGTTGGTGCCAAAGAATGGAATCGTGAAAAGAAGTAAACAAAGAGCGCAACAACAAGTCTTTGCAGAATTAATGTAGTCAATTTTTTGAACCTTTGACGCAGATTCGTCCGTAGATCTTGAGAAGGATTATTTTCTTGAAAGCTCCTAAAATTTTTTTATTAGAATTTTTTTTTTATCTGTGTTGCAATATATTAATATATTATATTACTGATATATTACTATTTCCCTGATTCGGAAATATAACTTATTACTGACCGCGTTAGTAATAACATCCAGTAATATTATTACTTTTTTGCTGGTTACTTATGACATATTACTTTGTTTAATCAATAAAATCCTAAAATTTATCTTTTGTTTCTCATGATAACCTTATACTGTTCAAAATCTATTCTGTTTCGTTTATGGTTAAGCTTTTGTATCACTTTTGCATCGTATGTAAAAAAGAACAAAAAAATTAACCGGCGCAGCTAATGTTATGTGCATTTCATAATTTGCGATTAATTCAAATTACATATTCTTACCTTTAACGTTGTTCGTAAACGAAGAAATAAATTGAGTGATGGCTTGTTTGAAAACCTGCTACTTTTAAGATATAATAAAATATCTTTAATTAAATTAACCCCTTCATTTCGTATCACGACAAATCACACTAACGATGAGCAAGACGCAATAGATTTTTTTATGCAAAATTGTGTTGCTTCTCGTGTCTTGCTTATCGTTGGTGTGCTTTTTCGTGACACAAAGTGAAGCTGTTAGTTTTTTTTTTAAAACGTAAAAATGTAAACAAAAACATATGAGTTTATGAAATATCTAAAAAATTGTTTTATATAACTATGTATTAGGGTGGTCCTTACTTCAAAGAATGTTGTTAATTTCTCGGGGTAACACATTATTTGAATATATACCATAATAAACAACTAACTTTTTTTTAAATTCTTTAATGACATTTAGGGGTCGCTACCAGAGCACATTGGTACCAATGGCAGACAAAGTGGCCAAAACTAGAAGACGACCTTGTATCTACATGAAAAAAGCTACCTTACAGGTTTTTGGTAACACGAATCTGGAGTCAAAAATTAAAAGTGGCGGCTCCAATATGGCATCTATGTGAAATTACGCACTTATGCGAACTTTTCGGACGCCATTTTGAACCTTTAAATCGGATTTTCCGCATCCATAAAAAAATTCGTGTACCTTAGATTTTTGTCCTCTATCACATATCCAAAGCTCATACAAATTGGCGAATAACACCAAGGAGCGTTTTCTTGTGAGATTGCTAAACTTTGACAACTTGTAGCGACCTCTAAATCGTATAAAAAAATGAAAACAAAAAAATCTCTTTTATATTCCGACGTATATAATCGAATAATGACATGCCGCGATGCTAATTCAAAAGTCGAACAATAAGGACCACCCTACTAGGTATGTGTAAATTTATTTGTATAAAAAAACGAAAAATGTTGGGTTTTTTTACTCTGTCTTCAATTTCTTTTAATTCTAAGCAAACAAGTAGTAATAAAATATTATTACTTTAATTAGTCGGTAATATGTAATAGTAGCATCTTACTTTCAAAAGTAATATGTCACAACACTGTATATAGTATATGTTACATAAAGTACGAGTATGATGAACGACTTATAGAGCGTTAGTTTTGTTCGCTTGGAGAGGTTTCTGGTACTCAATTACCTACTGAGTCCAAAGTAACATCTGTTGACAATAGTTGTCGTTCGATTTATATCAATCCTTATTGACATTGGTTAGTCAACCCAAGTAACAGTTGGTAAGAGTTATTTTTCGTTTAATATCAATGCTGATTGAAGGAGTCTATAGTGAATCCGTGACGTAGTTTCTGAGACGCTAGTACTATTTGTTTGTTTACACCAGGCATTTCGTTTTAACTGAATTCACTGCAAGATGCATTCGACTTGTTTCTCTTTATAATCTGGTGAATGCTGCACTAACTTCATGCTTCTATGGCCAATGATCTGGATATCATCATCATACACCAGCAGCATAACACTCTTACAGCATAACGTGCTGCTCATAACAGCAGCTTGGATGATCTTCTCTATCATTAGATAGAAAAAGTCACACGGTAAGGAATCACCTTGTCTGAAACCGAGTTTGGTATCTAATGGGCTTAGAGGTCCTTTCCAATTTGAACTACTCTACTAGGATGGGCGTATACAGGGGGAAAAAGTGGGGCATCTGCCCCACCCTAGAAGTTAAATGGCAGATCGCTCGTTTTCTTCAATAACCATAGTCTAAAAAACCTTAAAATTGAGTTAACCATGCAGAAAACTTTATCAAGCCATAATCTATATTATATGTCGTAAATAAATCATAAGCGGAAAAAGGGTTGGAGAACATTTACGCTGTACCGTGAATTTTTTTGTGTTTTTAGTGCTGTCTTTGTATTTTTGTATTAAATAATGTTTCTGAAATACGCAACTGTGTTGGTAATATAATCAACTTTTTCAGAAAATCTACTTTGCGCCAAAATTATTCTCCAAATATACTTTTATTGTGTAAAACTAGATGGTCACAAAAATTCAAGATCATAGCATTGTTTAAGGGCGTCCGAGAGTTTTTCGAAGAAAGAAAGACACCTTTTTAAAATTTTTCTTTTTGAAGCTGTATTTTATTTTAGATCAATTTTTTTTATCTTATATCTAGAATTTTGGTCCAAAAATATTCGTTGATAAAGTAGAAAAGTGCATACCGCGAAAGACCTTAAATTTGTGGTGAGCAAGATATCTGAACACTGGTTGACCTAAAAAAATTTTTTTCGGTTTAGTAAAGAGTTCTGGGGCGTTAAATCGTTGATTTTTGGAAAATATTAATTTTTGACAAAACGACGGCCGTAGAAAGACAATTTGAATTTTTTGTGTACAAAATTAAGGTCGTTTTTGGCACTTGCTGCCAACCATTCGTGGAACACGACACAAGTCCCTTTTTTTTAAACTGGCCAACAGCGTTCTTAAGCGCTGGCACATACATTTTTTTTTTAATCGCGCACTAGTTTTCTTTTAAAGTATATTTAGTGATAAATTCATTATACGCGCGCGCATTAAAAATCACTACATGGCGATCTTGCCAGACACGGCAAATTGGAGTAATTTAATGCAGAGAGAGGAGAGGATCTTGCCGATGGCAAATAAAACGGAGGAGTACGTGCCCGCTGGTGGTGACGGCCAGGCGCCATAATATGAGCCAGAGCGCACCGAACCACAGCCAATAACATTAGAGGAATACAGACGGCGGCAAGCAGCTGCAAGAGACATCAAGCTCACGGCGATACTTCCGACTGAGGAAAAACCGAAGCAATGGTGCGGAGGTAAGCTGGTGAAGCTGAGGAGGAGGGTGGCTTTGCTAAAACGAATCATAAACGCCGAGAAGCCACCGGATTTTCTAACTGCTGGCTGCATTTGGAAAGTAGTGGCAGAGTTAGAAAACCAGCTGAAGCAGAGAAGGCAAAACAGTCGCCTTTGGAAAGAAGTGGCAGAGTTAGAAAACCAGCGGAAGCAGAGAAGGCAAAACAGTCGCCAGCAGCAAAAAAAAAAAAGAGTTTTTCATGTATGAACTTGGTCTACCTACAAAGCTTATCCAGCTTATAGCCAATCTTTGACTTAGGGCGGAGCCAAAGGTTATCAAAATGGAAATGTTAATTTAATATAAATATAAATATAAATTCAATTATAATAATTATAAATTATATAATTATAATAAGAGTTAGAAGAAAAATGCCACAATTTATTTTTCATGTAAAAACTGGTACGAGCCCGACCTCAGAAAATAAGATGAGTCATCTTTTTTTCAAAAAAACTTCTCATGCCTTCTATGGTTTAATATCAACGAATTGTTGGTGCCAAAGAATGGAATCGTGAAAAGAAGTAAACAAAGAGCGCAACAACAAGTCTTTGCAGAATTAATGTAGTCAATTTTTTGAACCTTTGCTTTGTGCTAAGAAGTAGAAAAACATTGCTTTTTAAATTGGAAAGCACACAACTGCAATTCCGCTTTGGTTTTAGCAGAAGTTGTGCTTATAAGATTTTTAAAGTTAATGGACTGCATAACCCACAGAAGATTACTGATTAGTTGGTGTAGCGACCAACGAAACAGCTGTCTAGTCTGCTGGTGGTTGTTCTGTAAAGAACATTGTTGTTGTGGCAACCTGTTGCTTCGTGAAATTACTTGGCCTAAGGCTCAAATGTAATTCTTGAAAATAAGTTTTTTTTTAAGAATTGCTAAAAACTAAATCAATATAATATATTTTATATAAATTTACAAATAAATTTAAATTACTTATACAAGTAATTTAGTTTTAAGCAAATAAATTCTTTCTGGGAACTTCAGAAATTCTCTGCAAAACATTGTCTATAAACACAGTGTCTCCACTAGTTTGCGATGCACTCTAAGCATACACAGGCCTTCAAGCGGCCTACCATCATTGTTGATCGCAGCCAAGTTTTGACACGCCTGAATATACCGAAAGTCCTTTTTATACTGTGGTATACAGCAATGCGAAAATAATTTGAATGCCGATGTTTACTTGTGTATAAAACATAGTAGGTAGATTCTTTATATTAATCTATCAACTCAACATCTTAGGTTGGTTTGCTTGACCACAAACAAAGAACGCTTGAAGTAGTCCCTTAGCAACGCAGCTGGATGATTCGATCTATGTTATTGGCGACCAACTATACGCGAAAGGCGTATATATGCTCAGCGCACTTAATTACATACAGGTGTTTTGATAGCAGTATATTGGCCACCGGCTCAAGAATCTGACTGTATTTGGCAATAAGACACAACGCCAGAATAATATGTCAAAAAAAAATGTCCCTTAAGGGCCACGGGAAATTTTCGAAGAAAGATATAAAAAATTTTAAATAATTTTTTTGAAGCTGTATTTTATTTTAGACCAAATTTTTTTACAATATGAAAGTATAACTATTCAAAATTTATCGTTAACATTTTGGTCCAAAAATATTTGTCGACAAGGTAGATAAGTGCAATGCCGCGAGAGACCTTAAGTCTCCAAGTCTGGAGACTGGTTCATCTGAAAAACAACTTTTTCGGTTTTGGTAGAGTTCTTGGACGTTTAATCGTTTGATTTTTTTTTTACAGCAGCAGTAAAAAAATGTTTTTTTTTTTTATTTTATTGTAGCTATTTCAAATTTTTATTATACTTACTTGCTTACTTAAGTGGCCGTAACAACCCGGCTATAAATTTTTATTATATTGTTATGAATTTTATGATAATTAACAAATGAACTAAAGATTATAAAGACATTTTTTTAATTATATTGGAGTTGAAAAAATTAAATAAACGAAAACTACACACAATCTTTGCTTTATTTCGTTTTTTCTTTCGTTTTTATTTTGTTCTCATATTGTTTAGCAATACCGTGTAAGCAGCACATTATCTATATCGCGTTAAATAAATTAATTGGGCGGTGGTAATATTTTTGCAGTTTTCCAGAGAGTCGGAAAAGTAGAGGTTGTAATGATTGAGTTAATAATATGGGTTATATGATGCAAGATGACAGGAAGAAGTATTTTGGTAAAAACGGAGCAAACATTATTTATTTATTTATTTATTTTTTTATTTATTTATGTAAGTAAAATGTTTACATGTAAGACTCAGTCTTTTAAATGTATTAAGTATAACAGAATAACAACAGGATTTAACCATCAATAGAAATAAATGCGACTTAAATCTAACAGTGTAATGATTTGTTAAAATTATTATAAAGTAGCTGTTAAAGCGACTAGACAAAAACAATAAATTTTGAGTAAATTTAATTAATATAAATAAAATTAATTAAAGAAGTATAGAAGTAAGGAAAGACAGTATTAAGAAAAGTAATGAAAAACTGCATGCTTAAAGATATGTTTGTTAGTAATAGCTTTAATTCTCATAGGTAGCATATTCCACAATCTGACGGCGTTCACAAAAAAAAGTCTGCTGGAATTAAGATAATTATAAGTTGGGATTATCAGGTTCAAATTTCTATTAGATCTACAAAATCGAAGTTTATGAAATAAGTAATTAGGTGTCTGTGAATATATTAGGTGATGTAAAAAAATGCAGTTTCTTGCATCCAAATAATTAAAAATGTTACAACCCAGAACTTTATTGCTCAAGTGGCTGATGCAATCAAACTTTCTTAGGCCATAAACGTACCTCACAGCACTATTAAATACATGTTGCAACTTTAGCTTAGATTTGGAATCAAGTCTACTATACACGACGTCTGAGTAAGAGATGATTGGCACTATGAGCTGCAGCACTAACTTCCTTCTAGTCTCAATAGGAACAAATGACGCAGTCCACCTCAAACTCCGAAGAACGAAGTAGACCTTGCATACAACAGAATTGATATGGTTTTCGGGAGGAAGTGAAGAGTTAATGTGGTATCCAAGATTTTTAACTTTATTTACAAAATTCAGCTCAACACCATTAAGATAGATGACAGGTATGTTAGAGAGAGAGTAGCTAGATTTAGAAATTGGCAATACATATGATTTAATAGGGTTGAGTTTAAGCTTATTAATTTCACCCCATTCTGTTATTTTCCTTAAGTCATCGTTCATTTTAATACATAAATCATCAACATGACCAAAAGATCTGGACAGGTATAGTTGTAGATCATCAGCATATGCATGCATTGTGACGTATCGGCATTTGCTAAAAATGTCATTAATAAACATCGTGAGTAAAAGAGGACCAAGTACAGAGCCTTGAGGCACTCCACAGGTTACATTACGGAAAGCGGACAGACTATTACCCACACTTACTCTTTGAGATCTTTCAACTAAGTAACTATATAACAGACGGACCGCCATTCTAGAAAACTTAAAATTATCTCCAAGTTTTTGACACAGAATAGAATGATCAACTGAGTCAAAAGCCTTAGAAAAGTCAAGCAGGCAGAGTAAATTTATGTGCCCCAAATCATATGTTACTCTGATATCATCCAAAATTTTTAAAATAGCTGTGGCACAGCTATGACCGCGTCGAAAACCGGAATGCAGAGGAGACATTAGGTCATATTTTTTAATGTGTTCCGAAATTTGCGCTGCCATAAGAGACTCGACTACTTTTGATAAAGATGATAGCAAACTTACAGGACGAAAGTCAGACGGATCGCTAGCATTGGATTTCTTAGCAATGGGAACAATTGTCGCTGTTTTCCAAGCATCAGGGAAACAAGAGCTTGTAAGACAGTGATTAATAATGGGCTTAGAATGTGCGGTAAAATAATTCTTATAAATTTAATGGAAATACCATCATCACCCACGGCACTTGACTTTATTTTGTTGACACAACGTGCTACATCACTCTCACCTACAGCTGCAAACTCAAAATTTAACAGTCCATCAGAGTTTGAAGTTCTTGATACATAAGGCAACATATTAACAGGAGACGCTGAGCTAGCAATGAAACATTCATTTAAGGTATTGGGATGTATGCAACAATTGTCAGATCTTACTTTGCATACTCCGGCTTGTCTCAGATTGTTCCAAAGCTTTTTGGCTGACTGTGTTGAATTTAGCTTGTTAATAAAAAATAGGCGTTTTGACAATTTAACAGTTGAATTAGCTTTATTTCTTGCTATTTTGTACTGCTCCCAATTAGACATTGTGGGATTTCTTTTCCACCGATTGTACAACTTGTTACGGGTCTTAAGAGCTATCATGACATTTCTAGAAAACCATGGACAACTATTGTTCGAGACGCGGCGAGTAACTAATGGAACATGACTATCAAATAGTCCATATATTTTATTTAAGAAGAAATTTACTTTCTCATTTACTGAGCTGAGAAACCAGCATTCAGACCAGTTTATAAAGGTAAGGTTGAGAAACAGAGACCTGTAGTCAATAGATTTGTAATCCCGAAAAGTAATAGTTTTTTCAGTGACAACTGGTGAAATATTTACATTTAATGAACAAAAAAGAAGATCATGGTCAGAAAGAAAAGATATTTGATCGAACAGCAAAACAGAAGATACATCTGAGACAACAAAAATATCTAAAAGACTCGGAGAGGCATTATTCGCGTAGCGCGTGGGGATACTATTATTTACAGTTAGTAGACCAACTTCAGTAAGCCTGTCAACAAAATGTCTAACGAGGTTATCTTTGGATAGCATATTAATATTAAAATCACCACACATAGCAAACTGGTCATAATCAATGGAACAATTTGACACAGAGGTAAATAATTCCTCTAAACAACAACTACGAGACGGATTGTATACACATGAAAGGAAAACTTTTACACAATTATTGTAGATCTCAATATTAAGAAACTCAACACCAAAACCTTTAGACATTCCCAACACTTTTACATTTAAATTATTTTTGCAATATACTGCAACACGCCCACCTCTTTTATGCGTTCTATCATTGCGGACGAGCTTATAATTATGAATATTTAAACAGTTGTCATTTATGTCTTCATGAAACCAAGTTTCAGAGACACAAATGACATCAACGGCAGAATCCTCAAAACAATGACGAACACAATCAAGTTTAACATCATTTAGACTTCTTGCGTTAAAATGGACAATATTAAAACCAGGGTGTTGCTTACAAAGAACACCAATCAGAGTTTTATGGATATCGCTAGTAGATACCATGGATATTTAAATTAAAAACACATCTGTAAGCATACACATTAGAACAGAAATAGATAGAAGAAAGAAAGAAAAATAAGAATAGACTTATACAATACAAAGTATACAATAAAAGCAATTACACAACATTAGGACAGTAAGAAAAATTATAAATAAGATAAAAATAATAAAAAACTAAGTCTCCAACAGCAGCATCATCATTACATTCATTGTCTTGCAGCTCTTCGATAGTGTTGACGCATATCCTCTCTCCGTTCTTTTGTCTTCTGATGAACACCTTTCCACCAAGAGTAAACACATTAAAAATACTTTTATTGCGTTTGCAAATAATCGCAGCTTGAAAAACTCTTCTAGCCTCGATTGAGATGCTCTCATGCAGGTAAACATTGTTGTCAGAATCAATACCTGCACCTCTCAGATTGACTGCTTTTTTAGTCTGCCGTCGATAATTTCCAAAAGCTTTTAAGACTCTGTTTCTATCATATGGTGTATAGAATTTCACAATCACCACAGAGCTCTTGTTATTTTTTGGTTTTACTCTAAATAAGTCTTTGACTTGTGGCGATTGGAAGTCAATAGAGCGACAAATTAAATTAAAGATACTCTTCAAGTTTTCTTCTTGTATAACAGGTAGTCCAAAGAGAACAGCATCTGAAGAGTGATCAACTCTGCTGTTACTGCAACTAATATTGTTGTTGTTGTTGCTAGTCTCGTTCAGCTGCTGAGTGATTTTATTACATCGCACAGTAAGTGCATTCACCTGTGACTCAAGAGAGTGTATTTTTGAATTACTCTCTACGATTTGGTTCTTAAGAGAACCCACCTCACCTTCTAGTCTGCTGACCAATCGATTAAAAAGGCTGTCGGTGTGATTTCGAAGACGTTCCTCTAGTTATCTTATTTCTTGCTTTGCATGCGCTTTTAATCTTTCTTCGACCGCAAGTAGTTGAGCGCCAAAAGTGTTTGCACTGCTTGTTGATTTGGGAGTCTTTTCGTTTTTGTCGATGTTGTTACCACCACGCTGCTCACGAAGGCGGGTTTGCATCGGAGTCGGTGTCATCAGAACAGCCGATGAGGTGCAGTGATCAAGTTGATCGCCTAGACAACTGTGACAGCGAAAAACGAACGACGAAAGAACAGCGGCAACAGCAAAAAACAAAAAGAACCGCCAGAAAATAACTAAATTAACTAAATTGCTTCTCTGTTTACCGAGTTATGCAGAAAGTTTTTTAACGAAAAAAGTGATATTTAAAAGACACTTTTTTATAATATCGTAGATGCGAAGCAACCAGCATGGGTTAATTAACAACCGGTATGAGCAAAAAACAAAATTTATTAAATTTTAGTGAACTTTCGTCAGATCAATCGCGGATCGATGAGAAACACGTCCGAACGCTGTTCAAACAAAAATTTATATGATCCTTTCTGATCCTTTTCTGATCCTTTTCTGATCCTTTCATTTTCGATTTAATTTGCAAATAACTTCCCCTGCACTGACCAAATCTACTCCTGAGATCGCAAAAATTGATTCTGGAGAACTTTGAAAGACAATATTTCGTGAAACACTATTGCAATTTCTAGATGGCTGAATGAATTGCTTATTAAGATTATCAAGATTAATATTTTCGGGAGGTGTATGTAAATTTTTACTTATCCCAGTCTAGAGGATATTTTTCCAAAAGGAAGAGCTCGAACTACATGGAACTTTATTTTATGATAAGTGGAAAAAATATAAATGTGCTGTTTTTTACAATAATTTCAAATGTGTACCCAATGCAGTAACTGCTCTGATTCGTAAGAATAAAAAGCTTCACTAGTTCCATATTAATGCAACCTACCAAAAAACTACCTGCATCATGAAAAACTTCAATAAAGATGTATTCTAATAAATCATTATTAGTTGATTGTCTAATAACGCGAAAATTGTAGCATTGTCTTATGTATATAGCAACGCCACCACCAACCTTATCTTGCCTATCTGCCCGAACTAATTTAAAATTATCAATACTGTATAAATTACTACACATTTTTTCTTTAAGCCAAGTTTCTAAGACAAATTATATCGACCTTACTACCGTTGACAAGAAGACGGAGATTATCAATTTTATTTATAAGGCTTTGTGCATTTAAATGTCACATCTTTAAGCCTCTTTTGTAATTACATAAAACATTTAGAAAAGTACTAGTACTAGTACATTTAGAAAAGATACAACAAATGCGCCACCACTAGAACGTATGATAATTAAAAACACAAAGTGTAGTAAAAGAGCTACAAGAAAAGAAAATATAATACAGCACTACATACACAAAAGCTTGGCTCTCTCAAACGCAAGAAAAGAAAATGAAAAAGAGCGAGATAAAAGAAGTAGAAGAGGTAAAAAATGAAGTTATACATAAAATATACAAAAATATTAGCATAAAAATAATCATCCGTGCTCCACAGTTTCAGCAACATCAATACCAATGTGGTTTGTAGTCACACCGTCTGCATTTCTTTCATTACAGAAAATATTGGATAGAGTTTCTTCGCTAACTATTTTAATGTTATTAATCTAACTAACTATTTTAATTTAATCCACCTTTCTTCTCCGCAACAAATACAGACCCATTTCGGGTAAAAACAGACGATAGTTGTCTACGACGCTTCAGACGCAATGTACTTAGGAAAAGAGAGCGATTATACCTCGTTAAGCTCTCGTTCATAAAGACTTTTTCGGTGGAGTCGTAACCAATATCTCGTAGCCAGAGTTGCCTATTATTTTTTTTCTTGAAAGCTAAGATGGATTTTAGAATAAGATTTCGGTCTTGTGGTGTACTGAATTTTAAGATAATTGGCGGTTTCGGACGCTGATTAAATCTCTTTGTGCGAAAAGCAGACTTGAGTAAAGGCGGCTTACATTCAATGGTTTTGCACAAATTTAGAAAAACGATTGGAACATTTTCGTTGTCGAGTTGAGGCACCCCAAAGAGAATGGCATCAGTGGTTAGATTACTGCGCTCAAGAGCATCACATCGTTCCCTTAACAAAGTGACTTCTTCTCTCAAAAAGTTTATGTGTGTAGACTGCTGTTCAATACTCATTAGTTTGTAGCTCCAATTTTTCAAACCGGGACGTAGTAGAAGACGTAGCAAAACACGAAGTAAAAAAACTCGTGAAAATCTTGCACTGTTTTGTTTAATGTTAGTTTATACAATATTATGTGGCTCAATATTAATTATTACCAAGTTCTGCAAAACCATTAGCTGCTGTGGATGCTTTTGCCTTACGGAGTTAGCCCGTCAATACTACAGCACAAATATGCAAAATTTAATAATTTGTTAGCGAAAAAAACTGCGTAAATTTTGTTAAAATGCAAGAGGTGAAGTAACACACGTCTATTCTTTCATCGTATCGTATCGGGTTCGATATCGGGTACTTTGTTTTTTTTTTATTTAAAAATTTTACGCACTTCTTTTTCATACACGCGAATAATCATTTTTTACGCACACGCGACCGGCATCTTTTTTGTTTTTCTTTTGTTTACTTTTTCTTTCGATCGTATGTTCTAAGGTTGGCAATACCACAGTTCCAGACTAATTAAAAATAAAAAGGAACAATGTAGTACAAAAATTTATATGGAAACAATTAAAAGCAACATTATAATTCTTGAAAAATTCAAATTAAACATAAAAAAGAGTACAAATAGAACATACAGTAACAAATATGTCAATAGTAAACTAACATTTTTTAAAAGCATAAAAGCAAAAGTTGAAGAAATAGAAAATTACGAAGATTGTAGGATTTTAAAAGAAAAATTCTACAACAGCTTTAAAGAGATTAAACAATTAATTGGCACATTAGTCATAAAGACAAATACAACAAATTTTAAGGAAATTGTTTTAGAAAATTAAGATACATCGAACTTACTTACTTACTTAGATGGCCGTAACAACCCGTGTCCGGATTTCGGCCGACCTCATCAGCTCTCGCCAGGCGCATCTGCTTTGCTCGCGACTTCTCCAATCGGATACACCAAGTGCCGTTAGGGCTTCCTCAGCCTGGTCCATCCATCGGAGGCATGGTCTCCCTCGTCGTCGTTGATCAGCGACCCTCGCCTCGAGCACCTTTTTCGCAGGAGCTTCGTCGTCCACACGATGGACATGACCCAGGACATAAACGCCGCGCTCCCTTGTTTGTAGGCAGCATAAAATTTGTTTTACCCTCATTTATCGTCAAACCCACTTTGGCTAATTCCTTTTCGATAGTGGTGAAAGCAGCGGTAACATCTCTCTTCGTTCTGCCGACAATATCAATATCATCAGCGTACGCAAGGAGCTGGACACCTTTATAGAAAATGGTGCCGTAACGATGCACACCGGCCTTTTGTACGATCCCCTCCATGATGATGTTGAAGAGATCACAAGACAGTGGATCGCCTTGCCTGAAACCTCTTTCGGTATTGTAGGTTTTGGAGAGGTCATTTCCTACCTTGACTGAGCTGCGTGTGTTGCTCAACGTCATTCTGCAAAGTCTTATCAACTTTGCAGGTATACCGAACTCAGACATTGTTGCGTATAGGCAATCCCTTCTCGGGCTATCGAACGCAGCTTTAAAATCGACAAAGAGATGGTGTGTGTCAATTTGATTTTCGTGGGTTTTCTCCAGGATTTGTCGTAGCGTGAAAATCTGGTCTATGGTGGATTTACCAGGTCGAAAGCCACACTGATAAGGTCCAATCAGTGTTTTTGTAATCGGCCTTAATTTTTCACACAGTACGCTTGAGAGAACCTTATATGCGATGGAAATAAGACTGATACCTCTATAACTAGCGCAGATTGTAGGGTCTCCTTTCTTAAGTATAGGGCACAGTATGCTGGGGTTCCAATCGTCGGTCATAGCCATATTTTGCTGATAAGCTGATGCAGGCGCCTTATAAATTCAACGCCGCCGGCTTAAACAATTCAGCTGACAGGCCGTCAGCACCCGCTGCTTTATTGTTTTTGAGTCGTTGGATAGCAACTCGAACCTCTTCATGGCTAGGTGGTGATACTTCCACTCCGTCATCGTTGATTGGTGGCTCTGAACTGCGCTCTCCATGTGCAGCATTGGTGGAATCGTCGCCAGTAAGTAAATTGGTGAACCTTGGGTTAGACGCTTAACCTACTGATAGAATTTTCATGCATCCTTCTTGCCCTGGTATACCTCTAGTTCCTCACGCTCTCGTTTTTCCTGCTCTTTTTTCTTGCGTCTGAAAAGGCGCCTCTCTTTCTTCCTCTTTTCGTGGTAACTTTCTCGCACGGCTCGCGTTGTAGCTGACTGCAACGTTTTTCTATATGCGGCGTTTCTTACTGCTGTCGCAATGCGACATCTAGCTTTCATTGCACTCCTTTCATTTCATTTCTTGGGATCTTGGCAAGATAATGGTCGGAGTCAATGTTGATCCCCCGAAATGTACGCATCTAGAACACTAGAGGCATGCCTTTTGTCGATTACAACATGATCAATTTGGTTTCGCGTTTTTTGATCCGGGGACAGCCAGGTGGCCTTGTGGATGTCGAGGTGCTTAAATCTACTAACAACCATGTTTCGTGCCGCGGTGAAGTCGATCAGACTTAGAACGTTGTTCGTGGATGTCTCATGAAGACTGAACTGACCGACTTTCGCATTAAAATCGCCGAGGACTATTTTCACGTCATGGACCGGAAGGTTGTCGTATACGTCCTCAAGACTAGCGTAGAAAGCGTCCTTTTCCTCCGTCGGGGAGTGCGCGCAAATAAGGCTGATGAAGAAAAATTTTGCCTTGATACGTATCGTGGCCAATCTTTCGTTCACAGGTGTGAACCGGGAAACATGGGGGAGTAGTTTCCGGCTAACGACGAATCCACACCCAAATTCGCGCCTCTCCGCATGGCAGGTGTAGTAGATATCGCAGTGTGCTTGCTTAGAGCAGCCGTGCCCTTTCCATCGCATTTCCTGGATAGCGGTGATGTCAGCTTTTATTGTTTTAAGGGCTTCCGCCAGTTGGATAATGGCTTCTTCCCTATAAAGGGTCTGGACATGCCAGGTGCATATCCGTAAATCATTGTCCGTTTTTCGTTGCGGTGGCCGTCAACGTAATTGGGGTTCTTATCCGAGGCTGGTTTAGTTTTCATTGGGCAGTAGTAATGTGGCGAGACCCAAACCCACATAGACCATGTTTAAGGTCTATGGAACGCGACCTGCCGCTCAAATTAGCCCAGTTGCCCATGGAACACCACGTGGAGGTTTGAGTCGACTTAAGACGATTTCGACATGGATAATGCTGGCCTCGCCAGGTTGAGGCGGTCAGACACGTTACCATGTGAAGGTTCGCCCCCTGCTCCCTATACATTGAACCTTTGGGAGGAAGAAGAAGCTTGCCAAAAATGTCAAACTTTGATATAAATGTAGTAGGTAAAACCTAACAGGTTTTTAAAGAAAACTATAGAGATTTGGGGGATTTTATTGTACAAGCAGAATTGTTGCATGACTTAGTAAAAAATGAGAATAAAAAAATTTTTGTGAAATACATTTATAATTTTAAATTAACTACCCAAGAACGCAGCATAATTGGACGTTCAAACCAGTCTACAAGATTGACCAGTCTATTAGACTTAAAAAACTAATTAGAAAAATTTTACCCAAATCCGAAAAATTTACGACAAATATTAAACGAGTTCAGTTCACTCAAGCAGAATAGCATGTCTATAACAGTGTTTAGAGAAAAAATAGTAGAACTATCAGAACAACTAAGTAATTCTGAAATAAAAACTTGAAATAATCCAAGTAAGGACGCGAAAGATGCGATATATAAAGTAAATGAGAGCATGGAGCTAAATATTTTTTCAAAAGGCGTGGGTACAGAATTCCAAACTATATTACTGGCAAATCCACCAAAAACTTTCAATGAAGCTGTGAGAGATGTATGGTAGTCGAAAAAAATTTAGTAACCAACAGAAATAGTATTTTCCAGATTCAAACTAATTATGATTTTAGGAACCAAAGAGAACAGTGCGCAAGATACAACAATAATAACAATAATTTTAGAAATAACAGTAGTCAAAATAATGGTTACAGAAATTACCAAAATAATAATTCAAATAGATCTTACAGGTACAACAACAATAGTCTTAATAACAAATCTGGAATCAATTCAAATTCATTCAAATCAAGGCTTTAATAGAAACATAATTTTCAAAATAACCACAATTTTAGATACAACAATAACGTAAACAGAAATTTTTGAGCAAATAATAATAATTCTACAGGAAAAATTAATTGTGGCATTTTTTTAATTTCTACTATCAATCCTTTCTTTCTATTTAGTTTTTAGCATTTCTTAAAAAAATCAATTTTTAAGAATTACTTTTGTGAGCTTTATGCCAAATAATTCATGAAGCAACAGGTTGCGACAACAACAGATTAGACAGGTGTTTCGTTGGTCGCTACACCAACTCATCAGTAATCTTCTGTGGTTCATGCAGTTAACTGCATGAAAACCATTAACTTTGAAAATCTTATAAGCTCACCTTCTGCTAAAACCAAAGCGGAATTGCAGTTGTGTGCTTTCCAATTTAAAAAGCAATGTTTTTCTATTTCTTAGCACAAAGCAAAGGTTCAAAAAATGGACTACATTAATTCTGCAAAGACTTGTTGTTGCGCTCTTTGTTTACCTCTTTTCACGATTCCATTCTTTGGCACCAACAAGCATTTGAAAAGATAAAAAAAGCTATTACTTCATCACCCGTGTTAGCCTATCCCGATTTTGAGAAACCATTTTTACTAACGGCTGACGCAAGTGGGGAAGCGAAAGGAGCAGTTTTGTCACAGGGTGAAGTAGGAGATGATAGACCAATTGCCCTCGCAAGTAGATCATTAAATAGCACAAAAGAAGGGTATTCGACAATAGAAAAAGAGTTTTTAGCAATCGTATGGGCAACAAAAAATTTTAGAGCATATTTATTAGGTAGACCGTTTAAAATTTACACGGATCACCAACCCTTGAGAGGCATAGCGAATCTAAAAGATCAGACATCATGATTAGCAAGATTTGGACACAAGATGTTAGAATATGATTTTAAAATAATATATAAACCAGGAAAAAGAAATTTAAATGCAGACGCGTTAAGTAGGATACCACTACCAGAGCAGGGCATAAGAGTAGTTCAAACGAGATAAAGGACCAGAGTCAACGAGCAAGAGGATAAATCAGAGGATATCCCAGAAACTGAAAGTACACAGGAAGAGAATCATTAGGTATAGAACAAAAAGAGAAAATGATAATGGATCCCAAAGAGATAGAAACAATACTGAAAGATTTTTACGATTCACCATTAGAACCATCAAGGAGCCTTGAGAACACTATTTGCAAATAAAACAAATAAAATAATATTTAAAAAATTGCAAGAAATGTCAAATAAACAAAATGTCTAGGTTAACTAAAATGCCGATGGTCTAGACGGATACACCAACACGACCATTCGACAAAGTTAATATGGACATGGTGGGTATCCTGCCAGAGACAATATCCGGTAATAAATATATATTAATATTCCAAGACGATTTTTCAAAATACATGGTTTGTGTTGCAATAGCAGATGCGGAGACGGATGCAAGCACCGTGGCAAAAGTATTTTTCAATGAGATTGTCACTCGTCACAATGTGCCAAGGGTGTTAATAAATGACAATGGGTCAAACTTTATTTCACGTATTTTTCCGGACGTATGTAATATGTTAGGTATAAAGAAATTGCACATTACACCATACCATCCGCAAGCAAATGGTTCACTAGAACGGAGCCATAGACCTTTAGAGAATTATTTGCGGAGTTTCGCGAAAGAAGATGGGTCAAACTGGGATCAATGGTTGGCAAGTGCGATGCATGTACATAACAACACATTGCATGTATCAACAAAGCAGATGCCTTTTCAAACATTGTACGGGTTTAATTCCGAAATGCCGACCAATTTGAAACGCAAATGTAGGCCGGTATATAATGCCGAGGATCCTTCAAAGGTATTAAAGTACCAGATCCAAAGAGCGCATGAGCTAGTAAGACAGAATCTGGAGCGTGCGGAAGAAGCCTCTAAAAAGCAATAGGATAGTACTTTAAATCCAGTAAAGTTTCAAATCGGGCGTAAAGTACTAATGAAGAATCAGAGTAGGGAAAACAAATTTTTAACAATATGGATAGGGCCATACGTGGTGGTAGGAATTAGAAGTGCAGGCACCACCGAAATTTTAATCAGAAATAAAACGAAGAAAATCCATAACAATTTACTCAAACTGTTTCATAGCAACTAAGAAAATAAATGATTATCGAAGATAAATAAAATACAGAAGAAATGGCAACTAATAAAAAATTTAGTGCAGGAAAAATTATGGGATAATGAAATAAAACGAAATGAAAGAGATATTAAGAAAACAAGAACACCGCAACAGGGTAATGATATGGGTGTAGTTAAAACAGGGTCCAACACAAAAAAAAAAAAAATAAAAAATTACATTAAAATCAGAATAGAAACGGTTAGATTTATAATAATTATTATAATAATCCATAGGGATTTTGAGGGATAAGAATTAAGATTGAATATTAGAGTAAAGTTTTAAGTTATACATTTTTTGAGAATGAAAAATAATAAAGAAAGGCAAATAAAATTTTTTTGTATTTATTAAAGTCACTTTAAGTGGAACACAAATAGTACAATTATTTCAATTAAAGTAAAATAAGATTAGCCGCGAGGGCAATTTCGCACGAGGCCCCGAGCCTGGAGAGCCAACTCGTGGACCATCGGGAGTAGAGGAACATATGTCCTCCACTCGCCAACGTCGACACGAGTTAACGCGGCGCAAAGCATCTCAAATCTGATGAGATGTTGCCGGTACGCTAGGAGGGCAGCACAAGGAGGACCCGTAACAGAGTCCTCTCAACAGCAGCGACATAGGTCACGGAACCAAAACGTGACATACATCTCGGGATCGACATCCCAGAGATGCTGCAGCAAATCGAAACGAGGAGCTAAAGGAAAGGGAAAACATTAGTACAGGGCGAAGTGAAAAAAAAACTTACCTGGTACAATATCACGAGGCTCAGAAAAGCCCTTGAAAAAGTCCAAGACAGAAACAACCAAATATAGAACTGACAACATATTTAACAGACAAACGGTTAACGTCGAATGGTATGGAGTCACAACCACCGTTGAGATTTATAGAGAAGTTATCAGAAAAAAAAAGCAAAGTTAGCATTTTCTTTTATTTTTATTATTAAAGTAGAGTAAAGCCAGCATTAATAAGCAAAAAAAAAAAAAAAAAATTCACGAACCGTCGAAGTTAAAAATGCATGCTAGCTTAGGGCTGTCAGACGTCCCGGTTTTCGATTGTTTGTCCCGGTTCAACCTTAATATGTCCCGGATTTGTCTAAAAAGGTCCCGTTTAAAGATTAAATTAGAAGCAAATTTGCAAAAATACATTTTTAAAATTTGCAACTACTTTTTAAATGTGAAATAGTACTCAGTTAATCTTTCATCTTCAGTTAGTTGAGCTCCTCCCTAGCAATAATCGATAATTGATACATCACTTGCAGAATCCAATCTCTAATTAGCAACAGCTGTTTTTAACTTAATTTATTGTGTGCTTGTTTCTGTGCCTGATGTAACCTTTCCTGTAAGTTTTTGGGTCAAAGTTTGCTGTTTATATGTTCATATTATTTTTTACTACCTTAGAAAATGCCAAAGAAGAAGTGTAAATTCCTTCCCACATATACAGCAAAATGGTCCTTTATAAAACGAGGTAGAAGTGATCACGATTCTTTGTGTACGGTGTGCGGTTGTTATATTTCCATAAGGCACGGTGGACGGTCAGACATTGTTGACCACATCGCAAGTGCCATACATAAATCGATGCTTTGTGAGGATTCAACTTCGAAAGGCATTTTTACGTTTTTTGTGAAACAAAACACCACACAATGTCAACTGATCTCTGCCGCTGAGTTAACAACTGGATATAAAATTATTAATCACCATCAATCGTTTAGCTCAGTAGATTGTACTATTAAACTAAGTGCACTCTTGTATCCGGACTCGGAAATAGCAGCAAAGCAATCAAACGCTAGAATTAACAGCTTCAATAAAGGATGTTTTGGCTCCGCATTCAGTTGCAAATTCTGTAGAAATATTAACTAAAGACGTGCCTTTTACGGAATTTCAACAGACTCTAGCAACCATAAGGCCGAAAAAAAAAGCTTTCCAACAAGGGAAAGCTTACAAGTTTACCTAACGAGACTTCAGAGTCTGTGACTTCATTTTGTATTGACACATTAAACAATCACAAAATACCTTTAAAAATCTTGTAGCTTTTGGTGCTGATAATATATAAAATTTGGCAGGGAATAAATAACATTTTTTATAAATTAAAAGAGGCTTCAGGAAAAACATCGAGGGAATTGGTTGCACTGCTCATAAACTTCACAACACAGTTTCTACTGCAGTGGATGTGATGGCAATCGATGTGGAATCTGTGGTGATTAAAATATATAAATATTTTTCTATATTTACTGTAAGAACGGAGCTTAAAGAATTTTGAGACAATGCGGACACAACTTACAAATGAATTCTATCTTATAGTAGAAGCCGGTGGCTCTCATTAGTACCAGCTATAGAAAGAATCTTGCAAATGTGGAAGCCACTTTCAAATTTTTTTGCTGACGAACGGCACGTTCCTAATGCAATTGGTGAATTTTTTAAAAACTCTTTAGCTGAAGTTTATATGTCATTTATTCACTGCCAATCTTTCATGATTGAAAAACAAATAAAAAAATTGAAAAATACACAATTACAATTATGGAAGTGCAAAAACTATTAAATGACACTAAAGATGGTTTAAGAGACAGGTTTGAAAAAAAATTTTTTGGAAACCAAACAAATATTATTTTAGACCAATTAAAGAAATGCGACTTATATTCAAGACAAATATTAATTTTGAAGAGGATGCGAAACATTTTTTTAATACAAGTAGTTATTTGGAACAATGGACTTTTCCTTTAAATAAATATGATGTTTTTAATTGGATAACCTTAAACAATGTACCAAAGTGGGCAGAAGTTCAAAAAACTATAATGAACTTCTTAAGTAAAAAAAATAGAACAATATCTAATGAATGTTTTGAGGAGGTTGCATATTTAAAGAACTTTATTGAAAGTCAAAATCATGAATTTGAATGTAAAGATGTTTACGAAAAATGGCTATACTTTTTCAACAGAAGAGAAGAAAAAGAGAGATAAAAAAATGTACTTCAAATAGAACAGTATTTATACGCAATAGCTAGTCATAATGCGAATGTAATAGTATAATCCGGACTAAGGAAAGAAATTCGTTCAACATTAGCACGGTAGAAAGCATAATTCAATGCAGAGTCAATTTTAAATTGACTTGCACAGAGTTTTACAATTATATTAAAGGCAAGCCGGAAATTTTGAAACAAGGTTAAAGTAATGAAAAATATGACAAAGATTTTAATTGTAATTTCGATATGAATTTTTATTGAAAAATGAAATCTAGTCTTTTATGTTAAGAATTAAATGTACATAAGAAAAAAATGTGAAAATATAATTTTTGTTACTTTATTTTAAAGTTTCAATTGAAATTTAAATAATTTTGAAATCAAATACAAGATATTGCGCATCGTAACTTTTGGCAATAAAAAAAAAATTAAAATAAAAACTAAAACAAATCCTGTGTGCGCTACGACACAAGCAACGGATAATTTGCATGCTTTGTTGTTGTTTACACGTTCAAAATTAGATGATCGTCAACAGCGGCTTGTGGTGCTGTTATTTGCATTTTTTTTTTTAGATTGTGTTGTTTTTTATGCATGGCTTGGCTTTTGCATAAGCGCAAAGACAAAACTCATGATAGAAAACAATTTGTATGGCGGGTAACGCGAGCAAGATGAGCTACTGGATGAGCATGTCTGTTATAGAGTTACAGGGGTAGTTTTCAATAGTTTCACCAAAGTGACCCGGTTTTGCAATAAACATATCTGGCAACCCTATGCTTGCTTGCATTGTTGGGGAGTATCACTATAAAAAAAAAACAATATTTTCGCAAAGATAGCATTTTCATTTAATTAAAGTGACAGAGCAATGCCATGCACGAAATGACGATATAAAAAAAAAAAATTCCAAGCTGTCACTAGGCTGGGAATTGCAGCATATACGACAGAATATTAAAGTCAGAAGAAAGAAATTATACAACTTCCTGTTTCTAAGTCGTTTAACTTTTGAAAAAAATTAAGAAGCGCGTTTCACGTAATAGAAAACGCAGTATTATAGATGAAAGAAGCAGCATTGAATTGTCGAAGAGGTCAATAAACAATGTTTGTTCTTTTCCTATTCATTATGATGACAATGAAATAAAAAAAGAAATCCTCTTATTAAATTGAAGATACGCAACGGTGCGTAAAAAGAAATAAATATGTGAGAAGGTCGATTAAATTTTAATTTAAGCATATTTGTAATTATAAGAAATCTAGCATTTAAAGAATTAGAGAATACAAAGAATAGAATACAAAGAATTAGAGAGAATTTATTATTTAAAGAATATATAATGTTAATAGGCAAGGTAGCGAGCGACAGACCAGAATATTGTGGGATATCCAATCCTCATAAAGAGGTGATGATTCGCTGGTGACAACATAATTGAAGTGATAAAAGTGTTGTATAATACATGAACAAAGAAAAAGACATACAGCAGGAAGTTTCAAATCATCTAATTTAAATTTGAAAACTTCAGTGACCTGAGATGATAAATGAGAGCTGAGTTGTATTGGTTTTGAATAGAGCTGTCCTTATGCTATTGACTATTGAAGCCGAGATTGTGGTGAACCATTAAAATAAAGAAATATGAAAAAAAACTACTTCGCTTCATATTTTCAAGATGAAGGAAAAATATTTGAAATAAAAATGATACAACTAAGAACAGTGCGTATACTTACGCCCAAAAGACTATTCGGCTTAAGTAAGTTAAACAATTCAGTCATCAATAGGCGGTATTTGTGTACCGCATAATTCATTTAAAATCAAAAAGCTGAGTAACTCAAGCTGAGTAACTCAAAAAAGTTGAAAGCAGTTAAAATATTCAACACTATCCAACCACTATAGCCAACCTCCACAACATTTTGGAGTAAGCGAATAGTATTATTCGCACAAACTATACGACAAGAATGCTCTAATAGTGGTAACAATTCATAGTCACTATCACGCCGGGTGTAAATTTTACACCAAGCTCCAACCAATGATCAACGTGCCAAAAGTACAGATGCTTTGAAGCTACACGAAGTAATCATCTTCACCGCCGGTTATAAGACAAGTTCCTGAAGATAGGGGTAGCTGCTCAACATTCGGTCGCTTACCTTAATGATTTGTTTACGAGGGGTGCCTTTTATGTTTCGGGATTAGAGAACAAAAACAAATATTAATCATCGAAAATCACTTTATTGTTTTTCAAAATATTCTCCATTAAGATCTATACACTTTTGCATGCGTTTGAACTAATTGTCGAAGCACTTTTGCCACTCTGATTGAGGTATCTCCAAAACATGCATTCTGAATGCCGCAACCGCTTCTTCGGGCGTCGAAAATCGTTGTCCACGCAGTTTATTCTTCACGGTTGGGAATAAAAAGAAGTCATTCGGTGCCAAGTCAGGACTATACGGCGGATGACCCATCAAATCGATGTTTTGGGTGCTCAAAAATGCAGTTGTTTGAGCCCATGTGTGAGAGCTCGCATTGTCGTGGTGAAGAGTGATCCGTCTTCGGCGGTTGGTTTTCCTGATTTCTTGGAAGACAACTGGCAAACAAATGGTTGTGTACCACTCAGAGTTGACTGTTCTGCGTTGTTCTAGTGGTACGGTTGCGACACGTCCATATTTTCCGAAAAAACAGGCGACCATTTGCTTGGAAGTGCTTCGTGCGCGAACAACTTTTGTTGGATTTGGCTCATCTTGAAACACCCATACAGTCGACTGCTGTTTACTTTCGGGCTCATACGCGTAAATCCACAGTTCATCACCTGTCACGATGTCATAGACGTGTTTCGAAGCACCGCGATCGTATTTTTTGAGCATTTCCTTCGACCAATCGACACGAGCCTTTTTTTGAGCGATTGACAAATTGTGTGGGATCCAACGCGAACAAATTTTTTTGACAGTCAAATGTTTATGCAATATTGAATGTATGCTGGTCCCACTTATGCCTAAGGTTGCCTCAATCTCACGATAGGTAACATGACGATCTTGCAATATCAGTTCGCGCACAGCATCAATGGTTTTCGGAACAACAGCTGATTTCGGACGACCTTCACGAAATTCGTCTTGGAGTGAACTACGACCACGATTGAATTCACCATACCATCGATAAACACTGGTCCTTGATGGAGCTTCATCGCCAAAAATTGAATTAAGTTCATCCATGCACTGTTGCTGTGTTAATTCACGTCGAAAGTTGTAAAAAATAATCGCACGAAAATGTTCACGATTTAATTCCATTTTTAGACAGAGATGAATCTTTTAAGTTACTATAAACAACACAAATAGCGCTCGTATGTCAAAACGTTCTGAGTACATATAGGCCAACAAATGTCAAACTTTGCGATAGAGCTTTCAGTTGACAGATTGCAACACCAGGGTTGCCAAATCCCGAAATATAAAAGGCACCCTACGTATATGTTATTTATTTGAAATATTGTGAGAGAAGATATGTCGATCATTATTTAAAAAGATAGAAAAAAAACAAAGGAAAATTTAAAAGTATAAGTTAAAGAACGTATATCGACCTTCCTGGAACGATTAACGACCCTATGTATATATATATATATATATGAAAAAGAATAGAAGGAAAAATAATGTTAGCAGCAGAACTAATTGCCTGGAATAAGAACAAAAATATATAAGAATTGGTAATTTAGAAGTTAGAATATACAGAAAATATAAAGCATAACTGCAATTAAACTATTAAAATTGTACCTGAAAGAAACAAAGAATCATTTAAAGAAAACAAACTTATTTAAGAAATATATGAAAATTATGAAACTATGATTGCAAGCTTAGAATGAAACACGTTCAAACAGTACAAAAGAAATATTGATAACAAACAGAAAAATTATGCAAGAATATGTAATTGAAAATAAATAATTAAAATATATTTCATGTTGTGCAGGGTAACAAAATCCAAGTCAAACATACATATATAGTTAACACACGTTTTATATGTCGAAAAAATTATGGCTAGATAGATAGCATAATTTTTTCTTAGTCAAAGGGGGGACGAATGGTGTGACTCAGTCGCCACAAACCAATGAAAACTTTAATAAATTAATGCCGATAGCAAATATCGACTCACCTTGATCATGAATTGAGGCATAAACAGATAGTAAAATAAAACGCAGCACAATTTGATTTAAGAACCGACCTACCTCAATTCATGATACCAGGCATAATCCAATTACGACAAACAGAAGCACTTCAGAGTGCGTGCTTAAGTTATAGCAGCAATTAGTAATATGCTGACTTAACGAAATAATGCCACACAGGTGAACGACGCTATGCGCCTGATACCTGAGTCGCGTTACTGTTTGATGAAATTGGGGAATGTCGTACAAGCAGTGAACTCGATATTTGATCTACTTTATTTCATGCAGCTGTTAATAGCTATTTTGTGACCAACTGAAAATGCATAATTGCCAAAGCTCAATAAACAATGAATGTATGTAAGTTATGGTCACTGTTATTCAGAGACAAAAAAAAAAATAAACACTCAATTACTCTGTTTGACTTCAACTGAAGACATAATTTTATTTTCTGTTATTTATAGTTTACATTTGATTACTTAGCTTAAGAATATTTGCTTATTGTTATTTTGACATATTTCGTAATAAGTTCCAATTAATATATTGCTTAATTATTATTTAAATGTTGCAATTAATATATTGCTGAGTAAGTTTGTTTATTGCTATTGAAATTACATATTGATTTATAACCAAATACAATTTAACAAAAAGAAATGAATTTAAATTTAGGCCAACTTAGTCTACCTGTCAACAATATTTGGCTGGCTTGTGACTAACAGTGGGCTTATCTATTTGGCTGGTTTGTGGCTAACAGTGGGCTTAACTTCCCCTTCTTAAGAATCTGCGTCTCACAGATTAGTTGTTTATCTTTATTGGTTCTATGAACTGAAGATTTACACTTTTTTTGTTATTACATTTTAGAAAAAAATACCAAATAGAAAGTATTACGCAGGCTACTAAAAGTATTGCAACGCTAGAATAAATAGTTATAGTTTGAAATTAAATTCTGTCCAGTTGTTTTACATTGTCTAAGTGGAGTTTGTGAAGGTACTGCAGATCTATTGTTATGTCTTTTTTGGTCAAATTGTTTTGTTTCACAGGAGGTAAAATTTGATGGAAAATCGTCTGTTAGTTGCTGTATTCTATTTCATTCAATTTTATTGTTTCATTAAAAAAATTTATAATTACTGTTCGTTTATCTTCTGCGTAATGTTTCTGTAAGTAAGATTTCCTATATAATTGGTCGTAAATATTGTACCATCATGTAGGAGTTCAATAATATGCTGATTTTGATATTGATAAGAGTATAGAGCTTTTTCCGCGCTTAGGACCTGAGAGATACAGTGATTAGGTTCTAATTTTTTTAGCTCAGTTTCTTTACAAACTTTCACGTCCTCAATTACGGAACATTGGCCTACAACACCAAATTTGTTTTTCTGAGATACAAAAAGATTTGAAAATTCAGAATGAATCTGTTAATTATCTTTAACGGTAGGTCTTATTAAAATATCGTTAAAAAGTGTATCCTCAGTCTTTGGTATAGACAGAACGTACAAGAGGAGCGACTCCTTAACCACCATTATGGGTTCTGCATACTCTATAGCTTGAATTTCATTTCAAAAGGAAGCGTTTCCGCCTGAGATACAGTGCTAGATATTTCTACTCTGTCTAATAAGCTAGAGTGTACAATTCCTCTTTTTGCCAATTGCACTGCCATTACAATTTGTTCTATCTCGTCTTTCAAAATTTGCAGCTTGATAAAGAGATATTGTTCAAACTTTGATGTGTCGTCGATGTCTATCTTGTTAATTATTTTATTGTAGTTTTCTAAGATATTGTTAGTGGTTTTCATTAAGTGGCTATTAATATGGTACTGTTTGTTATTGTTGTCAATTAAATCGTTGTTTTTCCTGATAATGTTGTCGCAATCAGTGGCATCTGGGTTGCCTGCTAGCCATTTCCAGGCAGAGCCAATCCAATAGATTGATCTTTTAGGTTTTTTAGTGTTACGCACACGTAGTTGGTTTAACAATTTGTCGTTTTTACAATCTGGTGTTCCAGCTGTAACGCTAGAGTTCCAGTCTTCCTAATTTCGTGTTGTACGGTTGGTCTAATGCTGTTTAAGAGATGGTTGTAGTCGTCTAAATTGATTACATAATTTTATAATAGTTAAAAGTTAGTAGTTAGTAGAATAATTTTAAAAGTTCCTTTGAAAATTTTGCAGCGCCCTATCTTGATTGCAACAAGAGGGTTGTTATACTCGTACGTATTGACTGAGGTCTGTGCCCAGTGAAGAATCGTTCTGAAAGAAATGTTAGGTTTTTTTGTGTGATTTGTGAATTTTTTTTCCGGTAGTAGCAGTTATAGTTACTGTATTATTCTTAGCTACAGTTTATTTTTCATATAATGGCTTATTTTTTTCTTTTATTTGCTTATTTCTTTTAAAAATGTTCTCGTCTGGATTAAATTCTTTGGGTTTTGATCTTTTGCGGTTATGCCTATGTAGGTTTTTCTGTTGATTTCGGGCTATTTTATTTTTAAGTTTTGAATTCACTATGTCTTTAAAGTTAACTAAGTCCTGATAATTTATCCTTTGTGTTCTGTTAAAAAAATGTCTGCTGGTTTATTCTTAGTTACTGAATGTACAGTGTTATTATACTTATCTGCCGCAATAGTTATGACTTCTATTAAAGAAGATTCGGGGTATTCCTGTACAAGACATCTTATTATTTCGAGAATCGTGGGATGGACTCTTTCCACCACACCATTTACCTCGCTTTTCTGTGGTGGTGCAAGATAAATTGTTATTCCGAGTCCTTTTAAATAATTTAGAACGATTGGACTTATGATTGGAATTTTGGGACTGTAAAATAATGGATAAGTTTGATTAATTTGTCTCTTACGTGTAATACAGATTTGTTTTTTATTCGAAAAAATTTAGTAAATTTTGAGAACTTATCTATTGCTGTAATAAATTTTTCACCTTTTATTTCTATGATATCAATATGTAGAGTTTCAGAAGGAAAGGATGGAATGGGAGTTGACTGGAGTTCGGGTTTTGGATGGTGGTGGTCATACTTGTTTGACGAGCAAATTTTGCAGGTTTTTATATAATCCTTAATTAGTTTAGCCATCTTTGGAAAAAAGTAGTTCTCTAAAATTTGTTGTTTGTTTTCCTTTGAGTTTCGATGGGCATGTTCGTGTTCATCTTGAACTATTTTCAATTTGATTTCTTCATCTGTAATGTCTAACAAGTCTCTGGGTTATTCTTGCTTTAAATTTCGAAAAGTTTTCTTTAAAGATCTCTTGAAGCAGGGGTAGGTGTTTTCCTTGTATTTTAATCCCGTTTATTATGTTTGGGTTAAATTTTTCCCTCAATATTCTTGATAGAATATCCTTATTTAACTCAGGTACCCGTACGAAATGTCTCTCAGCTCAGCTATTAGTTTCTTCTTATTTTCACCTGACGCTTGGTCCAGCTGTCAATGGTGTCGGAATATATCTCTGCTGTTGTGTGCCTGTGTTGCCTTGCCCTACATGTTCTGGCAGATATTCTACCTCTGCAAATGCTGCAGGTTGATTCAATTGCTCAAATAAGTCATCTAATTCTTCCCTTGAATATGACATTGGGTCCTAATTCTTATTATTTTAAGACGTGATTTTCTTTTGCCGGATTTATTATTGGTCACAAGAACGGTGTCGGCAGGATCGCCATGTAATGTTGGGATTTTTCTTGAATTTGCTATTTGACAACGCCATAAAATGTTGAACTTGGCAGGATTGCCTGGCAATGTTTGAATTTATTTTTGATGAGATTAATTTGTTATCCCTAATGTTGGCTTTTGAGCGAGCCACTCTAATAATAAAGCCCTCAAGGCCGCTCTGTTAGATTTCAAGGAAGGAACAAAACTCAGTTCAACTTAAAACTAGAATCTCCTTTATTTTTCAACTTTCACTTGCTTAAATACTAAAACTTACAATATGTTCTTATAACTAAGACACACCCCATTTCCAGTCATTCTTCCAATTATGATTTTGTCACCAATCATAAACATTTTTGGTAAAAACAAAAATTAAGACTTGCACTTTCTCAAGTCACATATTTAAAATGTAAATGCTTCCCTTTTACTCTGATTGATTCTATATTGGCTCTCAGCGTTAAGAAATCCCAATTTCTAAATCAATCGTTTCATCAGATGCACCACTCAAACATGTTCTCATGAATGTGCACTTTTACACATTTCCTCACATGCTGAACCACATGCGCACACTGCAATATGATCTTTTTTTTTTTTTATTACCAAACATAGTTTTACAATTTATTTTGTTTATGTTTATTATGTTTGTTTTGTTTATTTGTTTTAATTGGTTATGCACACACAACAGGATTGTGCGTGTGGATTTTCATAACAACTCATTTATTGGTGCTCATTGGTGCTTCGACAAGTGATATGAGGTCAGTACTGTCTTCATCTGCGCTATGTTAGGAATTGGATGATGATGTTAGAGTATTTCCTTCCGCTGATGGTAATCTCGAGAGTGCATCTGCTAGTAAGTTGGTTTTCCCTGATTTATAGATTAGCTGGTATTAATTCTTCCATTCTCGCCTGTCATCTCTTGAGTTTTGCATTGTTGTTTCTGTTGCTGAGAGCAAATGTCAGCGGCTGATGGTCCGTCAGAACTTTAATTTCTTTAGCTCCATATAGGTACATAATGAGCTTGTCAAGGCTCCATACAATGGCCAGCAGCTCTTTCTCAATCGTGGAATAGTTTTCTTCCGTTCGATTGAGAGATCTCGAAATAAACGTAATAAATCCTTTCCGATTTCACCTTGCGAGGGCACTGCTCCAATTGCGTAGTTTGCGTCTGTTGTAAGGACGAACGTTTTTTCAAAACCGGGAAATATAAGGACATCAGATGACATGAGCATTTGTTTCAGGTTTTTGAACGAATTTTAAGCGTCTTGATCAATATCGACTTCTACCTTGAGCGATAGCCTTGCTTTAATCTGTACATTTGTACCTCAGGTTAAGTTAGCAAGAGTTTTGCAATTTTCGCAAAATCCTTTATAAATTTCCTATAATACTATGCAAGGCCTAAAAATCTCTTGAGTTCTTTTAAATTCTTGGGAATGGGCATTTCTTGTATCGCTTGTATTTTTCTTGGATCGGGTCGAATACCTTATCTTGTGATCAAATATCCTAAAAATTTGACATCTCTATGCAAAAATTTAGATTTACTCAAGTTATCCTTCAAATTTGCTTCCCCCAGGAGAGAAAATACTTTGCTTATGTTTTCAATGTGCTCATGTGTAGTTTTTCCGAATATAATGATATCGTCGATGTATACATAACAACATTTGCGTATGAGTGATTTTAAAACATCGTTAATCATGCTTTGGAAAATGGTTGGGGCGTTTTTAAGCCCAAAAGGCAGCCTAGAAAACTCGTATTTTCCGTTAGCGTTAGAAAATGCGGGTTTTTCTATATCACGGTCCTTTATCTTAATTTGATGAAAACCGGATGGAAGATCTAATGTAGTGAAAAATTCAGCATCACCCAAGCTAGCGAGAGTATTAGAAATATCTGGGATTGGATATGCATCGGGTATTGTTATGGCATTTAACCTTTTGAAATCTATAACAATTCTATATTGCTTCTCCCCTGCCGCATTTTCCTTTTTAGGAACAATCCAGAGTGGAGAGTTATAAGGGCTTTGGGAGGGCCTTATTATACCATCTTTTAACATTTGTGAAACTTGTCCTTCTACTTCAGATCTTAAGTGCGTCGGGTAAGCATAGGATTTTGTATAAACCGGTTCAACAGTCGTGGTCCTGATTTCCGCTCTAACTCTTGTGTCTATGGTTCCACTGTCGCAGACTGGTTCAAAAATATAGTTGTATTTTTCAATTATATTACTAAGATCAGGGTCTTCAGGCATTTGCTCTACGTTGTTTACTTGTTTAGAATTTTTTGCTTTTAATTTAAGTTTGATCTTCCAGCATAACTGGAATATCTGATTTTTCCTGTCGATAACTGCCTTTAATTCGCAAAGGGAGTCATCGCCGATTATACCATCAAATTATGTTAAACCAGGTAGAATAAAAAAATCGAGATTGTTGTTGACTCCGACACTTTTGAAAAATGGTCCTGTTACTTTTCTTGTGATTGTTAGTTGTCCTGCTGCCGGCTGGATTTTTAATTGGTCTTGAATTAAAGCCTAATTTTTCGCATATAAAATTTTTATTAGCTCCTTTGTCAATTAGAAATTTGTATGGGTGGCCAGTTTTGGAAAAATATTCTAGGTATGGTACGCTAGGCTTCTGTTGTAAAATTTACTTCCTCATCTTCGTCTTCAAAGTGTTCAAGATATTCTTCTTCCGCTTCTCCCTCTTCATCTTCTGCTGTCTCTTGATTAAACATTCTTTGTTGTTTTCGAGGCAGGTTTGAGGATTCATTTGACTTTCTCACGTTTGGATTAGGTCTGTTCATGTAATTAATTCTGTGTGATTTAAGTGTAAGATCCACTTCCATAGGAACGGGAGGTTTGGGTTGAACTGGTCTTGGAGGTGGATTATAATTTTCGAATGGTGTTTGGTCAGTTCGTCTATAATTGCAAATCTGATTTCGGTCCTGTGTAGCTATTTGTCTTGGTGCAGGTCTAGGTTTAAATTGGGGTGAATACATTTGGTTAATAGGCTAGATATTTGGTTAGATATTGAATTTTTTAAATTATTTGGGTGAATAGAGAAGTTTATAAAATTATAATTTTGTATTTCGAAGCATGAACTATAAGCTTCTGGCAGATTTTGAGGTTTTTGGATGAGGAGCATTCTTGAAACATCCCCTCTTAAGCCTCTTATGAATATATCAAGAGCTCTATTTCTGTAATTTCCTACCATTACATTCATTGTTTCTTCAGAGTAGTCTTCTGTTTTAATTTTATTAATAATTAAAGACAACTGATGATTCCAACTAGCATAAAATTCGTCGATGGAATGGTTGCCCTGTCTCATCAGGTTTAATTCATGCTCAAGTGTACGCAGATCGCGTTTATCAGCGTAATGCAATGATAAACACTTTCTTTTGTTTAGCCAATTGTCATCAAATATGTTATAAGATATAAGGGCACTGTCTGCTGCTCCTCTTATCTTTTGCCTAATGTGTTGTAATATTGATCTATAGATAGGTTTTTGTCTTACTACCTCGTAATCCTTTAAAAGAGATTCGACGCTATGAACCCAAGAAATATAGTGGATTGGGTTCCCCTCAAATACTTGGAGATCTCTAACGCGGTCTGGTAGTTTTTTTATTTAATTTAATTCCTGTTCATTCCTAAGGGTTGATAAATCGCTCTCGAGAGTTCGAGGTTGGGAAATTCTACCTTCTAATTGTTGAATTCTATTGTTTAATGCCCTTATCTGTTCTGTTTGGACGCTGGATGATTCTACACTATAAGGTGGTGGAATACTTCCATCTTACTGCTGAATTCTGTTGCCTAAGGTTTTTATTTGTTCTATCTGGGCGTTTAGTGCACCAGTTAGTTGAACTATACTTTCTTTTAACCACTCAGTTGTGTTATTATCGCCAGGTGCCATATTGTTTTACAATAATATTTTTTTTTTGATTGGAAGATTATACAGAAAGATAATTGCAAAATTATCCATGTTTTATATAATTGCATTATCCATGTCGAAATCGTCTCAAGTCGACTCAAACCTCCAAGTGGTGTTCCCTCGGCAACGGCAAACTGGCATCCGTCAGTTTGACGGCTAATTTGAGCGGCGGGTCACTCCATAGACCTTAAACATGGAATGTGCGCAGGGTTTGGGTCCCGCCACATTACTACTGCCCAATGAAAACTAAACCAGCCTCGGATAAGAACCCCAATTACGTTGACGACCACCGCAAACGAAAAACGGACAATGATTTACGGATATGCACCTGGAATGTCCGGACCCTTTATAGGGAAGGTGCCATTATCCAACTGGCGGAAGCCCTCAAAACAATACAATCTGACATCACCGCCATCCAGGAAATGCGATGGAAAGGCAAGGCTGCTCTAAACAAGCACACTGCGATATCTACTACAGCTGCCATGCGGAGAAGCGCGAATTCGGATGTGGATTCGTCGTTAGCCGGAAACTACTCCACCTTGTTTCCCGGTTCACACCTGTGAACGAAAGATTGGCCACGATCCGCATCAAGGCAAAATTTTTCTACATCAGCCTTATTTGCGCGCACGCCCCGACGGAGGAAAAGGACGAAGCCGTCAAGGACGCTTTCTACGCTAGTCTTGAGGACGTATATGACCACCTTGCGGTCCATGACGTGAAAATAGTCCTCGGCGATTTTAATGCGAAAGTCGGAAGGGAAGGCATCTTTGGCCCCACTGTCGGTCAGTTCAGTCTTCACGAGACCTCCACAAACAACGGTCTAAGACTGATCGACTTCGCCGCGGCACGAAACATGGTAGTTAGTAGCACCAGATTTAAGCACCTCGACATCCACAAGGCCACCTGGCTGTCCCCGGATCAAAAAACGCGAAACCAAATTGATCATGTTGTAATCGACGGAAGGCATGCCTCTAGTGTTCTAGATGTGCGTACATTTCGGGGGGTCAACATTGACTCCGACCATTATCTTGTTGCAGCCAAGATCCGAATGCGATTATGCAATGCCAAGAACATACGCACAGGTATGCAACGAAAGCTAGATGTCGCTAAGCTGCAATTACAACGGACTGCCGAAGCCTACTCCGCTCAACTCTCGGTTAAGCTCAACCAACCAACCTCTGGACTCGACGACGCCGGCGGACTTTGGGCGCATATATCCCACTCCATGCGCGCTGCCGCTGAAGAAGTCATTGGTTTCCGGTGCCCGCAACCTCGGAACCAGTGGTATGATCAGGAGTGTCGCATTGCGACTGCAGTAAAAAACGCCGCTTATAGAAAAACGCTTCAGTCAGCTGCAACGCGAGCCGTGCGAGAAAACTACCGCGAAAAGAGGAAGGAAGAGAGGCGCCTTTTCAGACGCAAGAAAAGAGAGCAGGAAAAGCGTGAGCGTGAGGAACTAGAGGTATACCAGGGCAAGAAGGATGCACGAAAATTCTATCAACAGGTTAAGCGTCTAACCCAAGGTTTCAAGCCCGGAGCATCCACTTGTAGATACGAAAATGGAGATCTGAATACGGATACACAGTGTGTGCTTAGATTGTGGAGACAGCACTTCTCCAATTTACTTAATGGCGACGATTCCACCAATGCCGCCCATCGAGAGCACAGTGCAGTGCCACCAATCGACGATGACGGAGTGGAAGTATCACCACCTAGCCATGAAGAGGTTCGAGTTGCTATCCAGCGACTCAAAAACAATAAAGCAGCGGGTGCTGACGGCCTGTCAGCTGAATTGTTTAAAACCGGCGGCGATGAATTGATAAGGCGCATGCATCAGCTCATCAGCAAAATATGGCTAGCAGAAAGCATGCCCGACGATTGGAACCTCAGTGTACTGTGCCCTATACTTAAGAAAGGAGACCCTACAATCTGCGCAAGTTATAGAGGTATCAGTCTTATTTCCATCGCATATAAGGTTCTCTCAAGCGTATTGTGTGAAAGATTAAAGCCAATTACAAAAACACTGATTGGACCTTATCAGTGTGGCTTTCGACCTGGTAAATCCACCATAGACCAGATTTTCACGCTACGACAAATCCTGGAGAAAACCCACGAAAATCAAATTGACACACACCATCTCTTTGTCGACTTTAAAGCTGCGTTTGATAGCCCGAGAAGGGATTGCCTATACGCAACAATGTCTGAGTTCGGTATACCTGCAAAGTTGATTAGACTTTGCAGAATGACGTTGAGCAACACACGCAGCTCCGTCAAGGTAGGAAATGACCTCTCCGAAACCTTCAATACCGAAAGAGGTTTCAGGCAAGGCGATCCACTGTCTTGCGATCTCTTCAACATCATCATGGAGGGGATCGTACGAAAGGCCGGTGTGCATCGTAATGGCACCATTTTCTATAAAGGTGTCCAGCTCCTTGCTTACGCTGATGATATTGATATTGTTGGCAGAACCAAGAGAGATGTTACCGCTGCTTTCGCCGGTATCGAAAAGGAATCAGCCAAAGTGGGTTTGACGATAAATGAAGGTAAAACAAAGTATATGCTGTCTACAAACAAGGGAGCGCGGCGTTTAGACTCCCACGTTTCATCCGGCAGCTATAACTTTGAAGTAGTCAAGGAGTTTGTATACCTTGGCACCGCCATTAATACTAACAACGAAATCAGCCTGGAGATAAAGCGAAGAACAATAATTGCTAATAGGTGCTACTACGGGTTCAGTAAGCAACTAAGTTCCAGAGCCCTCTCTCGATCGACAAAACTAACACTCTACAAGACGCTCGTTCTACCTGTGCTGCTTTATGGCGCTGAGGCATGGGTAGTTTCGCAAACTGACGCAGCCGCTCTGGGGGTGTTCGAAAGAAAAGTTCTTCGCAAAATCTTCGGTCCTGTTCGAGTCGGCGATGACTATCGCATCCGAATGAACCACGAGCTGTATGAGCTCTACGGAGACATTGACGTAGTTCGGCGTATAACTGTGGCGAACCAGCGACTACGCTGGCTGGGTCATGTCCATCGTATGGACGACGAAGCTCCAGCGAAAAAGGTGCTCGAGGCGAGGGTCGCTGGTCAACGACGACGAGGGAGACCATGCCTCCGATGGATGGACCAGGCTGAGGAAGCCCTAACCGCACTTGGTGTATCCGATTGGAGAAGGCGCGCGCAAAGCAGAGGCGCCTGGCGAGAGCTGATGAGGTCGGTCGAAATCCGGACACGGGTTGTCACGGCCACCTAAGTAAGTAAGTAATTGCAAAATTAAATTTTATTTCAAGTCTTTTTTCTGTATTTGTCAAGATTTTCACTTATAAAATTTGTTCACCTCTTAAAGAGGAATATAAATTTTTCTTTAATATTTCCTAGAGATTTTAACTTTTAATTTTTTTAAATATTCTGTTTTATTTTACTAAGATAAGTTTCTTTTTAATTTATTTCAGTTTGAAAAAATAAAGATCTATTTTAGAATGATTTCCTAAAACCTAAACCAGATTTCCTAAACCAGAATGATTTCCTTATATTTTTCCTTGCTGTTTCTGCAGGTTTTATAGGTGGATTATCCTTTTTCAAATTAAATTTGAAGTGAACACAACACTATCAGTAGAATGCTTTGCCGGGTTTTAAGGCTTTTTTTTGTTTTTTTTTTTTTAAAAGTTTTCTAGTACAACACTATTTTGCAGAGTCTTTGCGGACTTGTGCCAGTTACTTTGGGTTTTCTATATATACATAAAATTGTAAAAAAAAAATCTGTACATGAAATATTTTTTTGAAATTCTTTTTGCGTTTGACATTTTGAATGACGTGAGTCCAAAAATCGAATTTTTAAAATTTTTGTCTGTCTGTCTGCCTGTTAAAGCATCACGCGAAAACTACTGAATGGATTTAAATGAAACTTGACATCCACGATCCTTATATCCCCGGTCAACATATAGGCTACTCTTTATCCAGTAAAAAAGGTTGGACCCGGTAGGGGGCGCTGCAATCGGGTTCCAGGCATTCGTTTTTTCAGCGTATCTCCGAAACAGTTCATCCGATTTGCATGAAAATTTGTATGTAGAGGTTCTCGGACACGATGAGTTTTTTTGACTTATCTACACCGTTCTATCTTGAACACCAGAGGGCGCTGTGGTACAAATATTTTGAAAAACCTCGAACAACTCCTAAACCGTGCATCCTATTTACATGAAAATTGGTATATAGAGGTTTTCGGACACGGTGAATTTTCATGACATCTACCCTGTTCTATCTTGAACACTAGAGGGCACTAGAAATATTTTAAAAAACGTGAAAAAACTCCTAAGTCGCTTACACGATTTGCATGAAAGTTGGTATATAGAGGTTTTCGGAAACGGTGAGTTTTTATGACTTATAAATTAGGTTCAGTCTTGAACACCAGAGGGCGCTGTAGTACAAATATTTTAAAAAAGTCAAAAAAGTCCAAAACCGTTCATCCGATTTGCATGAAATTTTGTATGTAGAGGTTCTCGGACACGCTGAGTTTTTTTGACTTATCTACTCTTTTCTCTCTCGAACACCAGAGGGCGCTGTAGTCAAATATTTTGAAAAACCTCGAAAAACTCCTAAGCCGTGCATCCGAATTGCATGCAAATTGGAAAATAGGGGTTTTATGATACGGCGAGTGATTTGGACTTATCTTTTTTGTGCTATCTTGAAAGAAAGGGCGCTTTAGCACTAATATTAGGAAATCGTAAAAAACTCCAAAACTGATCATCCGATTTGGATAAAAATTTGTAAATAGCGATTTTCGAGAACGGCAAGGGTTCTGGTGCTATCTTACTTGCTCTTTCTGGAAACTAGAGGGCGCTGTTGTCCAATTTGTACGTGTGTATGTTATTAAACTGTTCCTTAACGCCTGCACTGATTTTGATGAAATTTTTTGTGTGTTTGAGTGGATCCCTTGATGGTTCAGATTCAGAATTGAACCCGGTAGGTGGCACTGCGATCGTGTTTAAGGCATTTTGTTTTTATATTTTATCTCCGAAACCGTTCATCCGATTTGCATGAAAATTTGTATATAGAGGTTTTCGGATATGGTGAGATTTTATGACTTATCTCCTCTGTTCTATCTTGAACACCAGAGGGCGCTGTGTACAAATATTTTAAAAAACTTCTAAGCTGTTCCGATTTCCATGAAAATTGGTTTATAGGGGTTTTTAATATGGGGACTATTTTGGACTTATCTTTTTTTTACTATATCGAACAGCAGAGGTCGCTGTAGTACAAATCTCTTAAGAATAGTGAAAAAGTAGAAAGCCGCTCATCCGATTTGGATGAAAAATTTTATTGAAGGATTTTCGTGTACGGCAACTGTTTTGTCGTTATCTTCTTTGCTCTGTCTCGAAAAGTATTGGGCGCTGTTGTACAATTTGTATGTGTGTGTATTACTAAACTGTTCCTAAACGGCCTCACCGATTTTGATGAAATTTTTTGTGTGTGCTTAAGTGGATCCCTGGATAGTTCAGATTCGCAATTGGACCCGGTAGGTGGCGCTGCGATCGGATTCCACGAATTTTGTTATTAAAGTTTGTCTCCGAAACCATTCACCCGACTTACATGAAAATTTGTATATAGGGGTTTTCGGGTACGGTAGTTTTTATGACTTATCTTTTTTGTTCTATGTTGAACACCAGAGGGCACTGCAGTACAAATGTTTTAAATATCTTGAAAAACTCCTTATGTGTATTTATATTCAACTTTCTTTTTTCGCAAATCAGGACAGCTGATGCCGAATTCTGTGGTATTTGAGTACGCATCAACACATGCGCAAGTCAATTGCGTCGTAAGTTGGCGTTGTTTTGACATTTCAATTTCTATTTTCAATGCTTATTTCATTTTTGTCTAGTTTCCTCGCGAATTGCCAAAAATTCGTTTTTGCTCTGAATTGTTTTCAAAACTATGCAATCTATCGAATACAATATTAAACTTGAAAATATATTTTTGCAAGCGATTGACGGCACGCACACACAAATCACGATTTCCCTAACTTTTTCTTATAATTTTCAGATGTTAAAGCCACATGTTGCTCATTACGCTGAAGTTACCACTTTGAAAGATGCACAAAAAATTCCTTCTAAAGTTTGTGAAAAGTTTTTTTAAATCGACGAATGAAATCGATAATTATTTATATCAACTCCCGAGCCAAGCCGGGTATTCAGCTAGTTTTTATTAAGTCTTTTAGGATTTCTTGTACGACACTATTTTTTTAGAGTCTTTGCGGACTTGTTCAAGTAAATTCACTTATATTTTAGACTTAGGCTGCGCGGGCGCCAGTTATGGTCACTGTTATGCAGAGACCAAAAAAAAAAAATAAACACTCAATTACTCTGTTTGACTTCAACTGAAGACATAATTTTATTTTCTGTTATTTATAGTTTACATTTGATTACTTAGCTTAATAATATTTACTTGTTGTTATTTTGACATATTTCATAATAAGAATATATTATAAGTATATATATATTTTATATATATGTAGGATCGCTACTGCCTAGGGGTTTTCAGTAAAACACAACTGGTTTATTAGTTTTAAGTTTATTGTAAAATAAGTATTTAAGTTTAGTTTTCAATAGTATTTATAGTGAAGCAAATAATAATATGGTTAATTGTATTAATTTCACTTATTGGTTTTATTTCATTAAATATACAGCGCGCACTCGTTTTACGACTTTTCGCAGTCACCCCACGTTAAACTCTAACTCTTTTTGTTCGTGTTCGTCTTGTATATCTGGTCTCGTCTCCCTCTAATTGTCAAGTCTTATGTTGTCCTTGTCATGTCGTATCTTAGGTTCATAACCCAGGTCACCGTCTATCTTAGTCCGTCAAATCCTGTCCCACATTCGGCCCTCCTGACGCCGCATTCGGCCCGAATCGCGGATCCCATTTCTTCATATTTTCTACTACAGTATTGGATCTTCTTGGTCCCTCAAAATCTCCTACCTTTTCAACTGAATAACGTCCGTGGTTATTCACCTCAATAACCTTATATGGTCCCAGAAATTTTGGTTTCAATTTTAATCCCGACCCGAACTGCGTACGTTTTATGGCGACGAGCTCATTCAAAGAGTATTTCGATCCCGGTACTCGGTTTTTATTAAAGGTTTTCTTGTTTTCAGCTTGTATTTTTAGGATGTTCTCGCATGCTTCTTGACGAATTAGGTCACGCTCCTCATCAAGTTCCTTCAAAGCAGTTTCTTCTAATAACTTCTTAATATCACTGTTAGCGTTGATGCGCATTTCCTGCCCAGTCAAAATCTTTAATGGAGACACCTTTGTACTCCTGGGTGGCGTATTATTAATTGTTTGTTGTATACGATCCAAATATCTGTACCAAAGTGAGGGTTTCTCAGCGCACAGTTTCGAAAGCATTGGTATAATGATCCGATTCATCCTCTCAACTTGTCCGTTCCCCCTTGGAACACCCGTCGCAATCAGTAGATATTGAATGTTTTCTGATTTGCAGTATTCTTCAAAAGCGACCGATGGGAAAGCAGTTCCTCTGTCCGAAATTATTCTCTGTGGACTCCCAAAAATCGCGGACTGTTTTTCAAGTCTTTCAATCATCTCACTTGAACCTGTACTCTTCGTTGGATAGAGCCATACGAATTTCGAGAAGCCATCGACCACCACAAATATGTGGTTATAGCGCTTGCTTGTTTGCTCTAACGGCCCTACATGATCAACATGATACGTGGCTAAGGGTTGGTCTTCTTTGCTTATCGGATTCAATAATCCTTCCTTTTTGCCTGTTTTTGCTTCAATCACCAAGCACTCTACGCAACTTTTTATGACGCTCAACACTTTATTCACTAGGCTCGGAATAAAAAATGATTTTTCTATCAAATCCTGCGTTTTCTTAGAGGCGAAATGGCCTTGACGGTGTGCCATCTTTATTATTTCTTGTTCCATGGCAGTTGGTATTACAATAAGTTCTTTAACAGGGTCCTTGTAAAGAACGTCAAACTTTAAAAAGTAGTCTTCGTAGCTCTCTTTTTCCAGTACTTTCCTTACAGCTTTTATCCAAACATCTTGCAGCTGCGCTTCTTTGATTCTGTGCTTTAAGGAGTCTTCCATGATCAGACAAGAAACTCTGCTTAGAGCATCAACATGCTTCATTTTGGACCCTGAACGATGCTCAATTTCATACTCGAATTCTTGTAAGAACATCGCCCATCTCGACACCCTCAGTGGTACATCTGCTTTCCGCATCGTCATAGCAAACGCATTGCAATCGGTTACGATTTTAAATTTGGATCCCATTACGTAAGTTCTCCACTTACGCAAAGCCTCGATAATCGCCAACACTTGCAAAACAGAAGAGTGGTACTTTTGTTCACAGGATGTTGTCTTCCTACTCATGTACTCAACGGGGTGCAGCTGTTGGTCATCTTTATCTTTTTGAAGAAGAACGGCTCCGTATCCATACATGGACGCATCAGTATGAACTTCGGTTGAAGCCGAAGGATCATAAAGCTTTAGAACAGGCGAACTTATTAATGCGGCTTTTAATTGCTCACATGCTGCAAGCTGCTCATCTCCCAAAACGAACTTTTCATTTTTTCTCAGCAAATCTGATAATGGTTTTGCCTTAAGAGCGAAATCAGGAATAAAGCGTCTGAAGTATGATGTCAGACCTAAGAAACGTTGAAGCGCTGTCTTATCTCTTGGTATTGGGAAGTTTTGTACTGCCTTAGTTTTCTCAACTGAGGGCATAATGGAAGAATTCTCGATAACATATCCTAAAAAGTTAACTTTTCCCATTAAAAATTGACTTTTCGCTATATGGCCTTTGTTACCACACTTAAAACATTTATTTTCCTGACGATCTGGTTTAGGACTCTGATTGGGTTTGGTAAAACTCTGTGGTTGGCTTACTCTCGAGTTTGAAGACTGCTGAGTAGCTCCACGAATTTTCTCATAGACGCCTATTTGTTGCTTAAGTTCATTCACCGACCGTGCCTGGTATAATATGCTTTTATTATACTTTGAGTCAGGAATACCTTCAATAAAGTATTCTAAGAGACTCTTCTCGTCCAACTCAATAGGACTCCCTATCTCCATTAAGCTATACAGATATTCTCTGTAACTCTCTTGAGGCCGCTTGCGACGATTTTGCAAGAGCCTGTGTATTTCGATGGACGACAAAGTTTCGCCAAACTCTCCTCTCAGAGATGATTTCAAAGTATTCCAGTCGGATATTGCCGACTGGCTCCTCACAAAAATTTTAGCAGCCCCTTTGAGCAGTTGTTTGGCATATACAAACTTTTGGAGTCCGTTCCAGCCGACTGTAACTGCGTTGTCCTCAAACTCTTCTACCCATTTATCCACACTTGGATATCCCACCCCACTAAATGACGATACCGAATCCTCTATATCTCTCAATGTAAATGAAGACCTCGCGACGATAGTTGCTTGCTCTATATTTGAAGCAACGTCATCATATTCGGATGCATCATTATCGACTGCTGCCCTAGAAAGGCCGAAGTGTTCAAAGAGTCTGTCCTGTAAAGTTCTTTTCAGTCCGATTGTACTTAACCCCGCCCCCAATAATTTGTCTTTTAGTTGGTCCACAGTCAGTGCGAGAATGCTGTTTACATCCATTTTATATTTTTATTTTAATAAATCGACTTAATAATATATCAATGAAAAATATAAGTTTCCTTAAATACCAGTAAATACTTTTAATTCACAAATTCAAAATAGTTGAATGAATTCTTTCTTAGTTTTAATTATTTTAGCAGCTGTAAAAAAAAAAAGTAAACAAACAAGAAGTAAATGATTTTACAAGTTGAGTAAGCACGTTAAAGAAACATTCTATCTATTTCTCTCGTAGCAAGCCTCAGAATATTTACCGTTCAAAAGTAAACAAATGTTGATTTTTATCTTAAAACAATATTTTCCATCATTTCACAAATAAAAGGTTTTCTACCCTCTCTATCTCTTTCTTCTACCTTAAACTTTTAAAATTAAATTCACAACTTATTTCAAATTTATTTTAACTTCTTTAAACGAATGCACAAAATTTAGTTCAAAACCTAGGCTGCAATTTTGTTTTTATAATTTCAATTTTTAAAATATAATTTTTAAGTCAATCTCACTCTATTTTGACATTTCTGTTCAATCAGATAATTTTATTTCCTGTGTTTGTTCTTTCTGCTCAAATTCCAAATTCCTCTGCTGGATCGCTATTTTTGTTGTGATTCCCTGCTTTTATTTGCTGCTGTCACGATTTGTTTTCTTCTGTCCCTTTTATTACACCACGTTGAAATTTCTACACGTTTCTCCCTCGCCGCTGTCAATCAATGTTTATTTGCGTTTTCTGTTGCTTATCCCTCTATCATCGCGGTTTGCATTTTTGTCAATTCGCTTTGAATTTTATTTTGACGTCAAATTTGCGTTCAATTTGTTGATTCCATGGCACAATTAATAACAAATAATAATATGCCTTGCTTGCTTCAATTTGCGTGTACTTCGTTGCTTCAACTCTCTGTCGTCGCGGTCTAGCACGCTTTGGAAATTCGCTTTGAATTATTTGACGTAACTTGTCAACTTCTCTTCTCTTATTTGCGTTCTCTACGCTGTTGATATTCTTCTATTGCTCGTTTGACACTCTCTGTCTCTGTTACTCTTGACTCTGTTCACGCTTGCTGTTGACGCTTGGATGCTGTCGAACTCTTTGCTGCCGTGCGCTCTTAATACGTTTGTTGCTCGTTGCTCGTTGCTTTTATTGTTGCACTGAACTTTTCTTGAAAGCTTTATACATATTTTTTGTAAACTGTGGCTTTGTCGCTGGGTTTTAAATTTTAAATTGTTGCTTTGTCGTTAACTTTGAATTGTAACGATTTTCACCAAGCTTTTTTTGTTTAATATTCTTTAAGTTTTCAAAAAAAAAATTTGCACGTTTATGCTAAGCAATTTTTAATAGTTGCTTTGTCTTTAATTTTTGAACTATAACGTTTTCGTCAAGCTTTTATGTATAAATTTCCTTTCAAGTTTTCACTTTTAGGCTTAGCAACTCACTACACACTCTTTAATAGTCGATTTAGTTACTATTTTATGTTCTTTTTAATTGTTGCACTGTAGCGCACTGTACTAAATTCCGACGAATCCCGGACGAGCCCCCAAAAATGTAGGATCGCTACTGCCTAGGGGTTTTCAGTAAAACACAACTGGTTTATTAGTTTTAAGTTTATTGTAAAATAAGTATTTAAGTTTAGTTTTCAATAGTATTTATAGTGAAGCAAATACTTAATAATATGGTTAATTGTATTAATTTCACTTATTGGTTTTATTTCATTAAATATTCAGCGCGCACTCGTTTTACGACTTTTCGCAGTCACCCCACGTTAAACTAACTCTTTTTGTTCGTGTTCGTCTTGTATATCTGGTATCGTCTCCCTCTAATTGTCAAGTCTTATGTTGTCCTTGTCATGTCGTATCTTAGGTTCATAACCCAGGTCACCGTCTATCTTAATCCGTCAAATCCTGTCCCACATATAGTATATATTATATATATATACTTATTATAAGTTCCAATTAATATATTGCTTAATTATTATTTAAATTTTGCAGTTAATATATTGCTGAGTAAGTTTGTTTATTGCTGTTGAAATTACATATTGATTAATAAGCAAACGTAATTTAACAAAAAGACATAACTTTAAATTTAGGCCAACTTAGTCTACCTGTCAACAATATTTGGCTGGGATGTGACTAACATGTATGTTTGTATGTGGATATAATTTAACTAGGAAGTAAGATAAGTTAAGATTGTTGCACAATCGCAATGTGACAAAAACTGTCAATTGTACAAAATTATAATAGTGTAAAATTAAGTGATAATGTAAAGATTTTGAAAGCCAGACATTTGTTAAAAATACCTGTGCTTCAGGTAGAAATGAAGGAGAATGAATAAAGAGTCTGAAGACGCAGTACATTATTTTTTCAAGACACCAACAAGTATTTTCCTTCCTTTGAAGCGGACCAGTGTGGATAGTACACATTAAAGTAAGTATACAATCGGCTGGTGAGCAATTATAATACACACTCAAAATCTTTTGCCAACCTCACGGCTGCCTATTCATTTGGCAGCTATCCTGCCGGTTAAATATAAGGTAACATTTTTTTTTTAAATAGGGAAATTGTAGGCTAATGCGTTTGTCTCGACTGGGGAGAAGACGCCTCACGTGTTTATTTATAATAGTAAAAACAAATTGAAAATACTTATTTATTAAGACCCAGAAAGAATAATAGGGATAGAAAACCAGGAAAGAATAATTGAAGAGATCAAGAGAAGAATTCGAATCACGGAGGTCATATGTGAATTAGAAAAACGATTTTAAAAAGAAAACAGAAGTGCATATGGGAGAATATGTGTAGGATGATTAAAAAGTAAATAAATAATTGCGAAACATGTAAAATTAACAAACAAACCAGACATACAAAAGAACAACTAACTTTGACAAACACGCCAGGAACTAGTTTTGAAGTAGTTTCAATAGATACAGTAGGTCCTCTACGTTTAACAAATAACTACCGCTACATACTAACCATTAGTGCGAACTGACAAAATATGTTATAGCATGTCCTATGGAAACGAAAGACGCCAAAACAGAAGCCAAAACATTGATAAAAAACCTCATTTTGATATGTGGTAATTTTAAAACATTAAAGTCGGATAGGGGTACATAGTTTACTAATGAGTTGATGTCCGAAACATGTAGCCAGTTAAACATAAAACAAGTGTTTAGCACACCATATCATCACGAAACTCTAGGTTCTATAGAAAGGAACCACAGAGTGTTATATGAATTTTTACTAAGTTTTTGCAGAGATGACGAATGGGACCATTGGATCCCATACTTCACTTTTATTATAGTCCTTTTGAACTCATTTTCGGCAAATTGGCAAACCTACCAAATGAAAGATTGGAATCATTTAAAAATTACAATACAAACAAAATTACGCTCAAGAACTAAAAACTAGATTAGCATACTCTTTAAAAAAGGCACATGAATTGATAAATATAGCTAAGGAAAAGCGAAATAAAGATAATGAAATTTCAAACCCATTAAATATAAATATAAGTGATAAATTAATTGTTAAGAAAATGAATAGAAAAAAATATCGATCACCATATCATGGTCCGTTCTCTGTTGTTAATAAAAATGGAGTAAATACAATAAATAATGTAAATCAGAAATTAAAAGACTACCACAATAATTTGTTCAAAAAATGGATTCAATTGAAAGAAAATATTAGTTTAAAAATTGTAAAATATTTGCACTGTATAATTTGATAAATTAATCTAAAACATTTGAATTGTATAATTTAGAAATAAAATTATTCTCTTTAAAAATCAAATAATTTTATCTTAAGGCAGTGGGTGTAATGCACTCCACAGTAAACATTTATGTAAACTACTCTTAAACACATTCATTTAATTATTTATGCACACTAAACTTAAATATTACATGCATTTAAATATGAACACATAATTAGTGCGCTATAAACTAAAATTATCTAAAAAAGACACTTAAGCACTTATTTATTTTATTTAAAACGAACATTGAACTTATTTATGTTGTTGCACACACGCACTTTATATACAGCGCGCACTTTATTTAAACTTTGTCTTCTCGCTGTTTCTTTTTTTTACACACTTAATAATAAATAATGTCGCGTACTATATGTAAATGTTTTTTGTTTTTATTTATATTTTTACATTTAGAATTTTTCATATAAGTTATTAGTATATAAACTAATTGTTAAATTTTAAATATAAAAAAAAAATCCTGTTATCCGCCTATATAAGCAGAACATTTTCGAAAAATAAAACATAAAGTTTTGAGCTTCCAAACTTGCTCCTTTTAAATCAAGCATTTGCTGCCAACCATTCGTGGAACACGGCACCGCAAAAGTCCCTTTTTTTTAAACTGGCCAACAGGGTTTTTTAGCGCTTGCACATATAAATTTTTTTTAATCGCGCACTAGTTTTCTTTTCAAGTATATTTATTTTCACTTGCGTGATAAATTCATTATACGCGCGCGCATTAAAAATCACTACAGTATATTAAAATAAAATAGTTAAAATTTACATTGATTATTTTCATTAATTCCATTTTTTAATAAATCGTTATGAAACTCTAATATTTCCATTTACGTTAATTATAGAATTTACTCCATTTTTATCAATCATGTAATATGGACCGTGATATGGCGGTTGATTTTTCTTTGAATTCGGTTTCTTTATTAAAACTTAATCCCCAATATTTATTTATTTAATGGTTTTATAACATTGTCATTTTGTACTCTCTTTGTTTTTGCTACCACTATTAATTCTTTTGGTTTTTGTACGGAATATTTTAATGTTTTTTTTAATTCTTGAGCATAATTTTTAGTATTGTTAAATTTTGATTGTGAAGAATTATCGTTTGATAGATTAGCCAATCTGCCAAAAATAAGCTCGAAAGCAGTTTAGTTTGTGTTAATATGAGGTGTTGTATTGTAAGCAAACGAGAAGTATGGGAATGAATTAAGAATTCATTTAATAAGCTATGGTTTCTTTTAATTGAACCTAGAGTATCATGATTATACGGAGTACTAAAAATTTGTTTGATGGTCAAGAGGCTACATACTTCAGACAATAATTCATTAATGAACTCTGTACCTTTATCCGATTTTAGTTTTTAAAGTGACCGTATACTAAAATTACTTTTTCAACTAGAACCTTAGCTACTGTTCTCGCGTCTTTCGTTTCTATTGGACATGCGATGACGTATTTTGTCAATTCGCATTGGATCGTGAGTACGTGTATGTAATTATTTGAATGGCGTAGAAGACCTACTGTGTCTATCCATAACATTTCAAAACTGTCCGCTGGGGTGACTGTCATTGTAAGTTTTTCTTTCGTATTTCCTTATTGTTTATTAATTTTACACTGTTCGCAGGTATTTATATATATTTTAATCATTTTGGTCATATTTTTCGATATGAACCTTTGTGCCATTTTCTAAAATGTTTTCTGAATGCCCATGTGACCTCCATATGTAGAATTATGGTATTCTTCTATAACTTTTTCATGTAAATATCTCTCTATTATTCTTTCAGGATCTTTATAAATAATTATTTTTAAATTTTCTCTGTTTTTCTTCAATTTATTGTATATTTTTTTTAATCTTCAGTCGCAATTATTTTAAGTATAATGTTATTTTTATTTAGCGCTAACTCTTTTATTATCAAATTGACCATTTTTGATTACAGCTTTTCCAACGTCAGCGGCGTGAACGAAGGATTGTCACTGCATCGAACAATTACCTCATCATCTTCAATATAAATTTGGGTTCCCTTGTGATAGTTTTGTGTTAAAAACTTAAGTTTTTTAATTTTTCGTATATCTGAGAGTGATGTAACAGTTCAAAAAGTCCATAGGATGACACAGAGATAGCGTTACTAGATTTTTTCCATATGATTTTTATTTAGTACCAAGCTTCAAACGATACTTATAAAATTTTGACAACAATCTAACAATTGATTCGTGAGCTATAGCATATTGTGTGCAACTATTGTTATTGAAAAAAACAATGGAAAAAAGTGATTTTCGAGTTTTGATAAAGCATTGCTTTTTGATGAAAAAAAATGTAGTGGAAATCAAACAATGGCTTGATAAGCATTATCCGGACTCTGCTCCATCGAGACAAATGGTAGAAAAGTGGATTGCTGAATTTAAACGTGGTCGTACCAGCACAAATGATGCAGAGCGCAGTGGACGCCCAAATCAGACTGTTATTCCACAAAACATCAAAAAAATCCTCAGATTGGTTATGAACGAATGCAAATTGAAGGTGCATGAGCTAGCTGACATTGTAAAGATATCAGATGGTAGTGTTTTTACCATTTCACATGAACATTTGGGTATGCGAAAGCTCTGTGCAAAGTGGGTGCCGCGTGAGCTCACAGTCGACCAAAAACAACAACGAATTAATGCTTCAGAGGAATGCTTGGCGCTGTTAAACCTCAATAAAATCGAATTTTATCGTCGATATCTGACAATGGATGAAACATGGCTTCACTATTACATACCAGAATCCAAAACACAGTCAGCTGAGTGGACAGCTTTCGACGAACCGAATCCAAAGCGAGCAAAGACCCAACAGTCGGCTTGTAAGGTGATGGCGTCTGTATTTTGGGATGCGAAAGGAATAATATTCATAGACTATCCCTAAAAAGGAAAAAAGTGTTGAATCACCAAGACAATGCACCGTGTCACAAATCGATGAAAACGATGGCAAAATTGAATGAATTGGGCTTCGAATTCCTTACCCACTCACCGTATTCTCCAGATTTAGCCTCCAGCGACTTTTTCCTGTTTTTAGATCTCAAGAGCTGGAAAGAAATTCAAGTCCAATGATAAAGTAATCGCTGAAACTGAAGCTTATTTTGACGTGAAAGAGAAATCGTACTATAAAAGTGGTATCGAAAAGTTGGAAAAACGCTATACTCGTTGTATCGTTACCGAAGGCCTATGTTGAATAATATAATCGAGTTTTATCAAAATTTTGTTTTTTTCCTACTTATCCTATTATTGAATGACCTGTTACATTCCCATGCAAAAAGTTGATCAGACTTCCTGCTAGGACTACATTCTGAATTTTTAAAATCAATGTTTTGTTTGTTCTTTCCTGTGTTATACTTCGTGTTATTGCAAGAATATTTTTTTTTAGCTTCTGCTCCAGTTAGAATCATCGCTTTTAATGATTCACTATGTGACGAATCTTTTCCGTGCCGAGGTATCACTCGCCGGTGTCCAGGGTTCGATCACAAACAAAGTAAGTAGTTACGCGGTAGTTTACGTTCGATTTCTCATTTGTATTATTTCTTCAATATTGACATTTCACTTTGATTTTGTTATGATCGCACTTAAAGTCTTAGATTTATGTTTAAAATTAATATAGTTTATATCAAACAAATGGCAAGAGAATATTTCATGTTTAAAATTAATAAAGTTTATATCAAACAAATGACAACAGAATATTTCACGTATAGTAAAGGTAACCTCAAGTGGTGGTCCGTTGATGTCGTCCTGGCGTCCTGAGGTTTCCCGTGTCGTGACCGGCGATGTGTTCGTGCCTCCTCGTAGGGCGTCTCTATGCGCGATCTGTCCGTCTCTTCAATGTGACGAACGGCATGTCCTGGAGGCAGTCGTATTTCAGGCGCAAGGATGTAGGGTCAACGGCCCCAACAGCACCACGCGTGAAAAGACTTAGAAATAGACTGCAGGGCAAGGCTCAGTAGCGAGAAAACGCAAGATGAAGACTTAGAAATTATTTTGCAGGGCAAGGTTCAATAGCGAGAAAGCGCAAGTTAAAGACTTTAGCACACGCCAACCTCAACAGCACCACGCACGAAAAGACTTAGAAATAGGTAGGAGTGCTCGGATCTAATTAATTTGATTTTGACTTACCAGTTGGACTGCCGCCACAACAATGAATTTAAATTTCTTGCTCATAGTTAAAGTCTCCCCAGTTTGGCATACGACTTTGGCATAGATTTTCACCACGCACAGTGTTATGGTATAAAAAAAAAATATGGTATGGTATGGTATAAAAAAATTAATTGCCCAGTGTATAGCCAAGAGCTCTTTCTCAATTATTGCCTTATTTATGTGGAGTTTTGCGATGGATTTGCTTGTGTAGGAAATAGGTAAATCTGACCCGTCTTCACCTTGAGACAACACAGCACTGAGGGCATAATTCGAGGTATCTGTGGTTAGTATGAAGGGTCTGTCGAAGCAACGGGGGACTTAAAAGTTTTATTTTAAGAGTGTCAAAAGCTTACTGGCAACTTTCGTTCCAGATGAATTGTTTTCAAACTTCCTAATTCTATTAAAAACCTATGCTTAATTCTTATTGTGGTGCCCTAAACTACATCCAAACACAATAATGCCGTCGACATAAAGAAAGGATTCTGCGTCAAGACCACTTAGCGCGATTGTCAGCATGCGTTGAAAACTATTAGAAGATATTTTCAGTCCGAATGGTAAACGTTTATATTGGAAGTGACCATTTTCTGTCGAGACAGCAGTTAGTGGTCGCGAGTCTTCGTGTAAGTTAATTTGGTGAAAAGAACTAGTCATGCCTATAGTTGTTAAGTACTTGGCTCTTCCCAGTCTGTCCAAAACTTCCTCTATCTTGGTCAGTGGAAACTTATCGTTCACTATATTTTCGTTCAGTTTTCTGAAGTATACAATGAGTCGCCATTTTTTGTCGTCATCTGTCGATTTCTTTGGCACCACAAGTAATGGTGAATTGTAAAGTCTTACTGAAGGTTCTATAATGTCGTCTTGTAAAAGTTGGTCAACTTGTTTGTTTATTTCTGTCATCTGAGTCTGTGGAAGTATGTAGTTTTTGATGTAAACGCGGTTCAAGTCTGTTGTTTGTATTTCCAGAGTAAAGAAATTGTTTACGCTTAAGCGTTCTCCTGTGAGATGAAAAATATCCTGATAATCTTGTATTAAACTAATGACTGACCTTTCTGCTTCCGGTTCGTTGCAACCAATGTTTAGTGTGCTAAGAAGCTTATCTAACCTGTTCTTGGCAATGCTGTTTTTCGTTTTGCATGCAAAAATTTCGTAATTTTCTAGAGGCTTAGTCTCTACTTCAAATTGTTTTACATAACGTCGTTATCGGTTGTGTTGTCGCGGGCATTAAAATATTCCCTAAAAATACGCCCTTTGAAATTACTTTATTCAAAATTATGCTAACTTCTTTGACTTTTATGTCGAGAGGAACTATCGATCCTGACCTGGTTGGTATAACTATTTTTGTTTTGAAATAATCTTTCTTAGTTAATGGTAACATGAACTCTTGTCCTTTGATGATAAAAGTAATCGTAAAGGTTTCAAAATCAATTTTCGATATGTATGTTTGTAGCATGTCGCGCCCTATTATTCCATCAGTCGCTATAGGAAAATCATTTTCGACTGTGTAAAGTGTTTCTAATAATTTCATTCTCTACTTTTAAATTTAAATTTGCTGTAACAATGCACTCTATTTCTTCCTTTGATATACCCATTAGGGTTGAAATATCCTTCGTATCTATTTCATTTACATTATGACTTTATTCAACTTTATTAATTTTGCAATTAGAGATATCATCTCCATTATGTCATTTTAATGTGACATAATTTGTTAATTTTTGTGTTATTTTGTATATTAGTTTTGGCCTTTGTGGGTAACAATTCCTGCTACCCGGCCATTGAAGTAGTACGGGATTAGGACTGAAATAGCGACTTAGAAAGGTTTTTCTTGAAGGTGAATTTAGACATTGCTGGTAAATAGTGCTCGCTGATATTATTGAATTCCCTACAGCCTCTGTTTATCGGCTCATTATTTGCGTAAACAGTGTGATGCTGATATTCAATTAATTGTCTTGTATGCCTTGTACGTCTTAATGGATCGTTGAATTTTAATGCATCCATACTCAAGAAGAGGGCGCACTAATTCACAAAATAATGTCTTAGTTACCCATACATTTTTGAACTCTCTTGCACGTCGCTTTATGAAACCAAGTTGTTTGCTGGCCCTAGATACAATTTTACTATAATGTAAATTGAATCGCAACTTATTATCTAAGACTACTCCAAGATCAACGATATGATTGACTCTATTAAGCTCAATTCTATTAAGGAAGTGGTTGGTATTTACATCAGAAATTTTACGTGAGAAAGTTATTACGTAACATTTGTTAACATTTAGATACAGCTTATTTTGATTGCACCAGTACTCAAGAGATAACAGTTTCGACTGTAAGTACATTACATCTGTTTCCGATTGAATAACATGGTATATTTTTAGGTCGTCAGCATACATCAGATGTGGGATATCGCTAAGCATATCAGATTGGTCAGAGATAAAAATATTAAAGAGAAGTGGACCAAGGTGGCTACCTTGTGGTACGCCGGATGTGACTAAGATCTGTTTAGATAAGGTACCTTGAAACTTTACGAATTGGGAACGGCCGCAGAGATAGGACTTCAACCAGTTAAGCACAGATTCAGAGAGGCCAAATTTTTTCAATTTGCAAGACAGAATAGTATGATCAACACGATCAAAAACTTTGCTAAAGTCGGTGTATACTGCATCTACCTGATGTCCTTTTTCCATTTTACTTAAAACATCAGAGACCATGATCATAAGATTTGTGGTGGTTGATCTACCGTTACGGAAACCATGTTGCTGTTCATTCAGAAGAGGATTTACAATACATGTTAGTTTATCAGATATCATTTTTTCGAATAGTTTTGGAATGGCCGATAGTATTGCAATTCCCCTATAATTTTCAACCGAACTTTTGTCGCCCTTTTTATAAATTGGTGTGAGGTGTGATGTTTTCCAATACGATGGAAAAGCACCTTGAAACAGGGATTTATTAAAGATTATAAATAAAGGCATGATCAGTGGGTCTACACATTGGACTAAAATGATTGGGGGTATGAGGGCTGGGCCTGGTCCTTTATATGGATCAAGTTCCTTAATTGCTTTGGATATCTCTTCTTGCGTTAGTTGAATATGATTAATTATGGGTGGTGTGTTTGGAAATGGAGGGAGATTGTGAGTTTCGTTGGTAGGTATACAGAATACTTCTTTAAAATGATGTGCGTAGAGATTGCAATTTTCTTGTATGTTTGACGAAATTACGTCACCTTTAAGCATGGACGTAGGATATCCGTTTGACTTACGTTTAACATTAATGTAATCAAAAAATTTTTTGAGTTCATCAACAATTTTTTCACCCATAAGGTTAATATAAAATTGATAAGCTTCTTTTGACTTAGTAGAGAATACATTGGCCAACTCTTCATATCTCGTCTTCACTTCATCACTTACATTGTTTGTGGTTTTGATTATTTTTTATAATTTATTTCTTTGGTTTCTTAGGTTTCTGAGATTGTGATCTAGCCATGGTTCGGAAAGATTCTTTTTTTTCTTTATTTTTGGGACATGTCTATCAATAATAATATGCACATTCTAGATCCAATGCTGAGAGATCACTCCAGTTAAAAGTATTAAGACTGATTTTAATTCTATCGTAATCTGCATTAAGAAAATCATATACAATGGAGTTACCAAATGAGTGGACAAATGTTATATTGGTGGCGCATAGCTCCGTAGATAAGGCTGTGTGGTGAGAACTGTTAGAAAATAGGTGTTCAGCTTCAATAGCCGGACTAACATTTTTAACATCGTAGGCATTAGTGAAGACTAAGTCTAGCCATCTGCCATTCTGGTTTGGAGTCCAATTTACTTGCTGTAAGTCGTTCATAAAAGAAACTAAGTAAAGTAAAATCAATCGAGTTAGAGAGGTTTACCGGTAAAAGATAGTCGTCATTTTCATCAATGACAAAGGAAATATTAGGGTGGTTAAAGTCGCCAAAGATAATCACTGTATCTTCTTCATTCAAGGTCGAAGTTATTAATGAGATTGTATTACATATTTAAATGTATGTATCTTCGATAGAATTTGGAGGAATGTAGATAACACCAATATAAATATCTTGATTATTATGTAAGCATACTCTGATTATTTGGTGTTCGTGGTGTTTTTGGGAGATGGTTTCTACGATCTGACTTGATAGGGAGTTATGTGTTGCGATTAAAACACCACCTCTACGGGAGTGACCTGTGTGGGAATAATCTCGATCATTTCGGTAGACTGTCCAATTGCTGTCGAGTATTTCTTCATTTTTGAAGGAATCGTTTAACCAAGTTTCAGCAAAAACTAATACATTGAAGTTGCATGATTTTGCGTCTACAAAAAGTTTATTTAATTTACCACGCATACCACCACAATTGTGATAAAATATTTTTAGAGACTTAATAGAGGGTGCTGACTGGCATGGATTATTAGGTTTAATAGGACGGATGTTGTTAGGAGCAATAATAGTTTTTGAAATTGATCGAGTTTTCGTTAGATGCCAAAGACGCTTTGATGAGGTATGTGAGGCGAATGCTGCCAGGTCCTTATCAACATCATCTGGGGAGATATTAAAGCTTTCGTGAAAACGAATGATGATTTTATTGACTTCAGTTAGATTTGTTGGAAGACCTTCTTGTTGTATCGTTACCATTACACTTGTTTTTGTTGATCCGTCGATGCATACCGAATCAGATTTATCGTGCAGGTATGCAAGGTAAAGGCGCACATTTTCATATAACCTACGGTCTCTAAGACGAGATATAACAAAGCGGCCTTCAGAACTTGTATCCACGCGATTTTTTGTTAATTTAGGCATGGGTGGAATAAGAGGATAAAGAAAGCTTGGGGGTGCTTCAACTGAAGATGGTGTTCTGGTAGACGTATCTAAAGAGGGAACGTACGGTATGTTTGGAGTGAAGGTTGCTGCATCTCTATTGAGAGTATTTTTTGGTGTGACCACTGACTGAGGCTTTGAAGGGTTTAATGTATAAGAGTGAATAAAGTTCGGGTAAACTACTTTGGAGGAAGCTATTTTTTCTGATATGTGATGACTTGTAGGACTGGTTGAGGGTGACAGATTAAATGAGACGCGCTTATTTTTAGAATATGTGACAGCGTTATTTGGAACCGATAGCTTGGGAGTGGATGGTTGCTGTCTGAGAGGAGAGAAAGTAGGAAAGATGTTAGTTTTGAAAGTCCAGTTAGAATCTGGGGGGGGGGGGTATTCTCGGCATCCATTCAGGCAATGCGATCCACTCACTAATGCGAATGTTTCCATTTCTTAGTATCCCACCGGGAAAATTCAAAAACAACCATGAGTATTTAGTGGGTATACTTAATTTAAAACTGCTGAACTTTGCGTATCTAGAGGACGTCTTTTGGCAATCGTGAATGTTGTTCTTATATTTTTTTTTAAAATAGCTTTGTACTCATGACGTTTTTGCATTTGAAGGGAATCCTTTAATGAATAGAATAGTACTACTATTTTGGTTACCGCTATTAAGCTTTTGGATCCTATTTTCCCATTCAGATCTGGTCCACGATGTTTCAAAACATTCTTGATATATCATTAGAAAGGTCTTGAGGTGTAGGTATGCAGAAAATTATTAGATTTTTGAAAAGGGATAGCGTTTAGTAGATATGAGCGTTTAAAGTTGAGAAAAATGGTAAAAAGACTTACGACACGAACTCGCTTCAATGTGATTGAGAAAGTGTGATTTTCAAAGCGAAGTAGGGAAGTACACCAGATTTTCGGGGCGTTATCACTAGTTATTATTATTTCTGTAGCTGTTACTGGATAAATTATTACTTTCATATATTACATGCAATAACAATAGAGTTCAGCTACTACAGCTATATCGCACTTCCTCAGCATTAACCCATCTAAAGCCACTACCCAGTAATCATTGAAAATATCAATGTTATGGATACCCGTGACCACAAACAAGTTAATGTGGGAAAAATTTACCCACCAATAAATGGGTTGGGCTCAGGGACAACACAAGACGTAACAACTAACCATGCGTATATATAGATCTAATTACACAACTAATTTTAATCTACTTTTGAGTTGACCTTTTGACAAATTAACATCAAAAACGCTACAATTGTTAACAAAGGAACTCATGCGACTTAAAGGAGCAGTAGCCATATAATTTGTTCTACTAAATGGCAAATAATTTAAGTTGTTAGCGTTTCTACTGCTTCTACGGTTAGTGTTAAAATTTATGTGAGAAAGAAGTTCTGGAGAATCGAATACACCTGTTATGAGCTGGTGTAAATATACGATATCTGCCAATTTCCTTCGATCACCTAAAGACTGCATTTTTAATAGTTTTAAACGATCCTCATAAGGAGGAAGGTCTAATATGTCAGTTCCACTTAAGCCCCTTAGAGCAAACTGAACAAAACGTTTTTGGATTTTTTCTATTCGATCAACATGCACATTGTAACTTGGGGACCAAACTTGACTTGCATACTCTAAGTGAGGACGCACGTTTGCATAATACAACGTTGTAGTTGTAATCATGCTATTAAATTCTTTGGCCCAGCGTTTTACAAAACCAAGCATTGAAGATGCTTTTTTACAAATATTATCAATATGAATGTTAAACGACAGCTTAGAATCCATGCATATACCTAGGTCTTTGACGGTGTCTACACGACTCAAGGCAGTATCTTTAATCTTATAATCAAATATAAAATTATTCCTTTTTCGCGAAAAAGTCATAGTTTGGCATTTATCTGAATTTAAAAACATATTATTTTTAGAACACCAAACTTCAAAGGATTTTAGATCAGACTGGAGTAGATCTGAATTATCTCTAGAATTAATCGTTCTGTATATTTTCATATCATCGGCATAAATACGCAGATGAGAGTGTTCAATGGCGTGAGTTACATCATTGATAGCTAAAATAAACAGAAGAGGACCAAGGTGACTACCCTGAGGAACACCTGATCCAGCAATAAATTCAGAAGACAATGCGCCTCGGAAACGTATTTGATAAGATTGCTCTACCAAATACGATTTAATCCAGTTCACAAAATATTGTGGAAATCCCATTAACTCAAGTTTAAATAAGATTAGATTGTGTGGTAGCTTATCAAATGCCTTACTAAAGTCAGTGTAAACACAATCGACCTGGTTACCAGAATCAATAGAATTTAAGCAGAATGTTGTAAAATCGAGAAGATTAGACACAGTGGATCTGCCATTCACAAAACCATGCTGACGAGTTGTTATGACTTCCCCACAGTGAATTTTCACCCGATCATACACCATCCGCTCAAAAAGTTTTGGAATCGATGAGAGCTTAGCGATAGGCCTATAGTTACTAACATCGTTCCTGCAACCCTTTTTAAAAATAGGACTTATAAATGATTTTTTCCAAAAAAGTGGAAAATAACTTTCGTTAATAGATTTATTGAATAATAAAGAAAGTGGTTGACTCAAAACGGAACCGCATTGTGTTAACACTGCGGCCGGAACACCGTCAGGTCCAGCACCAAACTCCTCATCGATCGATCTAACATACATTAAAATATCCTCTGGAGTGAAGGATATATGTTCCAAAGATACTCTGGGTTCGGAATTCATATATTCAAAGTACTCTCCATCAGGAGTAAAAGAATCTGAACAGAATGATTCTTTAAAAAGATTGGCGAATAGGCCACAAATTTTGACGGGATTGTCAGTAAATCCCTCAGGAGTTCTAAATGAAGAAGGAAATCCATCAGATTTCTTCTTTGTGTTTACGAATCCCCAAAATTTCTTTGGATCTGTCAATATTCTCAGCTTAACATTATCTAAATATTCGTGATATAATGTAGCTGAGCGATTTTCAAATTCCAGAAACAAACGTTTGTAAGTTTCTAGGTCGTTTGAGCCTAAGCTACAGACGTATTTCTTCCATGCCCTATTCCTGTTGTTGCGAAGAGTCTTTAAATCCTTTGTGTACCATGGGTACGCAGAATTCCTCGCAAATTTGAGACTATAAGGTACTGATTGAGAAAACACAGCAAAGAGTTCCATATAAAAAAATGTATGGAGTCATCAAAGCAATTTACATTTATATATTCTAAAATTGCATTAAGTTTACCATGAAGCAACTGATTCAACTTCAAAAAGTCAGCATTTTTAAAATTGAATTCATAAAGCTTATCTGCTGAATTAGAATTTACTATATTTGCTCTGTCGGATTTGTACCAAATACTCAATGGTGGATGATATTCATCAACAGTAGTTAGAGCATGAAAGGCCCTCTTAACAACAACATTGTTACTGTCCGTAGTTAAGACCAGGTCAAGAAGTCTATCAAGACTATTATAAATACAACTCACTTGTTGTAAGTCTGAACATATATTATCAACAAATATATGTTCTTGGCGGGTCTTCGAATTAGATGCACAATAGTACGTATCATCGTCAGAAGAACGCCATTTTAAATCAGGTAGATTAAAATCGCCCAATAATAAAATGTCGTCATTAACGTCAAGTAAATCAATTATGTAATCTATGCACTCCGCAAGGCTTGCATAGACCTCTACACTACTCTTAAGTGGAACATATGCATTAATAACATATACATTAGAGTTACAATGTATAACTTTAACGCAAATTAGTTCAATATTAGAAGAGCAGGGAATGTCAACAATAAAACTGACAAAGCAGTTCCTCACAGCCAAAAGGACACCACCACCGACAGAAGAAATATTGTCAGTGTATCTGTCTTTTCTAAAAACTTGAAAACTATTGTCAAACAATTCCAAATCAGTAATGCTTCCGTTTAGCCACGTTTCTGTTAACGCGATAATATCCTCAGAGCAATTTTGAGTTGATAGAAATAAGCTCTGCGTCTTAGAACGTAGTCCCCTTACATTTGATAGTAAAGGGACAGCCTATTTAGTTTTTTTGAGTCTGGCGGGCGGCTTGAGTCACCCTTTTAGACTTATTTTTTGGCTTGAACTCAGTAACAAGAATATTATCGGCCCACAAATTAGATTTAAGAACAGTTGTAAAATCTTCGGCTGCAACTGTTAGAATAAAAGAAGCATGGGAAGGCTTATTACCAATTTTTTTGCATGAACAGAATGCATTTGAGTTCACTAACTTGGATTGCCTGACAAACGTCAATATATTTTCTATTGATGTGTCGGGCTGAAGACGTGAAATGAAAACATTTCTGGTCCTCGAAACTGCTCTTAAAGTCAAATGACTGTTAGGCGTAGTTGAAATCGTATTTGGGCTACTAGTCAATGGAGGAATAGAAGATGGTGTATGAGAAATCACCGTATTATTATTTTCTGATGGCATTGCTGGGGGCTGCTCTGCCTTGGAAGGTCTGGAGGACGCCTTCCGACGCTTATTTTTGTTTTTGTTTTTCCTCTGTCTTTTATAGCTTTTTAGGTCTTTTTCTGATGAAACTGACAAAATTCCGGAAGATGCAGTCATGGACGAAGGAACCGAAATGTTATCCTGAACAGTAATTTCATCAGAAACGCTGGTAGTGGGTGCGGCACTAACTTCGCTAAAAAATGAAACAATTTCTCTGAAGTTATTATTTAATAAGTTAAGGCTTTCCCCAAAAAGCTTTATTTTAGAACAGAGTTCATCCGGGGAAAGGGCCCTGCACGAAGCACAATACCAGCGAAGACCAGATCGGACTGACATTAAATCGTCAAGGCACGATTTAGAAATACCAGCACAAGAAGCATGGAACATTCGCTCACATGGGCCAGAACAGCTGAACATAGGGTACAGAATATTCTGGCTTTTGCATTGCTCGTTCAGAGAACAAGCAGCAATATTATCAATGGAAAAATAATCCATTGGAAAAAAAATTTAAATTATTTTGTGAGCGTTTTTAAATGTAAAATGTGCTTCAGGGTTTCACAGTTAAATGCAGCGTACACAAAGTGTTAACCACAATAACAACACTAGTCTAGTGTTAAGACTATTACCATTATATTAATGGAAAATATTAGTCAAAGCGGCGATATTTTCTGCAGAAAAATACTATAATTCTTTCTTATTAAAAAAATGACTAAATGCAAAAAGTGCTTTAAGGGTATATTATTTTAATATTTAACATGCAGTGAGCGCAACAGTTAAAAAGCAACAACAACCACTACGCTAGCGATAAACAAAACACCGCACAAAGAGGAAACCAAAAAGAAAAAAAAAAAAAACGACAAAACAAGCAAGCATGCAAACAAAACTTCTCAATTAACATAAGCAAATTTAGTTAAAGGATTAATGATTTTTTAATGTTAAAAAATAAAATTCAAATTAATGACAATAACTAAGCATGAAATAATAATATTTATATAAAGACACTCACGATTATTACAACAGGAGCGTCGAAACAAGACAAAAACACACACGTATCAATTTATTTTTTTTTTTTTTTTTTTTTTTAATTTTTTTTTTTTATATGTAAGAATTATTTCTGTATTTGCTATTTGGGTTATTGTAGTTTCTAAAATTATTACTGTTCATCTGTTCTTGTTGGCCTCTGTAGTCGTTTCTGTTTTTAATATGAAAGATGTTGGTTTTATTCTGGTTTGAACTTTTTTCAGCCATCATATACCTTGTAACTGCTTTATTAAACGTCTTCGGTTCATTTGCTAACAAAATAGTTTGGTATTCAATATTAACACTGTTTATGTCAAGATTTTAGCTCATCTACACAACTAAGTTATTTTTATATGAATTGCTAGATGGCGTTTTTCGCTTTTTCACCACAGTTTATATTTATATATTTAACGCTAATACATAACATTAACTATTAAATGAAGTTACAGTTTCTTTGTCTGTAACTGAACTTTTCTCGTTCACTTATATTTGAACAACCTCCTTGGTAAGATCATACTATTCCTAAATAAAATTAGTTTATTGGAAATCTAACTCAGCTTTTTCTTTCTTTTCTTGGCCAAATCAACCATCTTTGATTTGGAGTTCCATACAGATTTACTGCTTCAATATTTCTTACTGGCATTTCCAAGCATCCAATAATTCAGAGAATTACCGCATTTTCATGGTCCTATTCGAGCCAGATTCATAGGAAGCAGCAGATCTGTTCCAAGCTGAGCGTTTCATCCTAAATTTAATCCTTAGACGGACAAATCTCATCTTTATAATATGATCTCACAAATACCGAGGAGCGAGCTACTCATCTTATCTTACCTCATACATCGTCATCTTACTCTATCAGGTGTGTTTGCATTATTTTAATATTTAATACATTAGTACAAGTGCGGTGCATGTCAAAGCAACTCGTGGTCGATTCTAATATAAATGGCGTAAAAGTCAGTAAATTTTATTTGAGATAGATATATTCCCTAAAAAGTGTTTATACTTAATTTCTATTAATTAAAAATATTATTAAATCTTAAAATACGTAAGAAAGTATATTCTCTCAAAAGAGCATAAGTGTAAAAAAGAAAAAAAGTTAAAGATCAAAAAGGTAAATTAATGCAAAAATTACTAAATCTACTTTTACTTAAATCCTAAAAAATGGCGAGTTGCTAATAAAATAATAAATAAAAATATGTTTTAAAATATCATTAATTAAATCATTTCATTTAACTTTAACCCAAAAGTTAAATTTTAATATATATAAATTACATGCATAAATCATAAAATTCCGGTTTACATAAATTTAATTTAAACGTGCTCGAACACACAAACCAAGAAAAAATCGAAGTTTGAGAGTGCACAAACACACACACACTGAGAAATTAACGTTTTTCGATCGAGAGTGGTACAAACACACACACTCCGAATAAAGGTTAAGCTGATCTCTCTTGCTAAGTATACTCAATAGTCTCAGCCTCCAGTGCTTTCACAACCTCAGTGCCAACAATTCTTTTATGAGACCACTAAAACAAGTAACTAAGTTTAGCATGCTCAATTTTTCAAGATTTCTCAATTGTTGTTGTTAATTACATCCAAGTTCTTTAAAATAGAACATAAAAAGAAGAAAAGAAGTCCAGAGCAAGAAAACAGCTGACTTCATTACAAAATTGTAGCAGTTTATTAAACTCTGTAAGATACAAATTACAGCAGTACCCAGTGAGAACAAAAAGTTAGTCAACAATTATTAAACAATACGTAAAAGTTTTTTCAGATTTTTTAAACGAAACATTTTTTATTAATTATCATTCAATCTAGTATTCAATACATAATTAAATATTTTTTAATAACAAAAATTATTTCATTGCGAAATAATAATATTATGATATGAAAAAATTTTTACTTTTCGGATAAATAAATTATTTGCAATTTGGTTTTGCAATTATTATATAGGAATTATTTGCTTTCGTATTATTTGCATTTTTTATTTATTTATTTGCATGTTGCAATTGTTGTTAAGCTGCTAAATTTAAACCCGTTTTTTCCGCTTTGCTGGATTTTCACCGCGTTAAAAAATTTTACTAATTTTTTATCGAAAGTTTAAACATTCTTCAGTTTTTGATTAACACATTCACAAACGGTGTTAAAAAATAAACAATATGAGCTCGCTAGAATCGTTCATTCGTCTTACTGATGCTTTAGTTGAATTTGAGGCAGATATTTCTGATGCGACATTGTCAGTCTCGTCAACAGCAGCAATGGAAGTGCATAAGGACGAGATGAAATCCATCTGGATTAATGTCAAGTCTGCATACGAATCCTGCCTAAAACAACTGGCTTCAGCAAAGGACGAAGAAAATGAATGCGAATTTGAAATTGAAACAGTCAAGTCTCGGTATCATAATTGCTACCATTGTTATGTTAGGTGTATTTCCAGGGTTACTGAGCATATTCAACAGGCAGCAAATGCTTTAAACCCTAGTCCAAGAGCATCGGAATTTTCATCCGCTCCCAGTTTTCATTTGCCCCCATGTGACGACACTGATATATTCAGTGGTGAATATTTAATGTGGCCTTCATTCCGTGATATGTTCACGTCAATTTATGTCAACAACACCCGGCTTAGTCCAGTAGAAAAACTTTTTCATTTGAATACTAAAACTCGAGGGGAGGCTCGTGATATTGTTAAAAAAATCACCTTTAACAAATTATGGTTTTGCCTCAGCATGGCAAAATCTTTGCGATCGTTTTGAAAATAAACGCATCCTTGTAAACAGCCAATTAAAAATTTTGTTTAACCTTCCTTCAGTTCCGAATGAGTCCGGACATGCTATTAAGAAGCTCCAAAGAGATATAAATAGCTGTATATCAACCCTCCAGCTCTATAACATAAAGATAGATGATTGGGATTGTATCTTCGTTTTCCTTTGCTCTTCACGCTTGCCTGATATTACTCTAGCTCTTTGGGAGCAGTCTATTAACAACAAAACTGATATTCCTAAATGGCAAGATTTAAATGCATTTTTAACCAGTCGTTATCAAACGCTGGAAACTGTTTTAGATATTCGATCTTCCCAAAATTCAAATTCGACTACTTCCAAACATTCAAATCAGAAACCATATATTAACTCGAAAGTCTCCAACTCAACTAGACGAGTTAACACCTATCATTCAAATATGTCCAATCAATTTTGTAAGCTCTGTCCCAATGAGCAGCAAATAATTCGACAGTGTGCTCGATTCCTAGAATTAAACATTGATAGCAGATTGTCCTATATCAAAAAATATGGACTTTGCATAAATTGTTTTGCTCGTAGCCACACAGTAAAGATTGCAAAAGCACACATAATTGCTATTCATGTCATAAAAGACATAATACGCTTTTACATCGTAATATTTCTCAATCTAGTTCATCGCTACCGATTCATAGTTCCATTAATCCGAATTCAAGAAAAAATGATTCCAATTCCAGCTGGGCCGTGCAACAATTGCACGGAACTTCCATACAGTCCACTCCTCACTCTCGGACTAGTAATAACATCCAATCTTGTTTTGCTAGTAATTCTAAGGGCATTCTTTTAGGTACCGCAATGGTTCATATACGCCATTTTGGTACAATATATACAGCTCGAGCCCTTATAGACTCTGGGTCGGAAGGTACCTTTATTTCTGAACGTTTGTTTAAATTGATTAAACTTCCGTCAACTTCAATTCAAGCTCAAATTTCAGGGCTTAATAACACTACTTCGGCAAAATCAGAAAAGCTTTGTTCATTTATTTTAAGCTCTCCCATCAATTCCTCCATTAACATTCAAGCCAATGCTTTAGTTTTGCCAAAATTAACAGGCAATCTTCCAACATGTCATCTGGAACCCTCGGTGTTTGAAAGCATTCCCAATATTCAGCTCGCAGACACACAATTCTTTAAGAGCTCTCATATTGATATTTTGATCGGTGGAGATCTTCTTCCGTTCATCCTGTTAGATGGGATACAATGAAATATCTGCGGTTCTTTACTCGGTCAAGAGACTATCTTTGGGTGGATCCTTACAGGACCAGTATCCAATAACTCCATATCTTCGTTTTCTACATATGTATCTTACTTTAATGAAGTAACTTTAGATAAAGCACTATCTCGATTTTGGGAGGTGGAGGATCTTCCACAAAAACGTTTTCTTACGGAAGCCGAGCGTTTTTGTGAAGAAAAATATATTGAAACTACAAAAAGAAATAGTGAATGACGCTATGTCGTTAGTTTACCCTTTAAAAAGGGATACCCAGAGAATATTAAGCTAGGTCATTCGCGATCTATTGCACACGCCCAGTTCCTAAAAAATTAAGCTCGTTTGTGTAAAAGCCCAAGCTTTAAATCACAATATGACAACGTCGTATGTGAATATCTTGAGCTGGGGCACATGCACAAAATCCAAGCCCCTAAGCATCAATGTTTGTCAAATCATTACTATTTACCCCACCACGCTGTTATTAAACCGGATAGCACCACTACAAAGGTACGTGTAGTTTTCAATGCCTCGTGTCCTTCATCCAATGGTACAAGCCTCAATGATGTTTTATATCCTGGGCCTGTGCTACAAACCGACTTAACGTTATTACTACTTAAGTGGCGCTTCTTTAAAGTTGTTTTTAATAGCGATTTACAAAAAATGTATCGCCAAATACTAATTGACCCATCCCATAGTCAATATCAGCGTATTCTTTTTCGAGATTCTCCAAGCATGAGAATAAAGCATGAGAATAAAACTTAACGTTATTACTACTTAAGTGGCGCTTCTTTAAAGTTGTTTTTAATAGCGATTTACAAAAAATGTATCGCCAAATACTAATTGACCCATCCCATACTTAATATCAGCGTATTCTTTTTCGAGATTCTCCAAGCATGATCTGTGATTATGAGTTAAGCACAGTTACATTTGGAGTTAACTGTGCTCCATATCTAGCTATCCGAACACTTCTTCAATTAGCTAATGATGTTGAAAAGCTATATCCTCTTGCAAGCAACATTCTTCGAAACTGCATGTACGTTGATGATGTTCTTGCTGGATCTCATGATATAAATACAGGATTGAAATCTCGTGATGAGCTCATTTCTGCACTTTCTTCAGCAGAATTTTCGCTCCGCAAATGGACTTCCAACTCTGAGTCAATTCTGGCTGGGCTTCCTCGAGAGCATCTTCTCAATGAAGATTTTTTGCGTTTTGATGACTGTAGCTCAGCAAAAACACTAGGGGTTAGATGGAATGCAAGTTCAGACAACTTTTATTTTTCAACAAAGTTATTGCCTATTAAATCCACATATACAAAACGTGAAGTCCTTTCACAAATTTCAAAGCTCTTTGACCCTGCCGGATGGCTATCTCCATGTATAATCATAGCTAAAATTCTTATGCAGGATATATGGTTGGAGAAAATTGATTGGGATAACGTTTTACCATCGAATTGTCTTAAAAAATGGCATTCTTTTCTATCCGATTACTCTAACATAAATAAGATTCAAATTCCACGATGGATATGCTATTCTCCCGAATGCAGCATTCAATTTCATGCTTTCTGTGATGCATCAGAGAAAGCATATGCTGCAACGCTATACGTAAGTATACATTTTCAAAACTGCATTTTAACCCATTTACTTGCCGCAAAAACAAGAGTTGCACCAGTTAAAACAATTTCAATTCCACGACTTGAGTTGTGTGGTGCGGTTCTTCTATCTGAAATGATAGAATCCTTAGTTCCACATCTAACAGTCCATAAGTATGAAATATTCCATTGGACAGATTCCACAATAGTTTTAGCTTGGTTAAGTAGGCCGCCATGTCAATGGTCGACATTTGTGGCAAATCGTGTTTCCAAAATTGTTCAATATGTTGAACAATCAAATTGGTTTCATGTGGACACAAAATCAAATCCAGCTGATTTGGCCAGCAGGGGTATATCACCTCAAGAAATAATCCATAATGACTTGTGGTGGTTTGGGCCTGAATGGCTCAAATTATCTCCGTCATATTGGCCTCATTTAGACTTACAATGTATTCCTGAGACAACAGTGGAACAAAAAGCCGTTAAGTCTCATTTTACCTACTTTCAAAACTATGAAGACATACTTGATCGTTTTTCTGAATTTCCAAAAGCTGTGCGAGTACTCTCTTATGTATTTCGTTTTTATCATCGAACTCATACAAGCTATCGATCGAAATTTTCATTTGATTCAAAAATTGTTACAACTTCCGAAATATGTCATGTTAAAACACGAATAACAATTCTATGCCAAAAAATATCATATTCTCAAGAATACCATAATCTCTCCGTAAAAAAGACCATTGCATCTTCTAGCACAATAATGAACTTGAATCCATTTTTAGATTCCAAAGGGCTTCTTCGTGTGTGTGGACGATTAGCGTCATCGCCTTCGTTGACATATGACGAACGTCATCCTATAATTCTTCCATATAACTGCCAATTGACACGACTTCTAGTTCGTTTTATTCACCAGATATCGCTTCATGGAGGTAACCAGCTTATGCTTCGATTACTTCGGGCGCAATTCTGGATACCCAAGGTTAAAAACTTAATTAAAGGTACAATTCACCATTGTAAGATATGCGTTATCTATAAGCAAAAGTTGCAAACGCAGCTGATGAGCAGTTTACCATCAGAACGTACCGTTTTCACTCGTCCATCCACTATCACTGGTCTAGACTTTGCAGGACCTTTCGAGATTAAAAATTATACTGGCAGAGCATGTTTAATAACCAAAGGTTATGTGTGCGTTTTTATCTGCTTCTCCACAAAGGCTATTCATCTTGAAGCTACTTCAAGCCTTTCCACTGAAGCGTTTTTGGCTGCATTTTATCGATTCGTTTCCAGACGAAGTTGTCCTCTTAACCTCTATTCCGACAACGGAACAACATTTATAGGAGCTTCTAAGAAACTTACACAAGATTTTCTTCTCGCGTCGCGCACAACTCTTACTTCCAATTTCAGTCACCATAACATTTCATGGCATTTCATTCCTCCTGGTGCTCCACATATGGGTGGACTTTGGGAAGCAGGTGTGAAGAGCTTTAAAATACATTTTCGAAAAGTCGCGGGTTCTTTCAAATACACATTTGAAGAATTTTCTACCCTTCTTTCCAGAATTGAAGCTTGCCTTAACTCACGCCCTCTTTCACCCATATCAGAAGATCCGGCCGATATTGCCGCCTTAACACCAGGTCATTTTTTAGTTGGTGGCCCAATTTTATCTCCAATAGATCCTGATATTCGAAAACATTCCATCTCCATTATTAATCGATGGCAGAGACTTAAGGCTTTGCATCAACTTTTTTGCGCTCGTTGGAAAAACGAATATTTAAAAGAACTCCAAAAGCGACATAAATGGAAAAAACCATTTGATAATCCGAAAGAAAATTCCATAGTCGTAATCAAAGAAGATAATCTTCCTCCAAACGAGTGGCGTTTAGGTAGAGTGACAAAAGTATATTTTGGTGACGATAATAGAGTCCGCGTAGCAGACATTTTAACCGAACGAGGTCCAATAAAAAGGCCAACTGTGAAGTTAGCCGTGATTCCTGTCCAATAATAAAACAAAAAAAATAAAAACATTTCCACTGAAACTAAACTTTTAAATTACAGCAACAATGGGTAAGGGCAGCAAGATCTTAAAAGAAAGTCAAAATCGTGGACGTCAAAGGAAACACAATAATCACAAGAGAAAAACATTCCAATGCAAGATATGCCCACGTTATCATGCGCTACGATTCTGTCCAAAGTTCCTAGGGATGAATACCGAGAAACGGATGCGTGAAGTACTTCTACACAAATACTGTGACAACTGTTTAGCTCATCAACATTCCGAGGAAACATGTTTAAGTGGTTCCGGATACCACTATTGCAAAGAGAGCACCACACACTTCTACATTTACATGAACGTCCCCGGAGAAACAAATCCAAACTTATAATGGAACGACTCACAGATTCACCTACATTGGCATCCATTATGACGCAGTACTTCATAAGCCTGTTTCCAACAGCTTTAGTTAAGTTGGAAGTTCAAGATAAACTTCATTATGCGAGATCGCTGCTCGATCCTTGTGCAGCATTCAGCAGAATTTCATCAGCGCTAGTGAAGCAAATAGGACTTTCAACCATATTAATCGAGAACGACGAAGTGTGCTCACTTATTATCCGCTCCCGTTTTGATCCATCCATTCGAATCGAAGCTATCCTAAGAGTCGATAATAGAATAAGTATCCATACTCCAACAAAATCCATCGACGAAAGCATAAAAGTAAAATTTTCCAATTTGATACTAGCAGATACAAAATTTTATAAGTCTGCGCCAATATCCGTTGTATTAGGAGCAGACTTGTATCCGAAAATAATGAAATCTGGTGTCATTCCAAGCAGTGCTGGTATTCCCATCGCTCAAAATACGGTTTTTGGGTGGATTCTTTCTGGACCTTGTGCTCTATAAATTCATATGCATATTTTTTCCTCTCTTCTTGCGACTATAACTATTCCTAATCCGCACGCACGTACTATTATATTGAAATCTTGAAATTTATGCAAATGCAATTCTATTAAAAAAAAAAAAAAAATTTGATTTTTTGTATAAATAGATATATTATTATAAGTACAAGATTATTATATACCATTGAATTGTATCATATATTGAATTTCATTATGCACTGAATTGAATCCTTTTAAATTTATTGCAGCCGTACTGCAAAGCGGGCGGTATGTTTATGTCAAGATTTTAGCTCATCTACACAACTAAGTTATTTTTATTTGAATTGCTAGATGGCGTTTTTTGCTTTTTCACCACAGTTTATATTTATATATTTAACGCTAATACATAACATTAACTATTAAATGAAGTTACAGTTTCTTTGTCTGTAACTGAACTTTTCTCGTTCACTTATATTTGAACAACCTCCTTGGTAAGATCATACTATTCCTAAATTAAATTAGTTTATTAGAAATCTAACTCAGCTTTTTCTTTCCTTTCTTGGACAAATCAACCATCTTTGATTTGGAGTTCCATACAGATTTACTGCTTCAATATTTCTAACTGGCATTTCCAAGCATCCAATAATTCAGAGAATTACCGCATTTTCAAACACCTTTATTAAAAACGATTAACGCCATATTGTCATTAATTTTGTATACTGCATTTTTGGCTTCCTGAGTCGGATTTCCTAAAGACTTAATATCGAATGAACTTAATTGTTCTGAAAGTTCCAGAATTTTTTCTCAAAACTCTGATATTGAATTGTTGTTCTGTTTTAGTGTACTGAATTCATCTAAGACCTGTTGAAATGTTTTCGGATTTGGGTAAGATCTTTGTAATGAATTTTTTAATTCTTCAAATGTTGATGGCCTAATTGAACGACCTAGTATGCAGCTAATTTAAAATTGTAGATGTATTTGATAAAAACTGGTTTATTTTCTTCTTTTATCAAATCATGAAGTAACTCCGTTTGTATAATGCAATCCTCTAAAGGACTAAAACCTCCTTTAAAAATTTGTAGTTTTTTACCTACTTCATTAATGTCGAAATTTGACATTTTTGCAAATTGACTTTTTCCTCCCAATCTGTTGATAAATCCTAATTTTCACAATCTGTTTTTGTAAAAGTCTTTATTTTTTCATTTACAATGAAGTTGTAAACTATTTCAATAGTTGAAGTTTTCTCTTGAAGTTCTACAATCGTCTTTAAATAAAATTTTTTTTGTTTTAGTTTTTAAGGTTTCAAATTATTTTAATTTATTTTCAATATAGGCCTAACTATTTGATCTACTTTTGCTTTTTTTTAAATTTGATCTGAATTTTCTTATTAATTATTATTGTTATTTACAATAGATTCCGTAAATTTTTCTAATATTTTAACTGTCAAAGATTTCCGCACATATATTTAAATCTTTATGAACACCCTATGTTAATGGTAGCAAAATTGGTACATATGTGAGACGGCACATATACTTAAATCTTTATGAACACCATATGTTAATGGTAGCAAAATTGGAACATATGTGGGACGTGAAAGAAAATGAACATCTGAATCTTTATGAACACCCTATGTTAATGGTAGCAAAATTGGAACATATGTGGGACGTGAAAGAAAATGAACATCTGAATGAAGTTTCTTATTATCAACGAAAGAAAAATGCTGGCCGCGTGTTTTCTTTTAATATAAGTAATTTCGATTGAATTCTAATATTTTATTTTCGCGTGTGAATTTTTGTTTGAAATATATTGTGCGTAACTTGTTAAAATTTTTCGTTAAAAATGACAAAGAAATATATAGTGCACAAAAAGCATAGTGAGTTGAAAACAAAAAAATAAGAAAATCTATGGTTGAAAAATGATTTCTTCAAATAAACTTGCACAAAAAATGTCGAAAAAATGGAATTAATTACGTTTATTGAAAAAGTTAAGTTTTATGTGTTTTTTTTTATTGATGCATTTCATACAAATTTTATTTCATAACTAGCTTACACCCGGCGCGCTTCGCTGCGCTCATACCCTAAAAGAGGGCGTAGCGCTAGTGAAGCCATGCTTTTATAGTAGGTTAGGCTAGGTAGGTTAGGTAGAGGCGGCAGCCGGTGTGAATGGAATACATACTATAGCCCACTTAGACCATATAGGTCCATTGTGATACCGCTGCACACAGGCTTTTATTAATAATGGAACCAACTTGAGCTCCTGATGAACCCTTTTAGACGCCTGAAATCAGTTGTTGATAGGTCGTCAAGCTCATGAAAGAAGAAAGAGCCTAAATATTTGTGCCTTCTGGCTGGCGCAGGACAGGAGCACAGAAGATGGGAGATGGTTCCTTCCTCTTCCTTTTCCCTGCAGCTTCTACAGAAGTCATTTGAGATAACTCCTTACTTGTAGGCATGTCTGCCTATCAAGCAGTGCCCTGTGATGACAGCCACTAATGTGGCTAGTTCTGGTCTTGCCAGTGAGAGGAGGGCTCTCGGTCGCCCGGGATCTAGTGTCGGCCAGATAAGCCTTGATGCTCTGCATGTCGAGAGCTCAGCCCACCTAGTGTTGGCTTTCGATATGATATTGTTATTGCTTAGCAGCTTGAGAGTCGCTAACGGGATACCCGGTGGGTTCACCATGAATAGTGGCACTTGTGTCCCATTTCTAGCGAGCTCATCTGCCTTTTCATTACCTTTTATGTTTTTATGCCCAGGTACCCATATTAGGTTGATGCTGAAATAGGTCGACATTTCCCCTAATGAAGCACGGCATTCTTTGGCTACTTTAGAGTTTGTGGCTACTTGTTCCAACGAACTTGCCTGACTATCAGAGAAGATATAAATTTCCCGTTTAGCGACACCCTCGTTTCCATGGTGCACCATTGACCCAGTATGTTCTTGGCAGAATAAGCGTACCATACCTTCCTTCGAAGGAAAGGGAGGGCTTGCAGTATTCACTTCTTGATGGAAGGAAGTTGAAGTTGTTAAGTATGGATCAGTGACCCGTTGTCATACTTTTCCATACTCCCAGTTCTCTAAGTCTTATCGTCGAACAGGCTGCTGTTTGTTTGGCAACCAGGTCCAGTGGTAGAAGATGAAGTATGGTCTCTAGGGCTGCAGTCGGTGTTGTTCTCAGAGCACCGCTGATGCATATAGATGCCATTTTCTGCACTTTTTGGAGTTGTTTCATCTATGTGACCTTGTCTATGGACGGCCACCATATTACTACTCCATACAGAAGAATAGGTCTTATTACCCCAGTATACAGCCAGTGAACGATACGAGGCGAAAGCCTTCATCTTGTTCCTAAGGCTTTTTTACAAGTATAAAGTGCCACTGTGGCTTTTTTAATGCGCTCTGCTATGTTTAACTTCCAGCTGAGCTTTCTATCTAGTATAAGTCCCAGGTACTAACAGACCCATTTAGTATGATTGGTGTTAAGGACGGAATTTTATATTTCCTGGTAAATAGGACTTGCTCTGTTTTAGCCGGATTAACTCCAAGACCACGTCTTGTTCAAGTCTGCAAAGAATTCTTTGCATAATGTCGCATAGAGTAGTAGGAAACTTGCCTCTGACTGCAATTACTAGGTCATCGGCGTAGGCTGCCACTACACATCTATCTCTCTCAAGAGATAGCAGTACGTTATTAACTGCCAAATTCCAGAGAAGTGAAGAGAGAACACCTTCTTGAGGCGTACCTCTTGAGACAGATCTAATGGCGCTGTATGCGCCCAGGTCCGATAGAACTATTCTACCGTTAAGTAACTTGTCTATAAGCTCTGTAATGATCTTATTCACTCCTACTCCTACTAATGCTCGTCGTATTGCTTATGGTGTTACGTTATTGAAAGCTCTTTCTATATTAAGAAGAAAACCAAAGTAAACTCATTATTTAAGAAAGATTTTTCTATGGTCCCGACCAGCGTATGTAGGGCCGTTTCCACAGATCTTCCTTTGTTATAGGCATGCTGTGAAGCCGATAGTAGCGCAGAATTAATGTTACTGCGGAGATACAGATCTCAGAGGCGTTCTAACGTCTTTAATAGAAAAGATGTTAGGCTAATGGGCCTGAAATGCTCGTCGTCAGGTAGCCGGGTGTGCATGGTGTGGTAGCAAGAATTTTCCGCAGCCTGGATGCCTCTGAAAAATCTTCAATTCCTTCACGGAATTGTTTCCAAGAGGATCTTTTAGCTTTCCTCGTTTCAGTTTTGAATATTTTAAGGGATACCTTGTAGGCAGCCCAATCATGTTCCGCTCTCGAGCATTTTGCTGCGTTGAAGAGCTTCTTGCAGTTAGTTCTTAGGCCATTCAGTTCAGAAGACCACCTTTTCGGGCAGGAGGATGCCAGTGAGCGATTCATTGCTGTGTTTAAAACATCGACTAGATTTTATAAATCCATTACCGATTTTGGTTTTTCAATCGGACCTGATGGCAAAAATTTTGCCAAAGCCCTTCTGTAGAGTCCCCAGTCCGATCTCTTAATGTTGATAGAAGAGATTGGTTTAGGAGACGTGTTAAGAAAGGTATACTCAATATAGCGGTGGTCGGAATAAGAGTGTTCTTCAGACACCTTCCACTCACCAATTTTGTCGAATATGAATCTGAGACTAAAGTAATATCTACGACTTCACTTCTATTTTTAATAACAAAGGTTGGGTCTTCACCCCTATTACATATGGTTTGTTCTAATTAAATACTCAAAAAGTAACTCACCCCTTTCGTTCGTGTTTGTGCTTCTCCACACGGAGTTGTTCGCATTGGCGTCAGCCGAGACAATGACCCCTCGACATATACCGCCAGCGTCGTAAACGATCTTCCTGAAGTTCTCTGGAGGCGGGCTTTCATCATGCGAGGAATAGGCTGCAGCCAGCCAATTAGTGTTTCTATCAAGCTCTAGACTAGCTACAACCAAATCTCTGTTGCAGTTTCTAGAAAGTAGAAATAAATTAATATTGTTTTTGGCTAAGATACATGTTCTAGGCATACTTACGTTGTTAGCTACAAACATCTTATACCCCTTCGTCCTCAAGCCGCAGAACCTGCCACAACATACCCAGGGTTCCTGGATGAGGAGTACATAGAATCCACCTTTATTAAGATGGACTAATAGATTCGCCGAGGCGAGTTTTGAGTGGTGAAGGTTAATCTAGAGCACCTTCATCCACTCCATATTTGTGGCTTTCCACGACCGTTGTGTTGGCCTCTTCCTCCTCGGATAGCTCCTCCGAGAGAAGAGCATCCTCTCAGTAGAGGCCAGAAACCCCGATGAGGTCAACCGAGTCCACCGACATGGTCTCTTCCAGATCACCATCCAGTGTGCAACACGGGGGCTCAGGAACCTCTGCTTCCGCCTGGCTTGGCGGAGCTTCGGTTGAAGAACCCAATATGGACTTTCTGTCTCTGTTGTACACCTTCAGGAGGACCTTGGAGAGAGCAACCCAGAAGACTACCTTCTTCTCCTCCAACGGCTTCAGCGACTCGGTGTTAAGCAGCGGAAGAACCTGTCTTGAGGGTCCCACAGGTTCCTCCAGCTTGCCGATAGCCCACCCTTCTGTGGGCATGTCTGGATTACATGTCCGCAACATGCGAAGAACCGCTTCCGGATCATTGGGCCTGCTGGGTATCCACACCCTTGCCTTGGGACGTTGCGGTATTTCGCTTCTTTCTATCGCTTGCAGCTTAGCTGCTTTTATAGTAAGTTCGTACCGAGTTTCATTGATGTGTGACTTATTTCGAAAGCTATTCCGAAAATTTTGGATGCGGAAAAAGTACCACGCCCCTCGTCCAACACCCATAAAATGTTATCTGTGGAACGGCATGTGTAAATTTAGGTCGAATACGGAATTCCGAGGCTGAGCGACTTATAATTCCAAAACTGTTCGATATCGAAAATTTGAGGCGCAGTTAAGGTGCCTTTTACGATCGGCACCAGACTTCAGAACACTCCCAAAGCTTTGGTATAAAAATTGGCTTAGCGGTTTCGGTGTCTTTACGTGATATATGCATATCATGATAGACACATACCTATATACATTAAGTCGCTTCACAGTCCTTAGAAAAAAAAGTTTTCACCCACAACACAATTGATCATAAAAAGCTCGGTTAAAGTCTTTTCAAGGACTGAAATGGCCATTTCGTTTTTGTTTTTTTTTTTTGTTTTTTTATTTCAAACTATTCCAGCTCACGTATGGCTATCGCTACAGTCGAAATATTTGGGGAATCATCATAACATAAAGCATTATTTTGAGGAACCGACCGAACACCTTTTTTTTTTTGAGAGGAGCCTTAGTATACATACATCATTTTTTACAGATAGATGAGCAAAAAAAGTAGGTAAGGCAACATTTATATATAACGTGCCGGCGAAGATAAAGTGCGACACACCCATTTTTTAAGGGTTCTGACGGTAACCATATGAACTAATCTACCAAATTTTAGTCTTTTACTGTAAAAAAGTCTAATATATATCACTTATGTGACAACATTTATGTATAAAATGACCGCCTCTTGGTCCCATAGCAACTACATACCAAGTTTGACTATCAAAACGTTCACATCTCGGGAATTACAATTTCTAACCGATAGCCCTGGCTGTACTTACTTAGTTTTAATTGATAATTACCTATAATACAGATATAAATAAATTTTATAAAATTATTACTGAGGAGTGAGGACAGATGTACAGTTTTTGCAAAGCTGTCGAGAGAAAGCGTATGAATTTAATTTCCAAATTTTAGTATTTAACGATAAGAATCGTCTGATTTACAGAAGTTCTATTGAGTTATGGGTGAAAAAAAAGTGGCGGCCGTGGCGAAGTGGGTAGAGTGTGTGAAATATAAAGTTTTTCAATTGAATTCAATTTCTGTTCGGCCGTCACGTCTCTGCAGACAAGGCCAACCCTCAGAGAATAAAAAAGCTTCTTGAGAACCTAAGCCGTTCGGAGTCGGCATAAAACTTGTAGGTCCAGTTCTCGGTCATTTGTGTTCAAACATTCAACAACACGCACAACACAATTGATCATAAGAAGCGAGGCCACAGTCCTTTCAAAGGCTGAAATTGGCCATTTCGTTTTGTTTTTATTTGTGGGTAGTAGAAGTAGCAAATTTTATATATGTATATTTTGACAGCCACTTAAAGCACCTGCATACCAAGTGTTACTTCCAAAACGTGTACAACTTGGGAATAAGCATGATTTCGAAAAAGTGGGCGTATATATGGTGCGACTACGCCCATTTTTAAACAGTTGCCGACAGTGACCATATGAACTAAATTTCCAAATCTTATTCCTCTACACTAAAAGCCGTCTGCTATAAAGCACTTTTACTGATTTGTGGGTGGTAAAAGTGGGCGTGACAACATTTATATACACATAGTGACTGGCACTTATATGGACTGCCACCCATAGCAACTGCATACTGTGACGAACCTATTTCCCAGGCAAATAGGCCCACACATTATTCATTATTTATTTATGCGCTGCAGCCTAGCGTACCGGCCTCACACATGACAAACCAAGCGACATACACCACGAGCTACACAGCATAGCTACATACACATATTTGAACCTACAATACGTTACGTTACGCTAGAACATTTGTACTATTAGTACCTACTACTTAATACATACTACCCTACTATGGTACTTAAGAAATCATAAAATGTATTTTATGTGCACCACTGGCAGCAGCCATCACTTAGTCATAAGTTGAAGAATTTAATAAAGTTGAGTTGTATTCGAGCTTCAGAACCGAACGGACGTCTTTCACTTCGAAGTAGCCAAGCAGTTTATTTTTCTCTCGGAGTTTAGTCTGGTTGTTGCTAGCAGACCATCTGGACGTGCTTTGCTCCCGTTCCTATCCTCTCTCCGCTCGAGTCGTGTCACTGAGGCATGAGGCCAATCGGTCACGCTCAGTTGCCACACTCACCACTGCTCTCAACGAGTTACTTGCTTTTAGCGTATCGACCCCCCCTGAGTTGTGTCATTAAGGCATGAGGCCAATCGGTCACGCTTAACTGCCACTCTCATTAACACTCAACGAAAATACTCACCTCGGAGTATTTCCCCTCCTCTGAACTGTGTCACTGAGACATGAGGCCAATCAATCACGCTTAGCTGCCACATTCACCAATGCTCTCAACGAGTATCATTACCTTCCCCTTTCCTTGAGTTGTCTTTCTCACCCTCGCTCTCAACGAGATACTCACCTTCAGAGTATTTCCCCTACCTTGAGTTGAATCGCTCACCTCCGCTCTCAACGAGTGCAACGCACTTTCGAACGAAGCAATGCCAGCGGAGCGCTACTAGGAATTCAAGATCAACACGTTATTAAAACACACACACACGACAACTAAAGAAGAGGTACGGCAATAATTACGCATCACGCCACCAACTGATATAGAGCAAGCAACGAATAACGGAGAGTACCGCTTAGCAAGGTACAGTCACGTCAGAAGCACCAGCAGTGATCACCCAGGGCACCTTCACCATCGCAGAGGTCACCTTCACTAGCCAATCTGTGAAGGCAAACATACAAAGCGACCTTTCGTGAAGAGCCCCAAAAGGGAACCGCTGGACAAGTATAACGTCCACAACATCGACATCCACCGCATCATAATAAAATCTAAGAAGAACAAAGGACCTTCCAACTAGGTCAAGCGATCTACAAAACCCCACAGATCGTCTTGTAAGGACCCTGGACAGCCGCTGAGGATACCTCAGCTGAAAAAGGTTGTAACGACCCAGGGGTTCGTTACAAGTGGCGCCCGAGCAGGGACCCTGCGGGACAACATCGCAGTGTCCCATCCAAGCAAAGCAAGGAAAAAAAAATCCAATCATCATACTAGCAAAGCAAAGCAAAGAAAAAAAAGTAAAAGTCAAGCATCATCCTAGCAAAGCAAAGCAAAGATAAAAAAAAAAAAAAATCAATCATCAGCAAAGCAAAGCAACGAAAAAAAAAAACACATAATCATCAGCAAACAAAGCAATCATAGCATACATATCATCGAGAAAAAAAAGTTATTCATACAAAGAACAGGAATCTCAGAAACTAGAAAACAGAATCCAGCATTCACAAGTTAACCTATCAATCATCAGGCTTTGACAGACAAAGCCCAAGCCAACGACAGCGCTTCATAGCCATTAACTGAAGCACAAATAAAATCATCAGAATATATACATCAACGGGGAAAAACAAAATTTTTCCAATTGAATTCAACAAGACAGTCAACAGGAAATCGTCATCGCCAGTACGTCATAATGAATACCCTCAAGACGTCCTGGGTATATAGCCTACGCAAAGAAGAGCTCCTTGCGTACTTAAGAGAGTTTCATCTCGAAGAAGTCGGCACTGTCGAAGAGCTGTGAAAGAGGCTCGCAGCACACATCAACGACGGCAAACTTGCAGACGAGGACGTAAAACGGCTCCTCGAATTAGAAGTTAAGCACACTAGAGCCGTGTCACCATCGATCCCACACAGCAACAATAATATGAATGACGCAATGCAGCAGCAAGTATCTGGTACCGGGCAACCAGCCCACTTCAACGCATATCAACAGGAGGTACCTTTCTACAGAACCGATCCAATCAGGACTTTCAAGTATCCTACTGACATCGATCACGCCCGGAAGTGGGGCATCAAATACGACATCGATTAGGACCCTATCAACTTCGTAGAGCGTATTGAAGAGTTGGGCGAAGCCTATAATATTCAAATGGACTTCATACCCCGCACTATGCCAGAACGGCAAAGGCAAAGCTCTAACGTGGTATCGCAACAACAATAAACAGTGGACCAACTGGGCAGCATTCAAGGCGAGTTTTCTTCAGTTTTTCTTGCCACCACGATACCTCGAATAACTAGAAGATGATGTTCGACGAAGGGAACAGATGCCACATGAGAAATTTAAAGACTTCCTACTGGTCATGCAGGCAATGATGCGTAACGCTAATTACACGAAGGCGCAAGAGTTAGAGCGCGTATATAGGAACTTACACCGTGATTACCAGTTGTATATACGTCGCAAAGACTTCAATTCGCTGAAGAGTTTACGATACTAGCCGCTGAGTTTGAATGTATTAACGCCAAGCCCACCGGTCAGAAAACAGACACCAGATCTTCACCGAGTCAAAAATACAACACTCCACGACCACACGAGGTACGATACCACACTGCAGCATTAGAAGACTCTAGAGTCAGCACATACGCATGCCGCCGGTGTGCTAGAGAAGGTCATCACTCCGACTGTTCCCGAAACCCTCAAGTCCTTTTCTGCGGGGACTGTGGCAAATGAAACATTCGGACATTTGATTGTTGTCGCCAGAACCAGGGTAACGACAGCGGACCACGCCGAGATTAGGGGCGAGCGTGGTCAATAATCCCTTCAGCCCCACTACATCTTCACGCTACTCATGTCAACCTCAAGCCGAACCAGTAACACGAAATATGCAAGATAAGGCACCCATCATATCATCGATATACAACCCGCGTACACAACCACGCGTGGAATCCTCCTACGGCACTCGATTTGGAAACATGATGGCAACACTTGAGCAGATCGGATGGTCAAAGAGTTCAGCAACAATTTCGACGATGCAACAATCGCAACGTCATCAGGATCCGAAGCCACCCATACCACAAACGCGCGAGCCACGCACACACTTGCATTCGTCACGTGCACATGGAAAAGTGAACAAGAAGACAACTGCTACCCAACCAACAACGACGATAACAGCTAATGAGGAAGGCGACTCTATTCTACGATTTCCAAATGCGATGTATAAATCGTGGTGGGACTATGTACACGGAATACGGTCAACCTCGCTTGATGATAAACACCAGGTGACAACCGAACACGCAGTCACCCAACGACAAGCCAGACAGCCGTCAACATCGCCCTCGATCGTCAAACAGCAGCAGCCTACAGAGCCACCAGCGCAACTGAACAGCCGCATTCTTTATTCAACGGGACTAGCAGACCTAGCAGCTACGAATACGCAACGAAAGCTTCCACCCTGCACTTGCTTTCATCACGAGACATCGACTAACGCAGATAAAGCCACAAAAGACGACAGCCGAAATGAAACAACAAGTGGCCAACCAAAAGTTCAACAGCGCCAAGTAGAGCCACCAGAGTTTCACACATTGCAACCAGAGCAACATGTACTGCCACCAGTGACAATCGTGGAACCAGAAACATCAGTCACTTGCGATAGAGAACAAGACACCGAGGTAGTAACGCCAGTCACATGTGGGTTAGAGCAAAGCATCGAGACAGCAGCGCCAATCATCTGCGATACTCAACAAAAGCTAGTAGCGCCAGAGCCAGACGACTCACAGACTAGCGTTACTTCACCAGAGGCATCCACGGAGAAGCAACTGCGGCAGGTAAATTCGACAGAGATGATTTCCGACGACCTCACGTTGCATGTCGAGCCAACAGCGTATATTCAAACGCACGTCACAGAATCGGTAGTGCCACTCACGCAGGAAGAACCACTACTAGAAAATGTGTTAGCATCATGCACGCAGCAAATACAGCCACATACAAGGCCACCAGATCCACTAGCAGATCCAGGATCCATCAAGAGGTTCCTACTCACGATGATCTTCACTCTTCTACTGGTTACCCCTAATGGACTGACAACAACTGTGGAATCTGGACCGGAAAATATTGGAATCACGCATACCGTGAAATGGCAAACACCTGACCCTATCGAAGATGTAGTACTGGCAAAAGACTTTCCAGATTGTCTCCATTACTGTCTTAACAACACGAAAAGACCTTGTGTGGAAATTTATTTACGACGCGACCTGTAGGATCCAGGCATCGAAGAAGTTGGCAACACACCGAAGTAAGTAACATTTTTCCTGCGCGGCACCACCCGCGTTAACAACTGGAACGCGCGGCACCACCCGCGTTACAAACTGGAACCAGCAGCCGCATCTGCCAACATAAACTGCACGCTAGCAGCCGCATTTGCATAATAAACTGCACGCCAGCAGCCGCATCTGCCACCATAAACTGCACGCTAGCAGCCGCATCTGCATGATAAACTGCACGCCAGCAGCTGCATCCACATGAGAGCCTGCACACGGACAGCCGCACCTGTAAATATAAACTGCAAGCAAACAACATGGTCATAAATGACGTCTAAGTGATGCACTCTTTCATCACAAGCAACCATAACCAACGAGACATCTAGATGATACAAAATTTATCACAAAATGACCATAACCTACAAAACTGCCAGAAGACAACCAGCCGCTACATAACGGCCATAACCAGCAAGCCATCGGACCATAAGGGGTTCGTCACAAATGACGCTATTACGGGACATTCGGTTCAAGCAGCCATAACTTACAAAACGACAACGCGTTCTGAGTAAATAGCATTTGTGCAAGGAACCACGTTCACCAAAAGTTGACAAGCTAACATTTTTCCTGCGCGGCACCACCCGCGTTACCAACTGGGACCCGCAGCACCAACTGCGTCAACAAGGGGATCCGCAGCACCACCTGCGTAACCAACTGGGATCCGCAGCACCACCTGCGTTAACAAAAGGGAACCGCAGCACCCACTGCGACAACAAGATGGGCACCGCAGCACCCACTGCGATAACAAGCTGGGCAGCGCATAATCCCTTGCGCCAATAATACTTGATGCAAACATTTACCATACCTGAAGAACTTTAACCTAATTTATACATGAAGGATGTCATACAAACGTCATGATCTACAGAAGAAGGTCCATCCAAGCAAACAACTTCAGAAGTAATCCTGCTTAAATGACAATATGCATCACACAACATGTTTGGGTATTCCAAGATATTCTCCGGCAGTCAGGACATACACACCATGTGTATTCAACCTCCAGGCAATGATTATATGGCAACGCTCAGCTAGAAGAACAATTTAAGTTCAAATTACAAACTTTAAATCGCAACCGTCATTACAGTTTGTACCGTCAGTGACTCACATCGTAATTTTCATCTCTCTACGCCATCAACAACAATAAAAGTGCTAAAAGTAATTTAATGCGACAAAGTGCGAGTAAATTGAATTATCAGCCAACTGCGCATGCAAATATTATCATAGTGCATAATTACGCGGCACGTAATTGTTCATCAGCAACAGCCAACGTTCACTGTTATTTCAACGGTGATCTCGCCCAACTGTTTTTATTAAAACACGCCAGAAAAGTGCAGCGAGAGCATTACATATCCGATCATGGATAGTTTTGAGAAGTCAAAGAAGCAATATATGGAGCGACATCGACAACTAACGGCAGCACAGAAGCGTGCAATATTTTTGACGGAAATGCCATCACCGCCACCGTCGAATAAAAGGGTACGCCCCGCAAAGGTACCGCTCAGCAAAGGAGCGCGCCAGCTAGACATGCAGCCACCATCAGCGCTATCAAAGCAAGTAACGCCACGTTCAACAACAACGCTGCGCAACAAGGGCCACCAGTACCAGCAGACGTCAGCAGCAACGTCGACAACAACGCATCACCGTCAAGACAAGGTCGACGATTACAACTGCCTCGCCGCTGGAGTCTATCTAAATGATAGAATCATGGAGTTCTATGCCACTTGGATCAAGCGAGTGCTCATGCCGAAGGATCGTGCTGACGATTACTATATTTTCAATTCCTTCTTCTACGAGCGATTAATACAGCCCAAGGCGGTACCCGGCGACACGCCAGCAACCCTTGGCCAGAGTCGTTACGAGGGGGTACGAAGATGGACGCGTCAACAGGATATCACGCACAAGAAGTTCATCATAGTGCCTATCAATGAGAAACAACATTGGTTCCTCGCCGTCATATGCATACTGAATGGACCTCGATTTTACGATGTCCCACCGCAAGGCGCCGCAACTGATGATCACCCAATCAAGCAGTCGATGATTCTAATATTCGACTCATTGGCCAGCGTCGACCGATCCCATGTGTGTGGTCCTCTGAGAAGCTACCTGAGCTACGAATTCAGAAGTCAACACATCCTGAGAAACTTTACTGAGAACAACCTACCGAGTCACCGAGTGAGAGTCCGACAACAAGATAACCTCACTGATTGCGGATTGTATACCCTCCAATTCATCGAGAGTTTGGTATGCGATCCTATCATCGACCTTCAGCCGCCCAGAGATCGCACCGCATGGTTCACGGAGGAAACAATACGAAATAAAAGAAGGCACATCAGCGAGCTGATACAGCAGCTAACCGGAAGACACCTGCCACCTTTGCTACAACCACCGGTGTATGATGATGACACCAACAAGACACGGAATACACAAGCGACGCCACCAGGGAGTATCACGGCCCTACCACAGCCAACCTTTGCTACAAGTGGCCCATACAGTTGCCAACAGGCAACCCAGCATACGGCAACAATCGCCGCCAGCGCCACGCAGGCGACCCACGAGGGTTCCATGACTACACACCAAGCAGACAACAGTCGTCAACAAGCGGCAGTCATCCAGAGGAACTGCTCCAACGACAGCCTAAGCCATAGCAGCTGGGACGTTGACAGCAGCGACCAAAATACAGTCGACAACAACGAAAATATGCAACAACAAACAGCTAAGCATATGGAAATCGACCAGCCAGAGGAAGGAGATACTTTCGAGGAGTGCCTTGGTTGGCTCTTCGATCCCAACGACCCAGATCCAATGTCAACAAATACGGCAAACGGAACAAGCATTCCCACCATCGAGGTGCCAACAGAAGACGAGCACAATCCAGTGGAGAACATAAATATTGATGATATTCTCCCACTGGAACTACAGCAACGTATCGCAGGAGCCCAAGCACGACGGAGACCAGGACAACGAATTGGCTTCAAGATCGTACTCGCAAATAGAGCGCAGCGGGAACGTCAAGATTTCGTTTTCCACCCCGGAGTAGAGGGGGGTGTGACGAACCTATTTCCCAGGAAAATAGGCCCACACATTATTCATTATTTATTTACGCGCTGCAGCCTAGCGTACCGGCCTCACACATGACAAACCAAGCGACATACACCACGAGCTACACAGCATAGCTACATACACATATTTGAACCTACAATACGTTACGTTACGCTAGAACATTTGTACTATTAGTACCTACTACTTAATACATACTACCCTACTATGGTACTTAAGAAATCATAAAATGTATTTTATGTGCACCACTGGCAGCAGCCATCACTTAGTCATAAGTTGAAGAATTTAATAAAGTTGAGTTGTATTCGAGCTTCAGAACCGAACGGACGTCTTTCACTTCGAAGTAGCCAAGCAGTTTATTTTTCTCTCGGAGTTTAGTCTGGTTGTTGCTAGCAGACCATCTGGACGTGCTTTGCTCCCGTTCCTATCCTCTCTCCGCTCGAGTCGTGTCACTGAGGCATGAGGCCAATCGGTCACGCTCAGTTGCCACACTCACCACTGCTCTCAACGAGTTACTCGCTTTTAGCGTATCCACCCCCCTTGAGTTGTGTCATTAAGGCATGAGGCCAATCGGTCACGCTTAACTGCCACTCTCATCAACACTCTCAACGAAAATACTCACCTCGGAGTATTTCCCCTCCTCTGAACTGTGTCACTGAGGCATGAGGCCAATCAATCACGCTCAGCTGCCACATTCACCAATGCTCTCAACGAGTATCATTACCTTCCCCTTTCCTTGAGTTGTCTTTCTCACACTCGCTCTCAACGAGATACTCACCTTCAGAGTATTTCCCCTACCTTGAGTTGAATCGCTCACCTCCGCTCTCAACGAGTGCAATGCACCTCCGAACGAAGCAATGCCAGCGGAGCGCTACTAGGAATTCAAGGTCAACACGTTATTAAAACACACACACACGACAACTAAAGAAGAGGTACGGCAATAATTACGCATCACGCCACCAACTGATATAGAGCAAGCAACGAATAACGGAGAGTACCGCTTAGCAAGGTACAGTCACGTCAGAAGCACCAGCAGTGATCACCCAGGGCACCTTCACCATCGCAGAGGTCACCTTCACTAGCCAATCTGTGAAGGCAAACATACAAAGCGACCTTTCGTGAAGAGCCCCAAAAGGGAACCACTGGACAAGTATAACGTCCACAACATCGACATCCACCACATCATAATAAAATCTAAGAGAACAAAAGACCTTCCAACAAGGTCAAGCGATCTACAAAACCCCATAGATCGTCTTGTTAGGACCCTGGACAGCCGCTGAGGATACCTCAGCTGAAGAAGGTTGTAACGACCCAGGGGTTCGTTACAATACCAAGATTCACTATCAAAACGTGTATAACTCTAGAATAGGCACGATTTCGATAAAGGGGGCGTAGATATGGGGTGGCCATGCCCATTTTTTGCACATTGGTCGACAGTAACCATACGATTTAAATTACCAAATCTTAGTCTTCTACGGCAAAAGCCGTCTGATATAAAGCATTTTTACAGATTTGTGTTCGGTAAAAGTGGGCGTGACAACATTTATATATATATAGTGACTGCCACTTGTATCCATAGCACCGCATACCAAGATTCACTTTGATAGTGAGCTTGAACATGTCAGGAATTAAAATGATTTCTGAAAAGTGGGCGTAGATATAGTGAGACCACTCCCATTTTTTGCAGTCACTGACAGTAACCATCTGAACAAAATTACCAAATTTTAGTTTTATACGATTAAAATCGTCGTATATATAGCATTTTTTTTGGTTTGTGGGCGATAGAGCCTATTTGGGTTGTATGGGAAATACCACGCACCCTTGTCCAATCAACACCAAACTCACAGGAACACTCTCATAATGTTGCTTCAGCATCCCTAAAAATTTCATAAATATTGGTTCGGATACACACATACCCACATATCCACATTCCCACATACATACATCCATTTTTATATATATAGAATAAACAATATTTATATTTATAGTTTTAATAATACAAAAAATAAATTATTGCTGCGGCTGTTTGTTGTGGATTGTCATTAGGTGCTGCTGCAGCTCGCAGATCCGCAGCTGCAGATGCCTAAAAGGCAACTTGTTCAAATGCAATAAGCAGATGAACTAATGGAGAGTTCTTTGGATCGCAAGTTCCAAGCTGTGGATGACTCCACTTTTGCAGCCTGTGTTTTTACCTCTCCATCGGAGCAGACGGCAACCAAATTTGAGAGCTTGACATTTTTTTCTGGAAAAAATTGTAAAATGCTCTCTGCAGTTTCTGGGGCTGATTCATTTTCTTGAGAAGCAACGTATCCCACGAAAACTAAATTTGGTTGGTTAAGAATGGTTATGTGACTTTCATTCACATAACGTGGGTGCCACTTTCCATCTGGTGTTCGATTTTCTATTAGAAATATATTTTTGCGACCGTTGAATGAAATCGGTCTCGATTTCCGACACCTTCTCTGCGCACTTTCATTCGATCGATGATGATTGAAAGCCCATTCTTGTCAAGCAAATTTAAATCTTTTGCAAATGCAGACACCAATGCAGCGGCCGTTCTATCGGATACAAAATATGGATCACATTCGATTTTGTTTAGATCGAGTCATAAATGCACCTTAATAAATGGTGGTTAAATTTTAAGGGCCGATGTTGAATGTGAACTACACCTAAACGTCAAGTTTTTTTATGCACTTCATTTGACATTTCTCAATTTCAGACTAATTCAATTTGAACAATGGAAATATACACAATCGAGCAACGCGTTAAAGTTATTCAGGCTTATTATAAAAATGGGCGTTCAAATCAAAATGCATATCGTGCACTTCGTGATTTTTTCGGTCATATTAATCTTCCAAATGTGCGTACAATCGGAAAAACGTGCAAAAATTTCAAGAAACCGGGTCTGTAGGAGATGTGAAACACCAGTGCAAGCTCGTACAGCTCGAACTGCAGAAAATATTGCTGCTGTTCGCGATAGTGTGGCTGAAGAGCCGTCCACCTCATCTGGTCGTCGTGCCCAACAATTGCAGCTCTGGTGTTCGCTATCGTGAGATGATAACGAACTTTTTATGGCCCGAATTGGAAGATATGAATGTGGACGATATGTGGTTTCAACAGGACGGTGCCACTTGCCACAGAGCTAACGAGACATTGGCTCTTTTGCTCTACAAATTCAATGGTCGTGTTATCTCACGTGGTGGCGATGTCAATTGGCCGCCAAGATCATGTGATTTGACACCGTTGGACTTCTTTCTTTGTGGTTATTTGTAAGAAAAGGTGTACGTCGATAAGCCAGCAACAATTCAAGAGCTAAGGGATGAGATAACTCGTCACATTGACGGCATATATCCTCACTTATGCCTCAGCGTCATCGAAAATTTTGACCATCGGATGGAGGTGCGCCGCCGAGGTCGTGGCAGCCATTTGGCAGATATTTTGTTCCATACATAATTGAACCATAACAATATTATCATAATAAAAACAAATACCAATAATTTCTTAAATAATTTGTGTTTTCTTCCAAATCAACATCGGCCCTTAAAATTTAACCACCCTTTATATTAAATTCAAACGAATTTTTTCCTATACTAGATTAAGTCAAATAAATTATTAAATGTAAAAAATGAGAACATTTTTTTGTAATTCCATTCAATTTAGTTCTTCACTTTAAACTATATTTTGTCATCAATAGATAGCAAAAATAACAAAAAGTAACATAGCAAAACAAAAAAAAAAATTTTAATTTGAATTTAGTGAAAATAATATAAAAAAAAACGACTGCAGAAATTTAAAATTTTTTGGTACAGCTTGAAAGAACTTTTTTATTACTGTTATTTCTGAACATTTGTTATTTTTAACTACCACACCAGTAAATATTTTTACAAAACACTCTATTTTTAGAGCTTATTTCAATTATTATTCCGTGGCATACTGGTTGAGGTGCATGGTTTGTATGCCATAGAACCCAGGTTCGAATTCCATCTGTCAAAGAAAGTTTTTTCAATTGAATTAATTTTTCTGTTCGGCCGTCATCTCAATGCCGAGAATGGCAAACCTCAGAGAGAAGAAACTGGCATGAAAAGCTTTTTGAGAACATAAGCCATTCGGAGTCGGCATAAAACTGGCAGGTCCAGTTCTCGACCATTTGTGTTCAAACATTTCACAACACGCACAGCACAATTGACCATAAGAAGCTCGGTCAAAGTCTTTTCAAGGGCTGAAAAGGCCATTTATTTATTTAATTTATTTATTTATTTAATTTAAAATATTAGTACAAAAAGCATAAATTCTTTTGCTGTACAAAGGCAGTAGCATACACAATGAGTAGGATTTTGGTATGAGAATTAAATATTATAATTAAAATGAAAGAATACTTAAGTAATCATAATTAATTATAAATAATACATTTAATTGAATTAGAGGAAAAGATTAAATAGATGAACATACATTTTTGAGGTATAAGTAATACTTTAATAAATAAAAGAGAAAAGAAGAAAAGGAAAAGAAATATAAAGAGAAATAGGGGTTTGAAAGTAGAGATCTGGTCTTATCAAAAAGTAAAAAAAAAAAACAACATGCTATTTTTTAAGAAAAGTGATTCAAAACCGCTTGCCTAAAGCCACATTTAATTACGTTGGGTAAACTATTCCACAATCTGACGGCATTAACGAAAAAAAGCCTGGTTGAGTTCAGGTAGTTCCAGTTAGGCACTATAATAATATTACTTCTGGTCGACTGGCAAAAGTGTAGTTTTTCAAAAAGATACCGAGGAGTTTTGGAATGAATAAGTTTATGCAAAAAGATGCAATTACGGGCATTGAGGTAACTAATGATGTCACAACCAAGAATACTTTTCTTGAATTGAGTAATGTGATCAAATCTTTGAAGGTTATAGACATACCTAGTAGCATGATTAAATGCAACTTGCAGTTTGTGTTCAGATCGTGAATCAAGCCTGCTGTAGATGAGCTCAGAATACGTAATTATAGGAACTATAAGCTGCAACACAAGCTTGCGCCTGGTTTCCACAGGAGTAAGCTCAGCTGTCATTTTAAGGTTTCGCAGAGTAAAGTAGATGGTACGTACTATGCTATTAATGTGATCCGTGCTTGTTAAGGTCGAGTTAATGTGATACCCCAGGCTTTTTACCTTATCTACTAATTTAAGTTTCTTGTCTCCTATAAACAGGTCGGGAATATCATCAAAGAAAATTTTGTTTTTGCTAATAGGCAGTACACAAGACTTTAATGCGTTTAATTTCAGACAATTTTGAATGGCCCATTCATTTATACCATTTAAGTCTTCATTTAGACTGCAACTTAAGTCCTCCAAGAGACCAGTCCTGCGAGAAAGGTATAATTGCACATCATAAGCAAAGGCATGCATAGTGGCGTATTTACAGATGAAAAAAAGATCATTGATAAAGATTGAAAATAGTAAAGGGCCAAGAACGGAACCTTGTGGCACTCCACTACATACCGGCTTAAGTTGAGAACATATATCGCCAACACAAACTTTCTGTACTCTGTTTGACAAAAAGCACCTTAAGAGATCTACGGCGTTATTACAAAACCCATACCTGCGCCCAAGTTTTTGACAGAGTAAGGAGTGATTTACTGAGTCAAACGCTTTAGAAAAATCCAGCATGCAGAGCAGTGTAATTAAGCCTTCATCATAAGGTGTTCGGATATCATCTATAACTTTAAGGGTGGCAGTTGAGCAACTATGCCCACAACGGAAGCCAGATTGCAGTGGACATAATAGGCTATTAGTAGTTAAAAAATCAGAAATCTGACCGGCCATAATTGCTTCGAGACCTTTGATAGAGACGACAGAATACTAATTGGTCTAAAATCAGTAGGTTCGCACGCAGTTGGTTTTTTTGCAACAGGTAATACTTTTGCTATTTTCCAGAGCTGAGGAAAAGATGACGTTGTGATACAATGGTTTATAATGTGCGTAATTGGACTAACTACTCAAGTTAGAATTAGTTTGATAAACTTAATCGAAACTCCATCTTCCCCAATGGCATTAGACTTTACATTCATAAGTCGTTTACAGACCTCATATTCACTGACAGTGGAAAATTGAAAGATTGGTTGCACAAAGGTAGATGATAATTCTTCAGAACTACCAACACTATGGTTATTATTTAAGAAATAGTCATTTAGTACATCAGGGTCAAGAAAACACTCAGATACTGGTTTGTTTGCAATGCCAAAATTTTTTAAATTTCTCCAAAGTACCTTTGATGGTAGCGATGCTTTCAATTTATTAGAGCAATACATTTTTTTGGATTGCCTAGCGATTAAAACTGAAGCCTTCCGTGCCGCCCTGTAGTTTTCCCATTTTTCCGGCGTTGGATTATTCTTCCAGATCCTGTGCAGTTTATTTCGTCTTTTGATAGAGTTTTGGACACCTAAAGTATACCAGGGACATGAAACATTTTTAATAACAACAGTCCTTGTAGGAACATGTCTTGCATAGAGGTTGTTAAGTTTGTCTGAAAAGGAAGCTACTTTTTCATCGACACTCGCGCAGAACCAGATTTCGTTCCAGCAGGTGAGGCATGCATCATAATTCAAGGCCTGAAGATCAATGGATCTAAAATCCGGGTAGGATATTGTTTTGGATATAGTCCTTCGAGTTAGTGTGATGTCAAAAGTACAAAAAATTAGATCATGATCAGAGAGAAAGTAAATTTGATCAAACAGTAAGACGGATGTGCTATCGGAGACAATAAAGTAATCAAGAAGACTAGGGGCATCATTACTACAGAATCGCGTGGGCATAATTTCATTCACAATTGACAGACCGACAGACGAAACATTATCATACAAAGATTCAGATATATTATCAAGACAAAGAATGTTAACATTAAAGTCACCACATATAATAAAGAAGTTATAGTCAATCGAATATTCAGACAGCTCAGTGAAGAATGAGTTTAAGCTTTGCATTTTGTTGGGATTGTAGACGCAAGACAGAAAAATTTTAGTGTAGTTATCTGACACACAAAGATTAATATATTCAATACTACCCTCAGTAGATTTATATACAACTTTGGCTTTCAAACTATTTCGACAGTAGATGGCAACCCCACCTCCTCTTCTATTCCGCCTATCATGTCTAAATAGATTGTAGTTATTTATTGCATATACCGAATCATTTACCTCAGGACGGAACCAGGTTTCAGACACGCATATTACATCAATAGACGAATCCTCAAAAACAAATTTTATGTAATCCAACTTGTTAGTATTTAAACTTCTAGCATTAAAATGCACTACTTTAAAGCCAGAGTATCTTTTGCATAGAATATTTATAAGCGACTTATTATTTTCGTTAGTGCCATACAAACTGTTTTAAGTACCAGTCATTACAGAGAGAGCAAGCAAAAGTAACCAGTATAAGCAAACAAAAATATTTAAAAACATAAAATAACGACAAATTAATATGCAAATTAAAATTAAGTAACCAGATATCTTTTCATATGTTGTCACTAAAAACGTAAAATATAGGGATAGATATCAGGAAGAAACAGTGGTAGATAGTAAAGAAAAGAGGTAAAGTAGTTTTAAGAGCAATAAAACTTAACTTAGTCTCGCTACATATTGAAATCATTTGCGACATTTCCATACAGTTCACCCGCAGCGATAGCAGCAAGTTGGTCTAGGTCTTCTATCAAAAAACTTTCTCCATTTTCACACTTTTTGATAAAAACATGCCCGTTTTTCGTTTTTTTTTTTTTTATTTTAAACCATTCCTGCTCACGGATGGTTATCGCTAGAGTCGAAATATTTTTGGAATCATCATAACATAAAGTATAATTTTGAGGAAACGACCCTCAAAAATCGACCCTTTTTCCGTGAGGAGCCTTATTATACCTACATACATTTTTTACAGATAGATAGATGAGCAGAAAAAGTAGCCATGGCAACATTTATATATATAGTGACCGCCACTTTGTCCCATTGCACCTACATACCAAGTTTCACTATCAAAACGTGTACAGTTCAGAAATTACAATGATTTCGGAAAAGTCGGCGTAGATAAGGTGCGACAAGCCCATTTGTTTAAGGGTTTAGGCAGTAACCATATGAACTAATCTAAATATGTTAGTCTGTTACTGTAAAAAAAGTCTGATATATATCCTTTTTACGAATTTGTAGGCGTTAAAATTGGGCGTGGCAACATTTATATATAAAGTGACCGCCTATTAGACCCATACCAACTACATACCAAGTTTGACTATCAAAACGTTCACATCTCAGGAATTAAAATTATTTCTGAAGAGTTGGCACAGATATAGTGCCAACGTGCACATTTTTTGCAAAGCTGTCGAGAGTAAGCGTATGAACTTAATTACCAAATTTTAGTATTAAACGATGAGAATCGTCTGATTTATAGAAGTTCTATTGATTTGTGGGTAAAAAAAAGTGGTGGCCGTGGCGAAGTGGGTAGAGTGTGTGGCCCATACGCGAGAGAACCCTGGTTCAAATCCCACCTGAGACAGAAAGTTTTCCAATTGAATTCTGTTCGGCCGTCACCTCTCTGCAGACAATGGCAAGCCTCAGAGAGTAAAAACTGCCATGAAATGCTTCTTGAGAACACAAGCCGTTCGGAGTCGGCATAAAACTTGTAGGCCCAGTTCTCGATCATTTGTGTTCAAACATTCCGCAACACGCACAACACAATATATATATATATTAGGCCGGGTCGATTTGTGGGGAGGCAAAAAAATCGCCCATTGCTCTGTGAAAATCGTATTCTAGCGATCAAAATAAGAAACTTTGCCGAAGTAACCATACCTCTAAAACGAATGCTGATGTCCCCCAATTTGGGTCGAACTTTTGGGTAGGGGGAAATTTTGAAAAATCCCACTTTGACCCATTTAGAGTGCTCCAATCGAGTCCAAATGTATGACCAAATGTATCACTAACTTTGGAGGCCCGACCCACCCATGCCAGTGGCACACCCCCTGGAACCCCCCTGTGGGGTTCCCCATACAAACATTTCAAAAAATCTCTAGTTTTGGCACTTTACATGAAAAAATCAGGGAAATGCCTATGTTTTTTTCTTTTTGGAGTTTTTTTCTCTTTAGAAATTTATTCAACCCTTTTAAAAAATGAAGGTATCACTGTGACACAATTGCAAATCGGAAAATTGCTTGTGTGCGTTTTTTAAGGCACCACAAGACACAGCTGCATGTCGTAAACTTACTTGTGTAGTTTTTTTATAGCACCTACTTAAGAAATTAAGGTTGTTTTTACAACCCTTTTTGTGGGTATTTTATGGCACCTTCTTAAGAAATGCGCGTTTTATGCAACCATTTTAACAATTAAGGTATCACTGGAATGCACCGCAACCCTTTTCAAAAATTAAGGTATCACTGTGACACTGTGAGGAAACGACCCTTTGCAACTACATCGCGAACGCTCTCAATGTGGCGCCAGAAGTTTTCAAATGTACAAGACTTACAAAAAAAGATGTAAACCTTGAGAACCTTAAATTCGTTAATTTTAAGTTAGGTGTTCCTGCACATTTGTTTGAAAAAGCGTTTGATAACTCAATTTGGCCATTATCTTTAAAAATCTCACGATTTATTACGGAGCCAAAAAACTTCAACAAAGGCATTGTGACCATTCCTCCACCCATTCAGTCGAGGAATCAGTAAATTGCTCTCCCGCTTCTCTACTTTCTAATGTCATCAATAATAAAGTTCACACTACTGTTGGCACCACCACTGCTGACAGCATTGTTTCTTTAATACCATCAAACTCTTTAGTTCAGCAACAACAACAACATCAAGAACAGCAACGTAGATTTCCACAACGCAGGTGGTTTGCGCACAAAGACAAATGATTTGTACTCTTCCGCTGCTTCGCATGATTTCGACGTTATCGCTCTCACTGAGACATGGTTAACTTCTCATTTTTTGTCGACAGAATTATTCGATTCATACTTCGAAGTTTATCGCAGAGACAGGGTCTTACATCCAGGTGTCACCAGGGGCGGTGGCGTTCTAATTGCTGTCAATTCTGCACTCAGAAGCAAACAAATTCAACTGCCAAGGAATTTAGACCAGATCGAGCAAATTTGTGTTGCGGTATCATTCAGCGCGGATTGCCTCCATTCGATCACTGAAATAGTTTTTATTTTAAGCTATATTCCACCAACTAGTGACATTTCTTTATATGATGACCACTTATTTAATATTAATTTTATCGTGAATTCACTTCTTCCGCATCAAACTCCATGTATATTAGGGGATTTTAACTTGGGTAATATCGAATGGAATTTATGCGAAAATGATAAAATATTGATTCCTTTTAATTTAAGAAATGACATTGAATTGAATCTCTGCGACTCAATGTATTCTCTTGGTCTTTTCCAAATCAATTCTTTTAAAAACGATATAAATCGAATTTTAGATTTAATTTTCATGAATAATGATATTAAATATGAGTTATTCAAATGTGACATTTCCTTAACGCCCGAATCAGTTCATCACAAAGCATTAATGCTATTTTTCAATTTTTATATATTCATGAATAATCAAGAGAATGATTTAAATATCTCTTATGATTTCTATAAAGCCAATTATGAGTCTTTGAATGATTATTTTTACTCCATTGATTGGAGCTATGAAATTGGTTCAAGAGACATAAAAAGTATGTATCTTACATTTAAGAACATTTTAGAGCAGGGACTCAATTCATATGTTCCTTTAAAAAAATCTAAACGGACAAACAAATTGCCATGGTACAATCACAGATTGTCTCAACTTAAAAATTTAAGAAATAAAGCACACAAGAAATTCAAAAAAACAAACTTTGATGAAGATAAATTTATATTTGTACAGCTCAGACGTGAATTTGAATTTTTGTCAAACTTTTTGTATAAAAATTATCTTAGTTTAATGGAACAAAATATAAAATACAACCCTAAGTCTTTTTGGACTTTTTATAATTCTAAGCGTAAATGCTCTGGATTTCCTAAATCCATGGAATTCAGAGGCGTTAAAGCGAACAATAATAAAGACATCTGCGAGTTATTTGCACAATATTTCGGATCAGTCTTTGATAACACCAGCCAGACCTCTGGTCCAAATGACTTTAAGTTTGTTTCTGAAATTTTTAATATTGGAACTTTACAGTTTTCTGAAAATGAAGTGTTTAAAGCGCTTCAAAGTATTGACTGTTCTAAGGGCGGTGGGTACGATTTATTGCCACCAATTTTCTTAAAATCCTGCGCATATTCCCTTTGCACTGCACTATCTTTAATTTTTAATAAGTCTCTCTTGAGCGGAATCTTTTTAGATGAATGGAAATTAGCATATATTTCCCCAATTTTCAAATCTGGACAGAAGTATCTCATTGAAAACTACAGACCAATTGTTAAGCTTTCAGTTATACCGAAACTGTTGGATAAATTAGTTGCCGAAAAATTGTTTTCCGAAGTGCGGAATCATATCTCGACTCTTCAGCATGGATTTTTCGCTGGCAGATCCACTAGCACAAATTTAGCTTTTTTTTCAAACTTTTGCATGAGTGCCATAGAGAAGGGCTTCCAAGTTGATGTGTTATACACAGATTTTGTTAAAGCTTTTGATAGCTTAAGCCACAAGTTATTAATTTCCAAATTAGGTAAGCTAGGTTTTCACTCCAACTTTTTAAAATGGATGAACTCGTACCTTATAAACAGAAAATTATTCATAAAAATTGGAAACAATTACTCTTCTATGGTTCAAGTTACCTCAGGTGTTCCCCAGGGAAGCCACTTAGGGCCACTTTTGTTTATTTTATATATAAACGATTTACCTAATATTGTTAAATTCTGTCAAACTTTGATGTACGCTGACGACATGAAAATGTTCTCTGTTATTAAGAATTCCTCTGACTGCTTGAATTTTCAAGCCGATATTAACGCTATTTTGCTTTGGTGTGAGGTTAACGGCTTAAAATTAAATTTTTCCAGTGCCATATTTTAACATTTTATCGAAAAAAGGTTTGCACTATGCACCAATATTCATACAGCGCCAACAATTTTTTCAAAAGACCAACAACCGTAAAAGATCTTGGCATTTATTTTGATCCTAGTTTCTCCTTTAAAACTCATAGAGACTACGTTATTTCGAGGGCAAACTCTCAACTAGGTTTTGTAAAAAGAAACTCCAAGGAGTTTTCTGATCCACACACAGTTAAATCAATTTTTATGAGCTTGGTTAGGTCCCTTTTGGAATATTCCAGTGTTATTTGGAGCCCCTCATATGCAGTTGATGTTAACAGAGTCGAAAAAGTGCAAAAAAGGTTTTCTCGCTTTGCTTTACGTAACATGTACACATATCAGGACATGCCTTCATATATAGTTCGTTGCAAACTTCTTGGAATTCAAAGTCTGGAGCAAAGAAGAAAGCATTTTTCAATATTGTTCATTAAAGACATTTTAGATGGCAAGATCCAATGTCCAGAATTGCTGGAACTTATCAATTTGTATGCGCCAATAAGAGGCCTTAGGGAAAGACCGCTATTTTATATTTTTCCCCATAAAACTAACTTTAGTCAAAATGAGGTTATCTCTAAATGTTTAAGTTTATGTAATTCTGTCGCTAGTCATGTGGACTTTAGTATGAATAGAGAATTATTTAAGAAATTATTAGTTGAAATGTTATCCCTAGATTAAGATTATTAGTGTAAGTTACTGTATTATATCTGTGAGGGCAGTTGCCCAGTAGATGAATAAATAAATAAATAGACACAATTGCAGATCCTAAAATTGCTTGTGTGCGTTTTTAAGCCACCACAAGACACAGCATGTAGAATTGAAATTACCATTTCATTCTTATTACCTCGTCTCGTAGACCATATATAACGCAACAGTTTTTGTGAATGCATTAAGTCGTTGTGAAGAACTCAAAGTGTGAAGTGCTAATTTCAGATAAAAAAATATTTAAAAAAAAATTAATAAGTGAAGTTGACCATTCCAAATCAAAAAGTTTACAATGAATCCACCATCCTCTACACCGCAAGATGAAGCAACAACAACATCAACAACTATCGAAAACCCAATGAGTCATATACCCAAGCACGATGTTACTGTTTTTGGTGTGTCTACTGGTTTGACTGATCTTAATTTACCAACCCATCTGGATATCTTGAGATATTATTTTTACTTAAGTTAACGTGCTAAAACAGAACAAAAAAAGTTTTCCCATAAATCATTCACTATTCAAGTACAAGATAAGTTGAATGGAATTTGGGAAAAACTTGGTATGGAAATAATGCTGAAAAAAAGTGTATTTAATAAATTGAATAAATTGCTTGACAAGTATCAAGAGCAAATCAAGAGAAGAAACAAAACCCAACAATTTACAGAGTATGTAAAATCTCTGGAAACAATTTTTTACATTAGAACATGTAAATGCGATTTGAAGGCAGCTCCATGTGCATGCGGCTGGGTTCCCGAACGCTTCAAAGAGTTCATGCACGATCAACATAATCAGAGAAGACTAACAATGGATGCAGTTGTGATGGAAACTGAAGAGCAAGGAGCAACGTCTATGTCATCAATGCCAACATACCAAGATCCCGATGATTCAACATACGCACCGCCACCGGTTCAAGAAGATATGGATAGAAGCACAAGTTCACAATACAATACCGATGCCTGATAGAGTAGCATCGGCATTGGGAACCGCTCTTTTCCAAGATTTTAAAATGAAAGATGAGCATGGCAAACCTCTCATCATGGATAAATCGAAAGTTCGCAGAGAAAAAGAGAAATGCAGACAAGAAGTGGTTCGCAAACGGTTAGATCATACCAATTTGTTAGCGTTTTCATTCGATGGCAGAAAAGATGATACTTTAACGACAACTAAAGTTGATGAGAAGTATCATACTAGGATGGTAAAAGAACCTCATCTTGTTATTTTGAGAGAACCCAATTCTGAATTGATTGGTTACGTAAGACTGGAACATGAAACCGCTGAATACAAAAAAACCAAATTAAATGATTTTTTCAATGATAAAAATACATCACTGGATGCATTAATTGGAATATGCACTGACGGTGAGCCAACGACGATTCGAATTGCTGTTAAAAAGACCATTGCATTAGTTCGTGTGCCTTCCAGGGGGGGGTTAGGACTCGATTGGAGCACTCTAAATGGGTCAAAGTGGGATTTTTCAAAATTTGCCCCTACCCAAAAGTTCGACCCAAATTGGGGGACATCAGAATTCGTTTAAGAGGTATGGTTCCTTCGGCAAAGTTTCTTATTTTGATCCCTAGAATACGATTTTCACAGAGCATTGAGCGCTTTTTAAATCGACCCGCCCTAATATATATATATATATATATATATATATATATATTTTGACTGCCACTTAGAGCACCTTCATATGAAGTGTTACTATTAAAACGTGTGCATTTCAGGAATAAGCATGATTCGAAAAAGTGGGCGTAGACATGATGCGACCACACCCATTTTTTAACAGTTGCTACAGTGACCATATGAACTAAATTACCTAATAATAGGCTAAACGGTAAAAGATATCTGTAAAGCAATTTTTCATCTATAAAGCATTTTTACTGATTTGTGGGTAGTAAAAGTAGGCGTGACAGCAGCTATTTATACATAGTTCTCTTGCAAGCTGACATAGACCATCTTTATAGCTGGTGCAACGTGAATCGTATGAATCTTAACATAAAGAAATGCAAGCACATGACTTTCACTCGAAAATCTCCTGTCACATGTATTTATAAAATTTGTGACCATACATTAGAGTCTTTAGATGTCTTTCATGATCTTGGAGTAACTATGGATACTAAACTTCGCTTTCATATTCATATTAATAAAATTATATATCGAGCAAATAGTACTTTAGGTTTTATTAAACGATGGGCTAAAGAGTTTAATGATCCCTATATAACAAAAACCTTATTCACCTCTCTAGTGCGACCTATTTTATAGTATGCTTCAACTGTTTGGTGCCCTCGATGTAGTTGTTACATTGACGACATAGAATCAGTTCAGAAAAAGTTTCTTTTGTTCTGCTTAAGCTATCTTTACTGCAATATCACCTACCACCTTATGAATATCGTCTGCAACTTTTAAATCTTCCTACTTTAAATAATCGGAGAATTATGCTAAATGCTACTTGGGTTTTCAAACTTTTACATTGATATGTAGACAGTCAATATTTACTGAGCAAAATTTACTTTAATATTCTTCTCCGACCTAAAAGATCTTCTGAGTTACTTTACATGAACTTTTGTATAACTAATTACTTGCAAAACGAACCACTTAGAAGCGCTTGTGGGGACTTTAATTTTGTTTCATATGCAATTTCTTTAAATGAATCCGTTTACTCAATTAAATTTAATATTTTAGATTATCTACAGTATCGCCACTAATCTGGATCATGCTTCCAAGGATACTTAATATTTTCCTGTGATGTTTGGTAACAACTTATGCAATCTAGCTGTGGAGTTTAATATGATTAACCGGATCGAGACCGCGTCCGTCTCGCCTGGCATATGCCGGTTTGACGGCGTACGACTAGCTTTGCATGTGTGAGCTGTGCTATATTACAGTTATACACGCAATAGATATATTTTGGTTATCCAGAGCAAGACCTCGTCTGTCCTGCCTAGCATATGTATGAGCTCGACCTCGTCCGTCTAGCCTGGCATGTGGGAGCACCGCTCTAATCAATTCATTCTATTTACTACTAAGAAGCTAACCGGATTGCAACTGTATATACCTGAAATTCTGACAATTTTACATTTTTATAAAGTTTAATTGTACATAAATTAATTGTATCATATTTATTTTGTCTAATATTAATTGCGATAAAGCTATATGTGCTTAGCATTCAAATAAATAATAATAAAAATAAAAATATAGCATATCAGGATTCACTATCAAAACGTGCATAACTCAGGAATAAGCATGATTTCGATAAATTGGGCGTAGATATTGTGCGCCCATGCCCATTTTTTGTACATTGGTCGACTGTAATCATATAAACTAAGTTACCAAATCTTAGTCTTCTTCGGCAAAAGCTGTCTGATATAAAGCATTTTTACTGATTTGTGGGTGGTAAAAGTGGGCGTGACAACATTTATATGTACATAGTGGCTGCCACTTGGATCCATGTTACCTGCATACCAAGATTCACTATCAAAACGTGTACAACTCAGGAATAAGCATGATTTCAATAAAGTGGGCGTAGATATAGTGAGCTCACGCCCATTTTTTGTACAGTCACCGAAAGTGTCTGAACAAAATTACCAAATTTTAGTTTTATACGATGAAAACCGTCTAATATATAGCACTTTTTTGGTTTGTGAGCGATAGAGCCAATTTGGGTTGTATGGGAGGTACTACGTCCCCTTGTCCAATCAACACCTAACTTCACATGAACACTCTCAGAATGTTGCTTCAGTATCGCTAAAAATTTCATAAAGATTGGTTTTCCGGTTCTGGAGTCTAAACGTGATATTCACACATATCCACATACATAGATCCATTTTTATATATACCTAATGTCCCGCAATTGAGTGCAACTATTTACGGAGCTGAAAGGTTATGTCGAGCTGAGCAAAAAATCGTATGGGAGGGGGGTCTATTTTCACATTCTTAGGAGCTACAGGGTTAATTAATATTTCACGACTTTATTTCACGTTATTGTTTCTAGCAGAAAAATAAAATCACCTTTTCAACGGTATATCAACACACCCCACCAACTTAACCGTTACCGAGCTTTGATCGTGTGAAGATGAAATCAATCGGTTGAAACTACCAAATTTCAACTTTGAGTGCAAATTTCTCAGATTTTCGCGTAATAAATGATATTTTTTTTAGATCAATTTTGTAATTTATTCAATTTTCATTTCAATGACACAAAAACAAAAACATATCTTAAAAAAGGAAAAAGTTGGCTGTACTAAAAAAATTATACTTATTTGAATATAATGATAAATAATAACACAAAAATTAGTTGTGCGGCAGATAATATCATTGTTTTCTAATAAGTATACTTTTTTTAATTCAGCCAACTTTTTTATTTTTTAAGGTGGGACAAGACATTCGCGGCAGAGAAAACAGACCTTTTATTAAAAATTCATAACTCAGTCAAAAACAAACATTTTTCCAAAATTTTTTTTATTATTGTAGAGAATTGAATAGATTACAAGAAAAAAAATATATTTTTCACTCCAACATGTTTTTATAGAGCTCCAAACTGGCGGCAGAGAAAAAAACGGGGTCTCGTGGTTGCAGCGCTGGGAGTTGCAAAAATTGTCCGATCTGGAAAAAAATGACTTCTTTAAATCTTAACAAAATTGGTTATCGAATGACACGAGCTTTTTTTTAAATTTTTTTTTTAAATTATTTGAAAGTGTGTTTTTTCTAAAAAAATATTGACTTTAAAAATTCATAAAAAATCGAAAAAAAAATGTAAAAAAAAGCTCGTGTCATACGACAGCGACTCAAGTTTAAAAAAATACAAAAAAAAAATTTCGTCAAAAAATGAACCCGCTAGTGCCGCAACCAGTACGAAAAACATGGTTTCGAGATAAACGCATTCAAAGTTTGTGAACAAAGAAATAAAAGGTTGCCAATCTGCCATGACTGCTTCGTACTGTATGCCTTCGTTATCTTGTGTTGTGCTGTTTCTTATCGTTTTTTGCAATCGTTTAGCAATTCGGGCTTCTTTTGAAGCTTCATATGCCTTCACTCTGGCGCATTTCAAACGATTTGCATCATTTCCTTCGGAAAAATTCAATGCTGTAGCTCCTATGGTGATACCAAGTAGTTGAAATATTTGCAAAAACCTATACTATAAGGTACGAAATAACAACCACCAAAAGTCAGGTAGCAAGTAAAACAAGTATATACCAGCTGCCGTACGTAGGTAGCGCAAAAATTAAAAATGCGCTCTCACTAATCCGGCTGTAACTTTTGAAACCGTAGGAATTTTTCCATGAAATTTTTTTTTCTAAGAATCTTAAGAATATTTACTAAAATACAAAATTATTAAAAAATTTTGATATCGATTTCAAAAACCTGCCCATGTCATGTCCCCCCTTAAGATATGTTTATGTTTTTAGCGTCATTGAAAAGAAAATAAATAAATTACAAAATTGATCTCAAAAAAAAAATTTCATTTATTACGCGAAATTCTGAGAAATTTGCACTCAAAGTTGAAAGTTGGTAGTTTCAACCGACTGATTTCATCTTCACATGATCACAGCTCGATAACAGTTGAATTGGTGGGGTTTGTTGATATACCGTTGGAAAGGTGATTTCATTGCTTTTTAAATGAGCTATCAAAATAAGTTTTATGAAAGTTAGTTTTTCTGCTAGAAAGAATAACGTAAACCAAAGTCGTGAGTAGATATAATATAGCGGTTCTGGACCAGGAGGAGCGGAGGAGCAAGCCGATGACGTCACTCCCCGCACCCCAGCGCCATCTAGTGGGGGCTTTTTTTGCTAAATATGTGCAAGGTGTATGTCTTTGCTTTAAGCTTTTAAAATTGGCAAGTTTGGTGTATGTTTTTGCTTTAAGCTTTTAAAATTGGCAAGTTTGGTGTATGTCTTTGCTTTAAGCTTTTAAAATTGGCAAGTTTGGTGTATGTCTTTGCTTTAATCTTTCAAAATTGGCAAGTTTGGGGTATGTCTTTGCTTTTAAGAGTTGATCATACTTTTATTTACTTCATTATCGGTAGTGGTAGTCAAGCGAGTTCTCATCAGTGTTTGCATGTTTTGTTTTTTCTTAACCCTCGAATTCGTTATAGCAATGACTCGAATTCTGCTGGTTGACTTTAGCTGAAATGATTTGACTTGCTTTATGATAATATATGCATTAATAGGGGTTGAAGAAATTTAGGTACGGCGAAGGTTGAAGGGTTAAATACATTTTTATATATTTATCATAATGGTGCTAAGTATTAGGTGCGTATATTAGATTTGCATAAGTAGTTTAAGAATTGGATGGCAACCATTTGAAACATAGGCTTATATTAGTGGGATACATCTGATGTACAAGTCTCAATCCCCCGGTCAAGTCGTCCAGCAAAATCTCCGCCTCTGGCTTATATTTTATGTAAATTCAAGAGTCTGTAAAGCTTCGAGATGAAACTTCGAGAACATTTTAGAAGCCGACTTATGTCATTGTATGCCGAATCGAATAGCGTGAGAGAGAAAGAGAGATAGCAAGTAGCGCGATCCTATACAAATAATACTTCAGAATCAACCTAACCTAAGCCAATGCCATAGGTATAGGGGGGGGCACTCTTTACCTATATAGGTATATAGGCTACTCTGTAGGTATAGACTATCAGTTTATAACGAATATGCATAATGTCAATAACAATCTCTTTAAGCGGAACCACTTCAACTCTTGTTGCAAAATATTTTCCTCCGGTTGAATTACCTAAAAGATATGTTTGTGGACTTGTAGACTTTGTACAATAATTTATTCCATATCGGACCACATACTATAACAATTCCAGTTGGTTCATATGAACTGAAAGACATTGCTTTTTTCTTACAGTCAAGTATAAAATCCATTGATGATTCAATTTACTTAAAAATTGAGCGAAACAATAACACCCTAAAAACTGAAATTACTTCCTCCGAAGACATAGATTTTTCAAAACCAAACAGTGTAGGACAGTTGTTGGGATTCAGTAAAAGAAAGTTGATAGAAAATGAGCTACCGTACGAGGAATTTATCAAAGTGGTTACTATAGAGCCATAACAAGATATAGAAAAAACAAAATATATAAATATAGATCAGTCCGATACAACTAGAAAATTTCAATCTGACTTACCTTTGAATATTACAAATGTAAATACAATACGTATCGAAAGCAACTTGACAGATGGATCATATATTAATAGCACTTTGGTTCACACTATTCATGAATTTCCTCTAGATGTTCCACCCGGATATAAAATTAAAGAGAAACCTCAAAATGCCATTTATTTACCTGTCAACTGTCAACAAGTAAACAACATAACGATTAGAATCTCAAATCAAGACGGCGACCTTATAAATTTTAGAGGGGAAAAGATTACCGTAAGACTACACTTCAAGCCGGAACAATTATAATTATGATTATTTATAATAAAAATAAGATACAAAGAGGATTTTCAGTTAGGCATACATCAACCCTGAAACGAGGAAGAAGAGCTAAAAAACCATTGACAAGATATAATATAGAATATTTAAAATCATTCGGAGTAAATCTTGGGAGAAGAGTCAACAACAACTATTACTAAACTGCTAAACTGGTCTGTACTATTCAACAGCTTACTGCTAAAACTGATCTGTGCTGTTCAACAGCTAACTGCTAAAACTAGTCTGTTCCACTCAACAGCTAACTGCTAAAACTGATCTGTACTGTTAAACAGCTACCTTCTAAAACTGATCGATAATTAATCAATCATTCACAATATCGATAATCAATCGACCAATAATTCAATATGAATGAAATACTCATTATACTTCAACAACCTATGTACGATGAGAGTATTATAAAAGAGACTATCATAGTTACTATCCATACCAAAAATCGTTTAACAATAAGGATGAGATCCGTATACCCATTCAAAATCAGGATCTCTTTGTCTTACCAAGTGAGAGTATGATTTACATTCATGTCCTTATAGTAAAACAGGAAGGAGGAAATGATGAAGTAACAACAGGTGTGAAATTTAAAAACAACTTTGTTTCATATCTGTTCGATGAAATTCGATATGAAATTAATGGTTTTGAAGTTGATCGTACACGTAATCTTGGAATTTCATCAACCATGAAAAATTTCGTATCATTGAATAAAGCTGAAAGTGGCGTATTAAGAAACGCGCGTTGGGTTCCTGATGAAAAATTCACATTGGAAAAATCTCATTTTAGTTGTTGTGGGCCGTTGAAAATGTTCCTGGGTTTTGCTGAAGATTATAATAAAATAATATTAAATTCGAAGCATGAACTTATCCTTTAACGTTCTTCATATAATGATAGATCATATCATTCTACAAATGGAACTGATCAGTTAAAGCTAACAAAACTCGACATAGTTTGGAAAATGCCTCATATACAATTATCAGACTTTGCAAAATTGGAAATGTACAAGATAATTAAAAACGAAAATTTGCTAATATCAATGGAGTTTAGAAGTTGGGACTATCATATAAATCCTATACTACCAAAGGAAACAAAAGTTTTATGGAATGTAAAGCTTTCACCGCAAAATGAAAGACAACGATTTCTTATAATCGGTTTAAAAAGAGAAAAAAGTAAACAGGAAGGAAACATATTTGATCATTGTAATATATCTAATTTAAAAGTATATATAATCTCTGAATCATATCCCTATGATGATTTAAATAGTCGCTTTGAAATGGGGCAGTATGCTGTACTATATGATATGTACCTATGCAAAATTTCAACAAAGTTATTATATGCGGGAACCTAAACCATTGCTAGATGTCGTTGGATTTAAGGCTATTGCACCACTTATTGTTGTTGATGTAAAACACCAAAATGAAGCAGTTAAAGTTGGACCTATTGATATACGAATTGAATTTGAAACCGAAGCAAACAAACCGATTCCAGATAGAACCTCAGCCCACTGTTTATAATTCATGATCGAGAAATTGAATATTCACCTCTAACAAATGAAATCAGAAGAAATTGATTAAATATAAGATCACTTTTTTCCATTAATAAAATTATACAATTTAATTATATATATATATAAATAATAACAATAATAGCAATAAAGAAAAATTTAAATAAGTTTTTAAGTCTATACCTATAGAGTAGCCTATATACCTATACAGGTAAAGAGTGCCCCGCCTCCCCCCCCCCCCCCCTCTATACCTATGACATTGGCTTAGGTTAGGTTGATTCTGAAGTATTATTTGTATAGGATCGCGCTATTTGCTAACTCCCTTTCTCTCTCACGCCATTCGCTTCGGCATACAATGACATAAGTCGGCTTCTAAAATGTTCTCGAAGTTTCTGCATCTCGAAGCCTTACAGACTCTTGAATTTATATAAAATATAAGCCAGATGCGGAGATTTTGCTGGACGACTTGACCGGGGGATTGAGACTTGTACCTCAGATGTATCCCACTAATATACGCCTATGTTTCAAATGGTTGTCATCCAATTCTTAAACTACTTATGCAAATCTAATGTACGTACCTAATACCTAGCACCATTATGATAAATTTATAAACATTTCTTTAACCCTTCAACCTTCGCCGTACCTAAATTGATTCAACCCATTTTAATATATATATTTTTCATATAGCAAGTCATATCATTTCAGCTAAAGTCAACCAGCAGAATTTGAGTCATTGCTATAACGAATTCGAGGGTTAAGAAAAAACAAAACATGCAAACACTGATAAGAACTCTCTTGACTACCACTACCGATAATGAAGTAAATAAAATTATGATCAACGCTTAAAAGCAAAGACATACCCCAAACTTGTCAATTTTAAAAGCTTAAAGCAAAGACATACTCCAATCTTGCCAATTTTAAAAGCTTAAAGCAAAGACATACACCAAACTTGCCAATTTTAAAAGCTTAAAGCAAGGACATACACCAAACTTGCCAATTTTAAAAGCTTAAAGCAAAGACATACACCAAACTTGCCAATTTTAAAAGCTTAAAGCAAAGACATACACCTTACACATTTTTAGCAAAAAAAGCCCCCACTAGATGGCGCTGGGGTGCGGGGAGTGACGTCATCGGCTTGCTCCTCCGCTCCTTCTGGTCCAGAACCGCTATATTGTATCTACTGTCGTGAAATATTAATTAACCCTGTAGCTCCTAAGAATGTGAAAATAGACCCCCCCTCCCATACAATTTTTTTCTCAGCTCGACATAACCTTTCAGCTCCGTAAATAGTTGCACTCAATTTCGGGACACCCTGTATAGAGAACATAGATGTAAAAAACATATTTTTCATTAAATAAATCAAAGCGCTAGACGCTCAATACACCTTGAAGTCGAAAAGATCGAGTTTTATTGCAGCAATCTAGCTGCACAATTTTGGATATAAGTCGAAAAAGCTCGATTCACACTTATTGTTTATTCTCTTATTGTAATTTCTAGAACACCTTTTTAAGGAGTACCCTGATTTTATAAAAAAAAAAATACAAAGAAGTTTAAAATAGTATAAGTGTCTTAGCGGCAAAATGTTTAAATTTTTAAAGAGCGGCAAAATACTAACACGGCGACTTCTGTTAAAAATAAGCCAATTAGTATGGTTTTGTAAAATAATTAGTTAATTTATTTTGTAATAATGCGTTCCACCCTAACAAGACATTCCGTACTCCAACTCTGATTGAAAAATGCCATAGTATATTCATTTAAGTCGGTTAAAGCTGCAATACTTTTTTAAAAGGAAAATATGCCTGTTCACAGCCGAAACATATTTTTGAAGAGCAAATGCGTGCTTTGACTAAATCATTTTACAATCCAGAAGCAGCCTAGATACTTAAACGAGTGAACACATCCAATATGAAAACACTTAGAGCAGCAAGAACATTTTTCAAAGTAAGTTTGAGCTCTTGTAAATGTCGAACAAACATCGATACAAAAACGAAATTTTGCGCAATTACTGCTATTAAAATACAATTCTCCAAGGTTTAAGACTTTGTCTACAACATTAAAGAACATGCTTTGGCGCAACATATTTTGGAAGAAAATCACACAGCTGACTTTGATAACATAAGAATGTTAGACAAGGAGAAGAAAGAAACTACATGATACAAGTTGGAAAGAATACAACAACAAATTGCAATAACAATGAACACTAAGGAAGATAAAAACAACATCACTCAAACATACAACATTGCAATTTAGTCTAGTCTGTGATATTTTTCTATAGAGTTAAGTTGATTTTACTGTGTTTTTTTATATTGTTATCTTCTGTATATTTATTCCGGTAAGGGTCCCCTTATTCCAGCAAATCTACAAACGCAACAGCAACACTTGACATGCCATTAGAAAGGTCGTGAGCCGTAAGTAAGCAGAAAATTATTAGATTTTTGATAACTGGTAGCGTTGAGCAGATATGAGCGTTAAGAGTTGAAAAAATGGCAAAAAGATTTAAGACACCATCTCGCTCTAATGTGAATGAGAAAGTTGATTTCCAAAGCGAAGTAGGGAAGTACTCCCGATTTTCGGGCCGTTATTACTAGTATGTATTTACTTATTTTACAATATCTGTTCGAGTTAATTGGAAAAATATCATGTGAAGTGTGTTGTTTATATATAAAAAATTATTTTCTTATTCAAGATTCAATAAAAACCCTGAAGAAGGTGGAAAATTACTACCGAAACGTCAGGAAAAATATGAAATAGAGTTTTTTATGTGCAGCCAAACTGAGACCAAAAACGCCAGCTATATTTCATTTCAATTGGAAATAAAAATTGGTCAAACATAATACCAAAAGAACATAATTTTTGTTTTATTACTAATAACTAAACTATAGACTTTAAACCAATGGCGCAAGATTTCGAGGTCGTGATTAATACCCGTAACGAGATTTAATGGAGAGTTACTTGTAAAAGTAAAAGCAATATCATCAGAAAACGCATTTGTACTACTTTTAAAGTTTTGAGAGCAAAGATAATTTATAAAGATAAAAAAAAACCGATCAAATCAAATGCCTTGGTAATGTCCACAAATAAGGCTACAGTATTTTGTTTGCAATATATATTTCAACAAAAATTCAGTAAAGCATCTTCAATAGATAACCCATATCTAAAGCCAAATGGCAAATTACTAAAGAGTTTGTTTTTTTTTTAATAAAATTCAAATTCTAATTTTCATTGCTTTTTCAAACACCTTAGGGAAGCTAGGTAAAAGTGATATTGGTCTGTAGTTGTTGATATTAGAACAGGCATCTTTCTTACATAAAGGTATAACCTCAACTATTGTCATCATATTTGGAAATATTCCTAGTAAGAAGCCTTTGTTGAAAAGCTTAAAACGTCACAGATGTTGAACGTGATGTTTTTAACAAGTTTATTGGAAAAGCTATTTGAAGTAATTGAATTGAAATCTTTTAAATACAATAATTCTGTATACCTCGAACGATGAAATTGGCTCAAAGAAAAAACTATTAGGAAGGCATAGACCATGTAAAAGACAATTACACTGGTATTCATCATTAGTGTACTCTGCTACAATTTCAGAACCCATAGAAGAGAAAAATTTATTAAAACATTCAGTTAAGTCTTCGTGACACGCAATGGTTTTATCAACAAGTAACAAACTTTACACACTTTCATGATCTCTGTTTTTATACAGTAGTTCATTTACTAGTTTTCATTCCTTTCTTACGTCACCTTTAATTTTACTGAATTATTACTGTAGTTAGAAACTGTTTTTGCAGGACGTAATTTCTGCGGAAATCTGTACTATACACATCTATCTATACTATTATATAAAAGCGTTGTGACACTAAACGAATGATCCACAATCACGTGAGAGCATCTAAATCGATGTGGATGATATGGGTACGATCCGATTTGTTATTTCAACGAAATCGTAATAGGCTATGTTTATTTATCACTCCTACTCTTACCGTCCATAAATCAATAAAAATTATATATTTCAGACGATTTCGGTCGTAAAAGACTACAATTTGGTAATTTAGCTTGTATGCTTATTGTCGGTAACTGTACTAAACATGGGCGTGGTCAGATAGCACACACGCCCACTCTTACGAAATCATTATAATTCTTTAATTGTACACGTTTTTGTAGCGAAACTTGTTATGTAGGTGCTATGGGTCCAAATGGCTGTCATACATATACATAAAATGTTGCCACGCCTACTATTACTATCTATCTACCTACCTACCATCTATCTATCTATCTATCTATCTATCTATCTATCCTTGCTATTATATAAAAGCTTTGTGACATTGTACTATTACCGCCCATCTATCTATCTATATACCTACCTTCTATCTATTCTATATATATAAAAATCTAATGGTGTCCGTATGTTTCTTTATCACATCTGAACCATCCCAATGGTGTTGTTCAAACTTTTAAGGTGTGTTTGACAAGTCTTGGCACGGGTTTTAGTACTTATTTGTACAATATTGAATGAGCGGTTCTCGAGATATTGCAAAAATATTGGAACCCCTTTCGCCCATAAAAAATCAGTTTATGATGGAACTAAAAGTCACAGAACATTGAAACTCAGAACGGAGTTACCATTTGGTAATGTCTTTCAAATAGAACATTTGTGTTTCTTATAAAAAACTTGGACGGGCATTGGACAAGGGGGTGTGGCTCCACCCATATAAGCCCAATTTTCGATATCGACTAACTATAGATGTGAAAATCACAGAACATTGAAACTCAGAATGGAGTACTTGGTGATATCTTTCTAATAAAAAACTTGGAAGGGCATTAAACAAAGGGGCGTAGCTCCACCCATATAAGCCAAATTTTTGATATCGAAAAAATTTTGAAGTAAAAATCACAGAACATTGAAACTCAGAATGGAGTGACTATTTATTGATGTCTTCCTACCGGAAAACTGTGACGAGCATTGGATAATGAGCGTGGTGTCAAACAAAGAGTAAAAAAAAAGTGTTGAATATACTTATTAATGCGCTCCAATACCGTCCACCCGATTACTTTAAGATTTTGTCAATTTATTGCTTGCACTAACATGAAGGTCATAGGATTATCTATTCTGCTCTTTATCGAACTCCAGATGGCGCTGTAGAACTAATCTCTTAACGAATCGCTAAAAACTCCTAAGCCGCTCATCTAATTGGCATGAAGATTTGTAAATACAGATTTTCAGGTACGATGCGTATTTTGGAATAATTCATTTTCCTATATCTTGAACTGCAGAGAGCGCTGTAGAACAAATCTCTAAAAAAATTTCGAAAAACTCCTAAACTGCTCATTAAATTTTTGTGAAAATTTGTAAGTGACGGTTGTCGGGTACGGTGAGTATTTTGGACTTATATTTTTGCTCTATCTCGAACTCCAGAGATAGCTGTAGTACAAATCTCTAAACAAATTGTAAACAACTCCTAAACCGCTAATTTGATTTGCATGCAAATTTGTTTTAAGGAATTTTTCGAGTACGGAAGACGTTTTTTACGCAACCTATTTTGCTATATCTCAAACACCAGTAGGTGCTGTAGCAACAAATTCTTAAAAAATCGCTAAAAACTCTTATGCCGTTCATCCAATTTGCGTGAAAATTTGTAAATATAAGTTTTGTGGTACAGTGAGTGTTTTAAATTTATTTATTTTTCTCTATCTCGAACTCCAGGGAGCACTGTAGTACAAATATCTAAAGAAATTGCGAAAAACTACTAAGCCGGTAATTCGATTTCCACGCAAATTTGTATTTAGGAATGTTATAATAGAATCAGAGGACGCTGTAGTGTCTCAAAAAAAACGTTATACACGAAAAACGAACACACAGGCACAAAACAAAAGCTGCAAATAATTGCTATCAAGACGTAGCTCAGCCGGGTAATAGCTAGAAGTATCTATCAGCCCTGTTCTGAAATCCGAATTTAATCGGAATCGGGGACAACACAACGATACTGCCCAAAACTCCGCGATGCTTTTGTTTATGATGGGGGGGGGACATTCAGAATGGTAAGCTTAATCCATTTTGAGCATAGAAGGCGTTTCATAGGGTTTAATATGTTTGGGACCACTTTCGACACTGCATTCTTCTTAAGGCTATAGCCTCCTTCAGCCAGGAACCGTAAAGTTGTGGTCAATTGAATAATTGTGGGAATCGCAGGGCAAAAGGTTTAACTTCATTTAAAATCAAATTAAACGCCACCTTATTAAGACGATATTGTGCAATAAATTTAAAAGAAACATCATCAAATGGTCTTAAATAATCCTAACAAGTTGCTACATATGCTGAATCAGAAAAATCCGAAGGATTGCTATGGTTGCGTAGAATCCTTTGCTTTACTTTTTCGTACGCATGGTTCTCACACTCCAATAAAACTGCTGATTTTGACATATTCGAATTCATTTTCATTTTGTTACAAGCACCCCATTTTCTATCGGAATTTAGACCACCGTTTTAAATCCGATATTAGTTGATCTCCAAGTTTTACTCAATTCCGGCTCAGAATTTCGAACGGGGCAGTTGCTAAATATCACACAAGCGGTAACACCTAAGGCCACCAAGTTTTGGACATATGGTATTTGGGTTAATATCTATTAAGAGAAATCAAAACTAGCTGAACGGAGCATGTAGATATCTAATCTTACACGACACGTGTGGAAAAATATTTTTCTTACCAAATTTCTACATGAGACATTTATAAATACGAAAACTAAACGTATTTGTAGAAAAACCACCTAATCGTAATAAGAAATCCCAAGCAGTGTTTGAGGTTTTTAGGTTTTCTGCACGAAATTTTAGAAAAGCATAAGCCTGTAGAGGAAAATTACATGAAATGTGCAACTTCCGCTGGTGTTAAAAATAGTACGATGTTCACATCTCGCATAATAAAATCACAAAGCTACACGAAATGTTTAAGTTTTCTGCACAAAATTTAAAGAAATCATAAACTACATGCCAGTGTTGAAAAGTGGCACGAAATATGAAGTTTTATGTTGTATACAAATTAAACTGGTTGACCGTACATGTGTTTGTGTGCCTGCCAAGTTCTATTATCCACATTGTATCAATTCAAAACTATAATTCACATATGGTTTCCCATCAATTCATCGATCCAAGACCAAAGATTGGTTGTAGGGGGCGCAGATGGTTCATGGATCTGTATATAATTATTATTGGTAGTGGTACAGGACAATAAATTTTCATTGATTTTTTATATATTTTTTATCTGGTATAGATCTGCAATGTAAGTGTAGAAAAGCTAAATGTAGATGAAGAAACCCCAATTTTACATCTGCATAAAAGAAACTTAAATGTCGTGTCTAAATCGGCTCTTTCTAAATGTACAGAAAGAACAGAAAGCCTAAACGTGGATTTAGAAGTTATAATTCTACATCCGGATATAAGAACTTAAATGCCGCGTCTAGACGTACGTGCAGAGAAGATGGTCAAACGTGATGGGTGCAAAATCACGGTCAACACGTGAGAAAAGATGCATATACGTGTAGCTTCCTGATTTAGTATTTTTTTAATTAGGTTTATGAAAAACTTGTTGCCACACCCTTTTTTACCGCCCACATATCAACAAAAATGCTAAAATATAAGAAAATATAAGACTAAAATTTGGTAATTTAATTCATATGGTTACTGTCGGTAACTTTACAAAACATACTTGTGCCTAACTGTACTTACGTCCACTTTTCAGGGGATAATCGCGAAGCGAAGCGAAGCGCGCCGGTTATAAGCTAGTACTATTATATGAAAGCGTTCTGACACTAAACTGATGATCCACAATCACGCGTGAACCTCTGATTCGTTTTAGACGGTATAGGTACCATCCGATTTGTTATTTCATCGATATCGTGATAGGCTTTGCTAATTTGCCGCTCCTACTTTAACCGCCTATAAATCAATTAAAATTATATATTTCAGACGGTATCGGTCGTATAATACTACAATTTGGTAATTTAGTTCGTATGCTTATTGTCGGTAACTGTACTAAAAATGAGTGCGGTTGGAGTATATATGCGCCCACTTTTACGAAATCATTATAATTCCTTAATTGTTCATGTTTTCATAGTGAAATTTAGTATGTAGGTGCTATGGGTCCAAATGGCGGTCATATTTATACATAAAATGTTGCCACGCCTACTATTACCGCCATCTATCTACCTTCTATCTTTATTATTGTATTAAAACGTAGTGACACTGCACGGATGATGAACCGATTTAAACGATATAGGTTCCAACCGATTTGTTTTTTCAGCTTAATAGTGATAGGATATGTTATATTTGCCACTCCTACTTTTACCGAAAATTAATCAATTAGAAGTATTTATTCCGGACCTAATTTGGTAATTTAGTTTGCATGATTATTGTCGGTAACTGTACTCAAAATGGGCGTGATTGGAGTATATATGCGCCCACTTTTACGAAATCATTATAATTCCTTAATTGTTCATGTTTTCATAGTGATATTTAGTATGTAGGTGCTATGGGTCCAAATGGCGGTCAATATGTACATTAATGTTGCCGTGCCTACTTTTCCGCCAATTGATCTATCTATATCTACCTATCAATACATATTAAAATCAAATGCCTCATGTATGTTGCCCCGCATCAATTGAGAACGGCTAAACCGATTTAGTTAATTTTTTTTTTTTTTTGTGTATTTTGTAGTTTATAAATCATACCCGCTAGAGGACGCTGGAGTCAAGCTATCACGAAAAACCGTATTTATAGTCCGATTTGGCTCATATTTGAATTATATATTAGTAAGGGTAAGCAAGCTTATCATATCAAGCTTATTATATCATAAGGGTATTATCCGTTATTATCCGTATACCCATTCAAAATCAGGATCTCTTTGTCTTACCAAGTGAGAGTATGATTTACATTCATGTCCTTATAGTAAAACAGGAAGGAGGAAATGATGAAGTAACAACAGGTGTGAAATTTAAAAACAACTTTGTTTCATATCTGTTCGATGAAATTCGATATGAAATTAATGGTTTTGAAGTTGATCGTACACGTAATCTTGGAATTTCATCAACCATGAAAAATTTCGTATCATTGAATAAAGCTGAAAGTGGCGTATTAAGAAACGCGCGTTGGGTTCCTGATGAAAATTTCACATTGGAAAAATCTCATTTTAGTTGTTGTGGGCCGTTGAAAATGTTCCTGGGTTTTGCTGAAGATTATAATAAAATAATATTAAATTCGAAGCATGAACTTATCCTTTAACGTTCTTCATATAATGATAGATCATATCATTCTACAAATGGAACTGATCAGTTAAAGCTAACAAAACTCGACATAGTTTGGAAAATGCCTCATATACAATTATCAGACTTTGCAAAATTGGAAATGTACAAGATAATTAAAAACGAAAATTTGCTAATATCAATGGAGTTTAGAAGTTGGGACTATCATATAAATCCTATACTACCAAAGGAAACAAAAGTTTTATGGAATGTAAAGCTTTCACCGCAAAATGAAAGACAACGATTTCTTATAATCGGTTTAAAAAGAGAAAAAAGTAAACAGGAAGGAAACATATTTGATCATTGTAATATATCTAATTTAAAAGTATATATAATCTCTGAATCATATCCCTATGATGATTTAAATAGTCGCTTTGAAATGGGGCAGTATGCTGTACTATATGATATGTACCTATGCAAAATTTCAACAAAGTTATTATATGCGGGAACCTAAACCATTGCTAGATGTCGTTGGATTTAAGGCTATTGCACCACTTATTGTTGTTGATGTAAAACACCAAAATGAAGCAGTTAAAGTTGGACCTATTGATATACGAATTGAATTTGAAACCGAAGCAAACAAACCGATTCCAGATAGAACCTCAGCCCACTGTTTATAATTCATGATCGAGAAATTGAATATTCACCTCTAACAAATGAAATCAGAAGAAATTGATTAAATATAAGATCACTTTTTTCCATTAATAAAATTATACAATTTAATTATATATATATATATATATATAAATTATAAATTATATATATATTTATATATATATATATATATTATATATATATTTATAGTATATATATATATAAATATATATATATATAAATATATATATAAATAATAACAATAATAGTAATAAAGAAAAAATTTAAATAAGTTTTTAAGTCTATACCTATAGAGTAGCCTATATACCTATACAGGTAAAGAGTGCCCCGCCTCCTCCCCCCCCCCTATACCTATGACATTGGCTTAGGTTAGGTTGATTCTGAAGTATTATTTGTATAGGATCGCGCTATTTGCTAACTCCCTTTCTCTCTCACGCCATTCGCTTCGGCATACAATGACATAAGTCGGCTTCTAAAATGTTCTCGAAGTTTCTGCATCTCGAAGCCTTACAGACTCTTGAATTTATATAAAATATAAGCCAGATGCGGAGATTTTGCTGGACGACTTGACCGGGGGATTGAGACTTGTACCTCAGATGTATCCCACTAATATACGCCTATGTTTCAAATGGTTGTCATTCAATTCTTAAACTACTTATGCAAATCTAATGTACGCACCTAATACCTAGCACCATTATGATATATTTATAAACATTTCTTTAACCCTTCAACCTTCGCCGTACCTAAATTGATTCAACCCATATTAATATATATATTTTTCATATAGCAAGTCATATCATTTCAGCTAAAGTCAACCAGCAGAATTTGAGTCATTGCAATAACGAATTCGAGGGTTAAGAAAAAACAAAACATGCAAACACTGATAAGAACTCTCTTGACTACCACTACCGATAATGAAGTAAATAAAATTATGATCAACGCTTAAAAGCAAAGACATACCCCAAACTTGTCAATTTTTAAAAGCTTAAAGCAAAGACATACACCAAACTTGCCAATTTTAATAGCTTTTAGCAAATACATACACCAAACGTACCAATTTTAAAAGGTTAAAGCAAAGACATATACCAAACTTGCCAATTTTAAAAGCTTAAAGCAAAGACATACTCCAATCTTGCCAATTTTAGAAGTTTAAAGCAAAGACATACACCAAACTTGCCAATTTTAAAAGCTTAAAGCAAAGACATACACCTTGCACATTTTTAGCAAAAAAGGCCCCCACTAGATGGCGCTGGGGTGCGGGGAGTGACGTCATCGGCTTGCTCCTCCGCTCCTTCTGGTCCAGAACCGCTATATTGTATCTACTGTCGTGAAATATTAATTAACCCTGTAGCTCCTAAGAATGTGAAAATAGACCCCCCCCTCCCATACAATTTTTTTCTCAGCTCGACATAACCTTTCAGCTCCGTAAATAGTTGCACTCAATTTCGGGACACCCTGTATAGAGAAGATAGATGTAAAAAACTTATTTTTCATTAAATAAATCAAAGCGCTAGACGCTCAATACACCTTGAAGTCGAAAAGATCGAGTTTTATTGCAGCAATCTAGCTGCACAATTTTGGATATAAGTCGAAAAAGCTCGATTCACACTTATTGTTTATTCTCTTATTGTAATTTCTAGAACACCTTTTTAAGGAGTACCCTGATTTTATAAAAAAAAAAAATACAAAGAAGTTTAAAATAGTATAAGTGTCTTAGCGGCAAAATGTTTAAATTTTTAAAGAGCGGCAGAATACTAACACGGCGACTTCTGTTAAAAATAAGCCAATTAGTATGGTTTTGTAAAATAATTAGTTAATTTATTTTGTAATAATGCGTTCCACCCTAACAAGACATTCCGTACTCCAACTCTGATTGAAAAATGCCATAGTATATTCATTTAAGTCGGTTAAAGCTGCAATACTTTTTTAAAAGAGCCTGTTCACAGCCGAAAAATATTTTTGAAGAGCAAATGCGTGCTTTGACTAAATCATTTTACAATCCAGAAGCAGCCTAGATACTTAAACGAGTGAACACATCCAATATGAAAACACTTAGAGCAGCAAGAACATTTTTCAAAGTAAGTTTGAGCTCTTGTAAATGTCGAACAAACATCGATACAAAAACGAAATTTTGCGCAATTACTGCTATTAAAATACAATTCTCCAAGGTTTAAGACTTTGTCTACAACATTAAAGAACATGCTTTGGCGCAACATATTTTGGAAGAAAATCACACAGCTGACTTTGATAACATAAGAATGTTAGACAAGGAGAAGAAAGAAACTACATGATACAAGTTGGAAAGAATACAACAACAAATTGCAATAACAATGAACACTAAGGAAGATAAAAACAACATCACTCAAACATACAACATTGCAATTTAGTCTAGTCTGTGATATTTTTCTATAGAGTTAAGTTGATTTTACTGTGTTTTTTTATATTGTTATCTTCTGTATATTTATTCCGGTAAGGGTCCCCTTATTCCAGCAAATCTACAAACGCAACAGCAACACTTGACATGCCATTAGAAAGGTCGTGAGCCGTAAGTAAGCAGAAAATTATTAGATTTTTGATAACTGGTAGCGTTGAGCAGATATGAGCGTTAAGAGTTGAAAAAATGGCAAAAAGATTTAAGACACCAACTCGCTCTAATGTGAATGAGAAAGTTGATTTCCAAAGCGAAGTAGGGAAGTACTCCCGATTTTCGGGCCGTTATTACTAGTATGTATTTACTTATTTTACAATATCTGTTCGAGTTAATTGGAAAAATATCATGTGAAGTGTGTTGTTTATATATAAAAAATTATTTTCTTATTCAAGATTCAATAAAAACCCTGAAGAAGGTGGAAAATTACTACCGAAACGTCAGGAAAAATATGAAATAGAGTTTTTTATGTGCAGCCAAACTGAGACCAAAAACGCCAGCTATATTTCATTTCAATTGGAAATAAAAATTGGTCAAACATAATACCAAAAGAACATAATTTTTGTTTTATTACTAATAACTAAACTATAGACTTTAAACCAATGGCGCAAGATTTCGAGGTCGTGATTAATATCCGTAACGAGATTTAATGGAGAGTTACTTGTAAAAGTAAAAGCAATATCATCAGAAAACGCATTTGTACTACTTTTAAAGTTTTGAGAGCAAAGATAATTTATAAAGATAAAAAAAAACCGATCAAATCAAATGCCTTGGTAATGTCCACAAATAAGGCTACAGTATTTTGTTTGCAATATATACTTCAACAAAAATTCAGTAAAGCATCTTCAATAGATAACCCATATCTAAAGCCAAATGGCAAATTACTAAAGAGTTTGTTTTTTTTTTTAATAAAATTCAAATTCTAATTTTCATTGCTTTTTCAAACACCTTAGGGAAGCTAGGTAAAAGTGATATTGGTCTGTAGTTGTTGATATTAGAACAGGCATCTTTCTTATATAAAGGTATAACCTCAACTATTGTCATCATATTTGGAAATATTCCTAGTAAGAAGCCTTTGTTGAAAAGCTTAAAACGTCACAGATGTTGAACGTGATGTTTTTAACAAGTTTATTGGAAAAGCTATTTGAAGTAATTGAATTGAAATCTTTTAAATACAATAATTCTGTATACCTCGAACGATGAAATTGGCTCAAAGAAAAAACTATTAGGAAGGCATAGACCATGTAAAAGACAATTACACTGGTATTCATCATTAGTGTACTCTGCTACAATTTCAGAACCCATAGAAGAGAAAAATTTATTAAAACATTCAGTTAAGTCTTCGTGACACGCAATGGTTTTATCAACAAGTAACAAACTTTACACACTTTCATGATCTCTGTTTTTATACAGTAGTTCATTTACTAGTTTTCATTCCTTTCTTACGTCACCTTTAATTTTACTGAATTATTACTGTAGTTAGAAACTGTTTTTGCAGGACGTAATTTCTGCGGAAATCTGTACTATACACATCTATCTATACTATTATATAAAAGCGTTGTGACACTAAACGAATGATCCACAATCACGTGAGAGCATCTAAATCGATGTGGATGATATGGGTACGATCCGATTTGTTATTTCAACGAAATCGTAATAGGCTATGTTTATTTACCACGCCTACTCTTACCGTCCATAAATCAATAAAAATTATATATTTCAGACGATTTCGGTCGTAAAAGACTACAATTTGGTAATTTAGCTTGTATGCTTATTGTCGGTAACTGTACTAAACATGGGCGTGGTCAGATAGCACACACGCCCACTCTTACGAAATCATTATAATTCTTTAATTGTACACGTTTTTGTAGCGAAACTTGTTATGTAGGTGCTATGGGTCCAAATGGCTGTCATACATATACATAAAATGTTGCCACGCCTACTATTACTATCTATCTATCTATCTATCTATCTATCTATCTATCTATCTATCTATCTATCTATCTATCTATCCTTGCTATTATATAAAAGCTTTGTGACATTGTACTATTACCGCCCATCTATCTATCTATATACCTACCTTCTATCTATTCTATATATATAAAAATCTAATGGTGTCCGTATGTTTCTTTATCACATCTGAACCATCCCAATGGTGTTGTTCAAACTTTTAAGGTGTGTTTGACAAGTCTTGGCACGGGTTTTAGTACTTATTTGTACAATATTGAATGAGCGGTTCTCGAGATATTGCAAAAATATTGGAACCCCTTTCGCCCATAAAAAATCAGTTTATGATGGAACTAAAAGTCACAGAACATTGAAACTCAGAACGGAGTTACCATTTGGTAATGTCTTTCAAATAGAACATTTGTGTTTCTTATAAAAAACTTGGACGGGCATTGGACAAGGGGGTGTGGCTCCACCCATATAAGCCCAATTTTCGATATCGACTAACTATAGATGTGAAAATCACAGAACATTGAAACTCAGAATGGAGTACTTGGTGATATCTATCTAATAAAAAACTTGGAAGGGCATTAAACAAAGGGGCGTAGCTCCACCCATATAAGCCAAATTTTTGATATCGAAAAAATTTTGAAGTAAAAATCACAGAACATTGAAACTCAGAATGGAGTGACTATTTATTGATGTCTTCCTACCGGAAAACTGTGACGGGCATTGGATAATGAGCGTGGTGTCAAACAAAGAGTAAAAAAAAAGTGTTGAATATACTTATTAATGCGCTCCAATACCGTCCACCCGATTACTTTAAGATTTTGTCAATTTATTGCTTGCACTAACATGAAGGTCATAGGATTATCTATTCTGCTCTTTATCGAACTCCAGATGGCGCTGTAGAACTAATCTCTTAACGAATCGCTAAAAACTCCTAAGCCGCTCATCTAATTGGCATGAAGATTTGTAAATACAGATTTTCAGGTACGATGCGTATTTTGGAATAATTCATTTTCCTCTATCTTGAACTGCAGAGAGCGCTGTAGAACAAATCTCTAAAAAAATTTCGAAAAACTCCTAAACTGCTCATTAAATTTTTGTGAAAATTTGTAAGTGACGGTTGTCGGGTACGGTGAGTATTTTGGACTTATATTTTTGCTCTATCTCGAACTCCAGAGATAGCTGTAGTACAAATCTCTAAACAAATTGTAAACAACTCCTAAACCGCTAATTTGATTTGCATGCAAATTTGTTTTAAGGAATTTTTCGAGTACGGAAGACGTTTTTTACGCAACCTATTTTGCTATATCTCAAACACCAGTAGGTGCTGTAGCAACAAATTCTTAAAAAATCGCTAAAAACTCCTATGCCGTTCATCCAATTTGCGTGAAAATTTGTAAATATAAGTTTTGTGGTACAGTGAGTGTTTTAAATTTATTTATTTTTCTCTATCTCGAACTCCAGGGAGCACTGTAGTACAAATATCTAAAGAAATTGCGAAAAACTACTAAGCCGGTAATTCGATTTCCACGCAAATTTGTATTTAGGAATGTTATAATAGAATCAGAGGACGCTGTAGTGTCTCCAAAAAAACGTTATACACGAAAAACGAACACACAGGCACAAAACAAAAGCTGCAAATAATTGCTATCAAGACGTAGCTCAGCCGGGTAATAGCTAGAAGTATCTATCAGCCCTGTTCTGAAATCCGAATTTAATCGGAATCGGGGACAACACAACGATACTGCCCAAAACTCCGCGATGCTTTTGTTTATGATGGGGGGGGGACATTCAGAATGGTAAGCTTAATCCATTTTGAGCATAGAAGGCGTTTCATAGGGTTTAATATGTTTGGGACCACTTTCGACACTGCATTCTTCTTAAGGCTATAGCCTCCTTCAGCCAGGAACCGTAAAGTTGTGGTCAATTGAATAATTGTGGGAATCGCAGGGCAAAAGGTTTAACTTCATTTAAAATCAAATTAAACGCCACCTTATTAAGACGATATTGTGCAATAAATTTAAAAGAAACATCATCAAATGGTCTTAAATAATCCTAACAAGTTGCTACATATGCTGAATCAGAAAAATCCGAAGGATTGCTATGGTTGCGTAGAATCCTTTGCTTTACTTTTTCGTACGCATGGTTCTCACACTCCAATAAAACTGCTGATTTTGACATATTCGAATTCATTTTCATTTTGTTACAAGCACCCCATTTTCTATCGGAATTTAGACCACCGTTTTAAATCCGATATTAGTTGATCTCCAAGTTTTACTCAATTCCGGCTCAGAATTTCGAACGGGGCAGTTGCTAAATATCACACAAGCGGTAACACCTAAGGCCACCAAGTTTTGGACATATGGTATTTGGGTTAATATCTATTAAGAGAAATCAAAACTAGCTGAACGGAGCATGTAGATATCTAATCTTACACGACACGTGTGGAAAAATATTTTTCTTACCAAATTTCTACATGAGACATTTATAAATACGAAAACTAAACGTATTTGTAGAAAAACCACCTAATCGTAATAAGAAATCCCAAGCAGTGTTTGAGGTTTTTAGGTTTTCTGCACGAAATTTTAGAAAAGCATAAGCCTGTAGAGGAAAATTACATGAAATGTGCAACTTCCGCTGGTGTTAAAAATAGTACGATGTTCACATCTCGCATAATAAAATCACAAAGCTACACGAAATGTTTAAGTTTTCTGCACAAAATTTAAAGAAATCATAAACTACATGCCAGTGTTGAAAAGTGGCACGAAATATGAAGTTTTATGTTGTATACAAATTAAACTGGTTGACCGTACATGTGTTTGTGTGCCTGCCAAGTTCTATTATCCACATTGTATCAATTCAAAACTATAATTCACATATGGTTTCCCATCAATTCATCGATCCAAGACCAAAGATTGGTTGTAGGGGGCGCAGATGGTTCATGGATCTGTATATAATTATTATTGGTAGTGGTACAGGACAATAAATTTTCATTGATTTTTTATATATTTTTTATCTGGTATAGATCTGCAATGTAAGTGTAGAAAAGCTAAATGTAGATGAAGAAACCCCAATTTTACATCTGCATAAAAGAAACTTAAATGTCGTGTCTAAATCGGCTCTTTCTAAATGTACAGAAAGAACAGAAAGCCTAAACGTGGATTTAGAAGTTATAATTCTACATCCGGATATAAGAACTTAAATGCCGCGTCTAGACGTACGTGCAGAGAAGATGGTCAAACGTGATGGGTGCAAAATCACGGTCAACACGTGAGAAAAGATGCATATACGTGTAGCTTCCTGATTTAGTATTTTTTTAATTAGGTTTATGAAAAACTTGTTGCCACACCCTTTTTTACCGCCCACATATCAACAAAAATGCTAAAATATAAGAAAATATAAGACTAAAATTTGGTAATTTAATTCATATGGTTACTGTCGGTAACTTTACAAAACATACTTGTGCCTAACTGTACTTACGTCCACTTTTCAGGGGATAATCGCGAAGCGCGCCGGTTATAAGCTAGTACTATTATATGAAAGCGTTCTGACACTAAACTGATGATCCACAATCACGCGTGAACCTCTGATTCGATTTAGACGGTATAGGTACCATCCGATTTGTTATTTCATCGATATCGTGATAGGCTTTGCTAATTTGCCGCTCCTACTTTAACCGCCTATAAATCAATTAAAATTATATATTTCAGACGGTATCGGTCGTATAATACTACAATTTGGTAATTTAGTTCGTATGCTTATTGTCGGTAACTGTACTAAAAATGAGTGCGGTTGGAGTATATATGCGCCCACTTTTACGAAATCAATATAATTCCTTAATTGTTCATGTTTTCATAGTGAAATTTAGTATGTAGGTGCTATGGGTCCAAATGGTGGTCATATTTATACATAAAATGTTGCCACGCCTACTATTACCGCCATCTATCTACCTTCTATCTATATTATTGTATTAAAACGTAGTGACACTGCACGGATGATGAACCGATTTAAACGATATAGGTTCCAACCGATTTGTTTTTTCAGCTTAATAGTGATAGGATATGTTACATTTTTCACTCCTACTTTTACCGAAAATTAATCAATTAGAGTATTTATTCCGGACCTAATTTGGTAATTTAGTTTGCATGATTATTGTCGGTAACTGTACTCAAATTGGGCGTGATTGGAGTATATATGCGCCCACTTTTACGAAATCATTATAATTCCTTAATTGTTCATGTTTTCATAGTGATATTTAGTATGTAGGTGCTATGGGTCCAAATGGCGGTCAATATGTACATTAATGTTGCCGTGCCTTCTTTTCCGCCTATTTATCTATCTATATCTACCTATCAATACATATTAAAATCAAATGCCTCATGTATGTTGCCCCGCATCAATTGAGAACGGCTAAACCGATTTAGTTAATTTTTTTTTTTTGTGTATTTTGTAGTTTATAAATCATACCCGCTAGAGGACGCTGGAGTCAAGCTATCACGAAAAACCGTATTTATAGTCCGATTTGGCTCATATTTGAATTATATATTAGTAAGGGTAAGCAAGCTTATCATATCAAGCTTATTATATCATAAGGGTATTATCCGTTATTATCCGTATACCCATTCAAAATCAGGATCTCTTTGTCTTACCAAGTGAGAGTATGATTTACATTCATGTCCTTATAGTAAAACAGGAAGGAGGAAATGATGAAGTAACAACAGGTGTGAAATTTAAAAACAACTTTGTTTCATATCTGTTCGATGAAATTCGATATGAAATTAATGGTTTTGAAGTTGATCGTACACGTAATCTTGGAATTTCATCAACCATGAAAAATTTCGTATCATTGAATAAAGCTGAAAGTGGCGTATTAAGAAACGCGCGTTGGGTTCCTGATGAAAATTTCACATTGGAAAAATCTCATTTTAGTTGTTGTGGGCCGTTGAAAATGTTCCTGGGTTTTGCTGAAGATTATAATAAAATAATATTAAATTCGAAGCATGAACTTATCCTTTAACGTTCTTCATATAATGATAGATCATATCATTCTACAAATGGAACTGATCAGTTAAAGCTAACAAAACTCGACATAGTTTGGAAAATGCCTCATATACAATTATCAGACTTTGCAAAATTGGAAATGTACAAGATAATTAAAAACGAAAATTTGCTAATATCAATGGAGTTTAGAAGTTGGGACTATCATATAAATCCTATACTACCAAAGGAAACAAAAGTTTTATGGAATGTAAAGCTTTCACCGCAAAATGAAAGACAACGATTTCTTATAATCGGTTTAAAAAGAGAAAAAAGTAAACAGGAAGGAAACATATTTGATCATTGTAATATATCTAATTTAAAAGTATATATAATCTCTGAATCATATCCCTATGATGATTTAAATAGTCGCTTTGAAATGGGGCAGTATGCTGTACTATATGATATGTACCTATGCAAAATTTCAACAAAGTTATTATATGCGGGAACCTAAACCATTGCTAGATGTCGTTGGATTTAAGGCTATTGCACCACTTATTGTTGTTGATGTAAAACACCAAAATGAAGCAGTTAAAGTTGGACCTATTGATATACGAATTGAATTTGAAACCGAAGCAAACAAACCGATTCCAGATAGAACCTCAGCCCACTGTTTATAATTCATGATCGAGAAATTGAATATTCACCTCTAACAAATGAAATCAGAAGAAATTGATTAAATATAAGATCACTTTTTTCCATTAATAAAATTATACAATTTAATTATATATATATATATATATATAAATTATAAATTATATATATATTTATATATATATATATATATTATATATATATTTATAGTATATATATATATAAATATATATATATATAAATATATATATAAATAATAACAATAATAGTAATAAAGAAAAAATTTAAATAAGTTTTTAAGTCTATACCTATAGAGTAGCCTATATACCTATACAGGTAAAGAGTGCCCCGCCTCCTCCCCCCCCCCTATACCTATGACATTGGCTTAGGTTAGGTTGATTCTGAAGTATTATTTGTATAGGATCGCGCTATTTGCTAACTCCCTTTCTCTCTCACGCCATTCGCTTCGGCATACAATGACATAAGTCGGCTTCTAAAATGTTCTCGAAGTTTCTGCATCTCGAAGCCTTACAGACTCTTGAATTTATATAAAATATAAGCCAGATGCGGAGATTTTGCTGGACGACTTGACCGGGGGATTGAGACTTGTACCTCAGATGTATCCCACTAATATACGCCTATGTTTCAAATGGTTGTCATTCAATTCTTAAACTACTTATGCAAATCTAATGTACGCACCTAATACCTAGCACCATTATGATATATTTATAAACATTTCTTTAACCCTTCAACCTTCGCCGTACCTAAATTGATTCAACCCATATTAATATATATATTTTTCATATAGCAAGTCATATCATTTCAGCTAAAGTCAACCAGCAGAATTTGAGTCATTGCAATAACGAATTCGAGGGTTAAGAAAAAACAAAACATGCAAACACTGATAAGAACTCTCTTGACTACCACTACCGATAATGAAGTAAATAAAATTATGATCAACGCTTAAAAGCAAAGACATACCCCAAACTTGTCAATTTTTAAAAGCTTAAAGCAAAGACATACACCAAACTTGCCAATTTTAATAGCTTTTAGCAAATACATACACCAAACGTACCAATTTTAAAAGGTTAAAGCAAAGACATATACCAAACTTGCCAATTTTAAAAGCTTAAAGCAAAGACATACTCCAATCTTGCCAATTTTAGAAGTTTAAAGCAAAGACATACACCAAACTTGCCAATTTTAAAAGCTTAAAGCAAAGACATACACCTTGCACATTTTTAGCAAAAAAGGCCCCCACTAGATGGCGCTGGGGTGCGGGGAGTGACGTCATCGGCTTGCTCCTCCGCTCCTTCTGGTCCAGAACCGCTATATTGTATCTACTGTCGTGAAATATTAATTAACCCTGTAGCTCCTAAGAATGTGAAAATAGACCCCCCCCTCCCATACAATTTTTTTCTCAGCTCGACATAACCTTTCAGCTCCGTAAATAGTTGCACTCAATTTCGGGACACCCTGTATAGAGAAGATAGATGTAAAAAACTTATTTTTCATTAAATAAATCAAAGCGCTAGACGCTCAATACACCTTGAAGTCGAAAAGATCGAGTTTTATTGCAGCAATCTAGCTGCACAATTTTGGATATAAGTCGAAAAAGCTCGATTCACACTTATTGTTTATTCTCTTATTGTAATTTCTAGAACACCTTTTTAAGGAGTACCCTGATTTTATAAAAAAAAAAAATACAAAGAAGTTTAAAATAGTATAAGTGTCTTAGCGGCAAAATGTTTAAATTTTTAAAGAGCGGCAGAATACTAACACGGCGACTTCTGTTAAAAATAAGCCAATTAGTATGGTTTTGTAAAATAATTAGTTAATTTATTTTGTAATAATGCGTTCCACCCTAACAAGACATTCCGTACTCCAACTCTGATTGAAAAATGCCATAGTATATTCATTTAAGTCGGTTAAAGCTGCAATACTTTTTTAAAAGAGCCTGTTCACAGCCGAAAAATATTTTTGAAGAGCAAATGCGTGCTTTGACTAAATCATTTTACAATCCAGAAGCAGCCTAGATACTTAAACGAGTGAACACATCCAATATGAAAACACTTAGAGCAGCAAGAACATTTTTCAAAGTAAGTTTGAGCTCTTGTAAATGTCGAACAAACATCGATACAAAAACGAAATTTTGCGCAATTACTGCTATTAAAATACAATTCTCCAAGGTTTAAGACTTTGTCTACAACATTAAAGAACATGCTTTGGCGCAACATATTTTGGAAGAAAATCACACAGCTGACTTTGATAACATAAGAATGTTAGACAAGGAGAAGAAAGAAACTACATGATACAAGTTGGAAAGAATACAACAACAAATTGCAATAACAATGAACACTAAGGAAGATAAAAACAACATCACTCAAACATACAACATTGCAATTTAGTCTAGTCTGTGATATTTTTCTATAGAGTTAAGTTGATTTTACTGTGTTTTTTTATATTGTTATCTTCTGTATATTTATTCCGGTAAGGGTCCCCTTATTCCAGCAAATCTACAAACGCAACAGCAACACTTGACATGCCATTAGAAAGGTCGTGAGCCGTAAGTAAGCAGAAAATTATTAGATTTTTGATAACTGGTAGCGTTGAGCAGATATGAGCGTTAAGAGTTGAAAAAATGGCAAAAAGATTTAAGACACCAACTCGCTCTAATGTGAATGAGAAAGTTGATTTCCAAAGCGAAGTAGGGAAGTACTCCCGATTTTCGGGCCGTTATTACTAGTATGTATTTACTTATTTTACAATATCTGTTCGAGTTAATTGGAAAAATATCATGTGAAGTGTGTTGTTTATATATAAAAAATTATTTTCTTATTCAAGATTCAATAAAAACCCTGAAGAAGGTGGAAAATTACTACCGAAACGTCAGGAAAAATATGAAATAGAGTTTTTTATGTGCAGCCAAACTGAGACCAAAAACGCCAGCTATATTTCATTTCAATTGGAAATAAAAATTGGTCAAACATAATACCAAAAGAACATAATTTTTGTTTTATTACTAATAACTAAACTATAGACTTTAAACCAATGGCGCAAGATTTCGAGGTCGTGATTAATATCCGTAACGAGATTTAATGGAGAGTTACTTGTAAAAGTAAAAGCAATATCATCAGAAAACGCATTTGTACTACTTTTAAAGTTTTGAGAGCAAAGATAATTTATAAAGATAAAAAAAAACCGATCAAATCAAATGCCTTGGTAATGTCCACAAATAAGGCTACAGTATTTTGTTTGCAATATATACTTCAACAAAAATTCAGTAAAGCATCTTCAATAGATAACCCATATCTAAAGCCAAATGGCAAATTACTAAAGAGTTTGTTTTTTTTTTTAATAAAATTCAAATTCTAATTTTCATTGCTTTTTCAAACACCTTAGGGAAGCTAGGTAAAAGTGATATTGGTCTGTAGTTGTTGATATTAGAACAGGCATCTTTCTTATATAAAGGTATAACCTCAACTATTGTCATCATATTTGGAAATATTCCTAGTAAGAAGCCTTTGTTGAAAAGCTTAAAACGTCACAGATGTTGAACGTGATGTTTTTAACAAGTTTATTGGAAAAGCTATTTGAAGTAATTGAATTGAAATCTTTTAAATACAATAATTCTGTATACCTCGAACGATGAAATTGGCTCAAAGAAAAAACTATTAGGAAGGCATAGACCATGTAAAAGACAATTACACTGGTATTCATCATTAGTGTACTCTGCTACAATTTCAGAACCCATAGAAGAGAAAAATTTATTAAAACATTCAGTTAAGTCTTCGTGACACGCAATGGTTTTATCAACAAGTAACAAACTTTACACACTTTCATGATCTCTGTTTTTATACAGTAGTTCATTTACTAGTTTTCATTCCTTTCTTACGTCACCTTTAATTTTACTGAATTATTACTGTAGTTAGAAACTGTTTTTGCAGGACGTAATTTCTGCGGAAATCTGTACTATACACATCTATCTATACTATTATATAAAAGCGTTGTGACACTAAACGAATGATCCACAATCACGTGAGAGCATCTAAATCGATGTGGATGATATGGGTACGATCCGATTTGTTATTTCAACGAAATCGTAATAGGCTATGTTTATTTACCACGCCTACTCTTACCGTCCATAAATCAATAAAAATTATATATTTCAGACGATTTCGGTCGTAAAAGACTACAATTTGGTAATTTAGCTTGTATGCTTATTGTCGGTAACTGTACTAAACATGGGCGTGGTCAGATAGCACACACGCCCACTCTTACGAAATCATTATAATTCTTTAATTGTACACGTTTTTGTAGCGAAACTTGTTATGTAGGTGCTATGGGTCCAAATGGCTGTCATACATATACATAAAATGTTGCCACGCCTACTATTACTATCTATCTATCTATCTATCTATCTATCTATCTATCTATCTATCTATCTATCTATCTATCTATCCTTGCTATTATATAAAAGCTTTGTGACATTGTACTATTACCGCCCATCTATCTATCTATATACCTACCTTCTATCTATTCTATATATATAAAAATCTAATGGTGTCCGTATGTTTCTTTATCACATCTGAACCATCCCAATGGTGTTGTTCAAACTTTTAAGGTGTGTTTGACAAGTCTTGGCACGGGTTTTAGTACTTATTTGTACAATATTGAATGAGCGGTTCTCGAGATATTGCAAAAATATTGGAACCCCTTTCGCCCATAAAAAATCAGTTTATGATGGAACTAAAAGTCACAGAACATTGAAACTCAGAACGGAGTTACCATTTGGTAATGTCTTTCAAATAGAACATTTGTGTTTCTTATAAAAAACTTGGACGGGCATTGGACAAGGGGGTGTGGCTCCACCCATATAAGCCCAATTTTCGATATCGACTAACTATAGATGTGAAAATCACAGAACATTGAAACTCAGAATGGAGTACTTGGTGATATCTATCTAATAAAAAACTTGGAAGGGCATTAAACAAAGGGGCGTAGCTCCACCCATATAAGCCAAATTTTTGATATCGAAAAAATTTTGAAGTAAAAATCACAGAACATTGAAACTCAGAATGGAGTGACTATTTATTGATGTCTTCCTACCGGAAAACTGTGACGGGCATTGGATAATGAGCGTGGTGTCAAACAAAGAGTAAAAAAAAAGTGTTGAATATACTTATTAATGCGCTCCAATACCGTCCACCCGATTACTTTAAGATTTTGTCAATTTATTGCTTGCACTAACATGAAGGTCATAGGATTATCTATTCTGCTCTTTATCGAACTCCAGATGGCGCTGTAGAACTAATCTCTTAACGAATCGCTAAAAACTCCTAAGCCGCTCATCTAATTGGCATGAAGATTTGTAAATACAGATTTTCAGGTACGATGCGTATTTTGGAATAATTCATTTTCCTCTATCTTGAACTGCAGAGAGCGCTGTAGAACAAATCTCTAAAAAAATTTCGAAAAACTCCTAAACTGCTCATTAAATTTTTGTGAAAATTTGTAAGTGACGGTTGTCGGGTACGGTGAGTATTTTGGACTTATATTTTTGCTCTATCTCGAACTCCAGAGATAGCTGTAGTACAAATCTCTAAACAAATTGTAAACAACTCCTAAACCGCTAATTTGATTTGCATGCAAATTTGTTTTAAGGAATTTTTCGAGTACGGAAGACGTTTTTTACGCAACCTATTTTGCTATATCTCAAACACCAGTAGGTGCTGTAGCAACAAATTCTTAAAAAATCGCTAAAAACTCCTATGCCGTTCATCCAATTTGCGTGAAAATTTGTAAATATAAGTTTTGTGGTACAGTGAGTGTTTTAAATTTATTTATTTTTCTCTATCTCGAACTCCAGGGAGCACTGTAGTACAAATATCTAAAGAAATTGCGAAAAACTACTAAGCCGGTAATTCGATTTCCACGCAAATTTGTATTTAGGAATGTTATAATAGAATCAGAGGACGCTGTAGTGTCTCCAAAAAAACGTTATACACGAAAAACGAACACACAGGCACAAAACAAAAGCTGCAAATAATTGCTATCAAGACGTAGCTCAGCCGGGTAATAGCTAGAAGTATCTATCAGCCCTGTTCTGAAATCCGAATTTAATCGGAATCGGGGACAACACAACGATACTGCCCAAAACTCCGCGATGCTTTTGTTTATGATGGGGGGGGGACATTCAGAATGGTAAGCTTAATCCATTTTGAGCATAGAAGGCGTTTCATAGGGTTTAATATGTTTGGGACCACTTTCGACACTGCATTCTTCTTAAGGCTATAGCCTCCTTCAGCCAGGAACCGTAAAGTTGTGGTCAATTGAATAATTGTGGGAATCGCAGGGCAAAAGGTTTAACTTCATTTAAAATCAAATTAAACGCCACCTTATTAAGACGATATTGTGCAATAAATTTAAAAGAAACATCATCAAATGGTCTTAAATAATCCTAACAAGTTGCTACATATGCTGAATCAGAAAAATCCGAAGGATTGCTATGGTTGCGTAGAATCCTTTGCTTTACTTTTTCGTACGCATGGTTCTCACACTCCAATAAAACTGCTGATTTTGACATATTCGAATTCATTTTCATTTTGTTACAAGCACCCCATTTTCTATCGGAATTTAGACCACCGTTTTAAATCCGATATTAGTTGATCTCCAAGTTTTACTCAATTCCGGCTCAGAATTTCGAACGGGGCAGTTGCTAAATATCACACAAGCGGTAACACCTAAGGCCACCAAGTTTTGGACATATGGTATTTGGGTTAATATCTATTAAGAGAAATCAAAACTAGCTGAACGGAGCATGTAGATATCTAATCTTACACGACACGTGTGGAAAAATATTTTTCTTACCAAATTTCTACATGAGACATTTATAAATACGAAAACTAAACGTATTTGTAGAAAAACCACCTAATCGTAATAAGAAATCCCAAGCAGTGTTTGAGGTTTTTAGGTTTTCTGCACGAAATTTTAGAAAAGCATAAGCCTGTAGAGGAAAATTACATGAAATGTGCAACTTCCGCTGGTGTTAAAAATAGTACGATGTTCACATCTCGCATAATAAAATCACAAAGCTACACGAAATGTTTAAGTTTTCTGCACAAAATTTAAAGAAATCATAAACTACATGCCAGTGTTGAAAAGTGGCACGAAATATGAAGTTTTATGTTGTATACAAATTAAACTGGTTGACCGTACATGTGTTTGTGTGCCTGCCAAGTTCTATTATCCACATTGTATCAATTCAAAACTATAATTCACATATGGTTTCCCATCAATTCATCGATCCAAGACCAAAGATTGGTTGTAGGGGGCGCAGATGGTTCATGGATCTGTATATAATTATTATTGGTAGTGGTACAGGACAATAAATTTTCATTGATTTTTTATATATTTTTTATCTGGTATAGATCTGCAATGTAAGTGTAGAAAAGCTAAATGTAGATGAAGAAACCCCAATTTTACATCTGCATAAAAGAAACTTAAATGTCGTGTCTAAATCGGCTCTTTCTAAATGTACAGAAAGAACAGAAAGCCTAAACGTGGATTTAGAAGTTATAATTCTACATCCGGATATAAGAACTTAAATGCCGCGTCTAGACGTACGTGCAGAGAAGATGGTCAAACGTGATGGGTGCAAAATCACGGTCAACACGTGAGAAAAGATGCATATACGTGTAGCTTCCTGATTTAGTATTTTTTTAATTAGGTTTATGAAAAACTTGTTGCCACACCCTTTTTTACCGCCCACATATCAACAAAAATGCTAAAATATAAGAAAATATAAGACTAAAATTTGGTAATTTAATTCATATGGTTACTGTCGGTAACTTTACAAAACATACTTGTGCCTAACTGTACTTACGTCCACTTTTCAGGGGATAATCGCGAAGCGAAGCGAAGCGCGCCGGTTATAAGCTAGTACTATTATATGAAAGCGTTCTGACACTAAACTGATGATCCACAATCACGCGTGAACCTCTGATTCGATTTAGACGGTATAGGTACCATCCGATTTGTTATTTCATCGATATCGTGATAGGCTTTGCTAATTTGCCGCTCCTACTTTAACCGCCTATAAATCAATTAAAATTATATATTTCAGACGGTATCGGTCGTATAATACTACAATTTGGTAATTTAGTTCGTATGCTTATTGTCGGTAACTGTACTAAAAATGAGTGCGGTTGGAGTATATATGCGCCCACTTTTACGAAATCAATATAATTCCTTAATTGTTCATGTTTTCATAGTGAAATTTAGTATGTAGGTGCTATGGGTCCAAATGGTGGTCATATTTATACATAAAATGTTGCCACGCCTACTATTACCGCCATCTATCTACCTTCTATCTATATTATTGTATTAAAACGTAGTGACACTGCACGGATGATGAACCGATTTAAACGATATAGGTTCCAACCGATTTGTTTTTTCAGCTTAATAGTGATAGGATATGTTACATTTTTCACTCCTACTTTTACCGAAAATTAATCAATTAGAGTATTTATTCCGGACCTAATTTGGTAATTTAGTTTGCATGATTATTGTCGGTAACTGTACTCAAATTGGGCGTGATTGGAGTATATATGCGCCCACTTTTACGAAATCATTATAATTCCTTAATTGTTCATGTTTTCATAGTGATATTTAGTATGTAGGTGCTATGGGTCCAAATGGCGGTCAATATGTACATTAATGTTGCCGTGCCTTCTTTTCCGCCTATTTATCTATCTATATCTACCTATCAATACATATTAAAATCAAATGCCTCATGTATGTTGCCCCGCATCAATTGAGAACGGCTAAACCGATTTAGTTAATTTTTTTTTTTTGTGTATTTTGTAGTTTATAAATCATACCCGCTAGAGGACGCTGGAGTCAAGCTATCACGAAAAACCGTATTTATAGTCCGATTTGGCTCATATTTGAATTATATATTAGTAAGGGTAAGCAAGCTTAATTATCAAAAATCTTTTTTATAGTCCGGTTTGGATCATATAAGAGCTTTATATTAAGGGTAACAGAACTACGTTTGCAAAAAATTGTGACGCTAGGTGGCGCCATTATTGAATTACTACCAAATCTACGGTCCAATTTTTTCCATATCATATCATAGCTTTGGTGCAAAAATTCCATATTTTTCTATTTTTTCGGCGAAGAAGTTCATATTGTACGAGCTATTAATTTTGTTTATTTTTTATTTACTTACAACGGAAGCATTTGAACATTTCTTTGAGTAGTACAATTTCGGGTTGTGGAGTAGTAATAAAAAATTGTTTTTTAAATAAATGTGTGTGCATTTATATATAGCTAAAGCTTTTTATTAACGATCTTTTTTTAAAGTATCTTTGAAACAAGATTCGCAAAATATTATAGTTACTTTGCACAAAAATTTCAGATCGCACTCAAATCGCACGCAAATTTTTTATTAATGCGAAACATTTAATAATCAAAAGTAAAACACAGGGCTTAACTAGAAATTTTACTAAAACTTAAAATCAAAACTTACTGACAATGAGTCGAAATTGCTCCTTTTTTCAATCACTTTATAAATAAAAATATGTTAGAATTGAGTCGCAGAAATATTTGAAAGAATATGAACAAATTGAGCGTCATATTGGTAAAGATATCTTTTTTACTTTGCACATAAGAGAAGACATTTTTAAACTGTGTTGGGATCCAACTATTTATTTATTTATTCTAAGTCAATGAATTTCAATTCTTACTGACTGCGATACATAAAATGAATATACTTTTCTTTATCTTAATCAAATAATATTAATTAAAATATATTTAAAAATGACATAAATCAAATTTTGTATATACAGTTTAAATGTGTTTAAATCTGATTTCAATGTGTTTAACGCAGCACCCACTACCACCATAGTTTCAAATTTAACATATCGCACTCAATCTACAAAACAGGAACAGCTCAAAATTTACAAATTTTTACATTTTAATGTATAACTAATGGTAGTGATTACCTCCATCAACTATAAAATTGTTCACTTATCTTCTTATGCTTTAGTAAGAAAAAAAAAAAATCAATTTGTCTCTTTGTTTTGTATGAAGTCCGTTGAAAAAAATTCTGTTTTGCTTCTTCTGAAAATATTAAAATTTTGAGTTGTGTCTGTTTTGTAGATAGCGTGCCATATGCAAATGCAGTGGAAAAATAATTGCTTACCACCACAAGTAACGTACCCCGATGCTGTAAAATCAGGTAATAGTGATGTTTTAAGCAACGCATCGCCATCACAAAACTTAGAATCGATGATATCTAACATAGCATGTTGCATGACTTAAGTCATGACGTCAAAACAAAGCGTTTTGCAAGTGTTGATCAAATCCCAAAATCAACTTTTTCAAGTTCTTACTTCAAAAAACTTAATTCAATCAGAATTTGCCACTGGAACGCTTACGGCATCAGCCAACATAAACTTGATATTAAAAGATTTTTAATCTCTAATGAGATCGATATTATGCTAATATCCGAGACTCACAACAAATAAAAATAATTTCTTAATCGAAGGATTTGTATTCTATAAAACAAACCACCCTGATGGAAAAGTACGAGGGGAGACAGAAATACTTATAAAAAAAAAATAATATTAATTAAAATATATTTAAAAATGACATAAATCAAATTTTGTATATACAGTTTAAATGTGTTTAAATCTGATTTAAATGTGTTTAACGCAGCACCCACTACCACCATAGTTTCAAATTTAACATATCGCACTCAATCTACAAAACAGGAACAGCTCAAAATTTACAAATTTTTACATTTTAATGTATAACTAATGGTAGTGATTACCTCCATCAACTATAAAATTGTTCACTTATCTTCTTATGCTTTAGTAAGAAAAAAAAAAATCAATTTGTCTCTTTGTTTTGTATGAAGTCCGTTGAAAAAAATGCTGTTTTGCTTCTTCTGAAAATATTAAAATTTTGAGTTGTGTCTGTTTTGTAGATAGCGTGCCATATGCAAATGCAGTGGAAAAATAATTGCTTACCACCACAAGTAACGTACCCCGATGCTGTAAAATCAGGTAATAGTGATGTTTTAAGCAACGCATCGCCATCACAAAACTTAGAATCGATGATATCTAACATAGCATGTTGCATGACTTAAGTCATGACGTCAAAACAAAGCGTTTTGCAAGTGTTGATCAAATCCCAAAATCAACTTTTTCAAGTTCTTACTTCAAAAAACTTAATTCAATCAGAATTTGCCACTGGAACGCTTACGGCATCAGCCAACATAAACTTGATATTAAAAGATTTTTAATCTCTAATGAGATCGATATTATGCTAATATCCGAGACTCACAACAAATAAAAATAATTTCTTAATCGAAGGATTTGTATTCTATAAAACAAACCACCCTGATGGAAAGTACGAGGGGAGACAGAAATACTTATAAAAAAATCGCTTAAAACACTATCCTTTAGAGGAGTTTGTTAAAGACTATTTACAAGCAACATCTATATCTCTGCAATGCTTTTGCAAAAATATAACTCTGAGCGCAGTTTATTACCCCCGAGGTATCCTGTGTCAAACCTGCAATTTGTTGAGTTTTTAATACACTTGCTAAAAAGCAAGTTACCTCGCTAAAAAGCGAGAATGAAATTGATTCAGCTTTTGAGAGCTTCAGTAATATGCTGATCTCAGCAGCTTAATATGCAACTCCTATAACCCAAGCAACACAAGCACCAACTCTAAAAAGGGCCTTAAAAGAAATTGAGGAGCTTCTTCGAAAAAACGAGCTCTTAGAAGAGAATGGCTGCAAAAAAGGTCGCCACAATCTAAACAGAAGTTGCTTTCAGCTGTCAAAAGACTAAAAGAATTACTTAATACTGAATTAGAACAAAATTTAATGCTTTATACTCAAAAGTTAAGTGCAACAGAAGCAACCAATTATTCTCTATGGAAGGCAAATAAAAATATAAAGATTCCAAAAGAATGCAAAGCGCCTTTGATAGGAAAAAATGGAAGATGGACAAGAAGTGATGAAGAAAAAGCCCTTGCCTTTGCTAAGTACTTAAAATGTGTGTTTCAACCAAATCCACCCAATAACAGTTTTGAGATTTCTAACTTACCTACACAACCGAGGAAAAGTCCATTTAAAGTGAAAGTCGACGATATTGACAAAATTATTAAAACAAAGCTTAATACTAAGAAAGCACCAGGGTACGACCTTATTATTCCAAAAATGATTTAAGAGTCTCTATTATCTCTATTGCTATTAAAATATTATCACATATATTTAATGCAATACTAAGGATTGGTTATTTCCCAATGCCTCGGAAAATTTCACAGATAACCATGATTCCCAAACCTGGAAAAGACCCAACCCAAACATCCTCTTACAGACCAATAAGTTTACTATCTATATTTTCAAAACTTTTTGAAAAATTCCTGCTCACTAAGTTAGAGCCAAAAATGGAACAAACAAGAATTATCCCAATCCACCAATTTGGCTTTCGGAAAAAACATGGTGTTATAGAGCAAGTGCATCGTATTACAAATGAAAAAAGGAAAGCTTATGAAGACAAAAAAAAAATACTGTTCTGCGATTTTTTTAGATGTTGCTCAGGCATTTGATAGGGTGTCGTACGAGGGATTAATATACAAAATAAAATTTGTATTACCTGTTTACTGCCATAAAATTCTAAGATCATATCTCAGTGATATAAAATTTAGAGTAAAATTGTTAAACCCTTTAGTTGCATCCAAAGACTTAAATGAGTATTTGGAAGCATGGCTGAGAAACTGCAGAATAAGAATAAATGAGCTTAAAAGTACGCACGTTACATTTACTTTGCCAACTAAAACATGTCCTGCATTCATGCTCAATCAAATCTCTATTCCTCAAGCGAATAACGTGACACACTTGGATAGTCATCTTGACAGACGGTTAACTTGGCGAAAGCATATTGAGTCCAAGAAAACCCAAATCAAACTGAAAGCTCTAAAGTTAAACTGGCTTCTTAACAGGAGTTCAAGGCTCCAATTACAACATGAGGTACTGTTATAAGGTACAATTCTATAATTAAACCAATTAGGACGTACGGAGCGCAGCTTTGGGGAAAGGTCAGTTCTTCTTATGTTGAGCTAATACAGCTTTCACAATCGAAAATCTTACGAACTATTACGAATCCATCTTGGTTTGTAAGGAATGAAAATATGCACAAAGGTTGAAACGTTCCTTTTGTTAAAAGCAGTCTTATTGCACTCAATCAAAAATACAAAGAACGAGTTCAACATCATCCAAATTCATTGGCAAAAAGATTGGATTTACCGTCGTACTAGACATGTGGTGTCTGCATACCACATACATAAAACACACATACACAAGTCACACAACAAAAACACTTTAAAAATAATTATATTCTGGTTTTTTGTTTATGTCCATTTTTATTAATCAAAAATTATTTATAGAAAACATGTTACTTGAAAATAGAAGTTGTAAAATATAAAATTGTTCCCAAAAAAAAAAAAAAATAAAATACACGAAATTTTATTAAAAAAAATAAAAAATAGCACCACGCTATATTGGCGATCCTATGTATCGAACCGCCACGGAACATCGAATCCCAACGCAGTAGACACGGTCACTGCTTAACTAACAGAAAACGAGCAGAAAACATTGGCCAGCGTCATTCATAAGAGATCTGTGTGCAAAATATCTTTCACGCATTTCAACCGACGAAACAACCGGAATCATTTGTAGCATCCATTAACAACAAACAACAGCAGCATTCAGAAACATCAGCTTCTTCAAGTCAACGTCGATTTTGGACAGCAATAGCAACTCCAACAACCTGCGCAACTACATAACGTTACATATTTTATAACGTAGCTTATCACGAGGTAGCTTCTTAAACGGTTGTTAAACAATTGGAACGTAAGAAACCAATTGTTTCAGACCGTAGGCACTCCACTGCACCCAAAATAACAGATAGGAAACAAATAAAGAAACAAATAGGAACACATTTAATTTACAAAATTTTTAAAAATGAGCATTAGACATTCACCCCCACAACCCACTCATCCCTTCTCACTCACACCTCACCCCTCACACCCCCTCTCACTCTCACCTCAACCGTCTCAACATGGAGATGGACCCACATTAATAGATTTAGAGTCCGATCTGGTCAACCCATTCGAAAGGTCCGAACGTACGGAAATCCACGCGACATCGGTAAAACTACCCCAGTTTTGGACTAATTGTCCAGAAGCGTGGTTTATACACACCGAAATTCAATTTCAGTCCAAATCTATTACGACGGATAAGACTAAATATGAATACCTGATTACAGCTCTTCCGCAAGAAGTAATCATAACTGTATTAGATTTTATACAGAAACCTTCTTCAAGCAATCAATATGAGAACTTGACGAATTGACAAAATACTTACTGACAACGAAATGGGAGATAGGAAACCTTCCCAGTATTATAGGTCACTGTTACTACTAGCAGGTTCCGCGGTAGAACCGGACTTCCTTCAAAAACTATGGCTCAGGAAACTTCCAAAAGCGCTCAACATAGTCTTAACCGGGTCAAGCCATACAGAGCTAGAGGAGCTTCTGAAAATGGCTGACAAACTATGGGAAGTCATAAGTGAAAACGAAGTTTCAGTTTTGCACACAAATCAAAATTATAATACTAACGAACTAGCAAGTATGGTACAACATCTAGTAGTATCTACCACGAACATATTAAATGCCTTTAATAAGTTGTCGATAGAAGTTGAAGCACTCAAATCACAACATAATGTCCGACCCAGGTCACCAGGGAGACATAGGTCAAGCTCAAGACAAACATCACGTACACGTGGACCCAACTGGCTATGCCGATACCACTACAAATTCGGTAAAGATGCACGTAGATGTGAACAACCGTGTGCATATGCTCAAAACAACAACACAACACAACACAATTCAACACAATACAACACAAAAAACTAAATAACTCCATTGTCGCGACGACTGACAAAGGACCCATTACACTAACACGTCATCTATTTATTTACGACCCGACAAATAAATTGAACTTTCTAGTGGACAGCGGAGCAGAAGTATCAGTACTTCCTTTCTCCAAATTCAAAATTTCAAAACAAAAATCAGATCTCACGTTAACAGCGGCCAACGGCACTTCTATTTCGACTTTCGGAAAAAAACTACTTACACTAGACTTAAAATTACGACGCGAATTACCCTTTACCTTCATCATTGCAGACATTTCCAGACCAATTTTAGGCGCAGACTTTTTAACAAAATACGGACTACTAATAGATCTAAAACGTAAACGACTCATTGGCCCATTAACAAACCTATCTGTCAACACTATCTCAGCATTTACTGAAACCACATTAACAAAATTATTTTCAGTCGACAACAAATACACAGAATTACTAAAAAAATTTCCATCACTACTAACAGAACACAATTACACTGCACCTGTCAAACACCAAACAGTACATCACATAGTCACCGAAGGACAGTTACCAATTATGAAGCCGCGACGTCTAGACTTGCCAAAAACGAAGATAGCTAAACATGAATTCGACTTTTTAGTTAAATCTGGCATTTGTAGACCGTCAAATTCAAAAACATCTTCTCCACTTCACCTAGTACCTAAACGCGAACCTAACGAATGGAGACCATGCGGAGACTACAGAAGACTACACACAATAACATTACCAGACCGCTACCCGTTACCACATATACACGATTTTTCGAATAATTTACACAATACACATATCTACTCAAAACTCGATGTAGTCAGGGCCTATCACCAAATACCCATGGCCCCTGAAGATATATATACAAAACAGCAATCACTACACCTTTTGGAATGTTTGAGTTTCTCCGAATGCCTTTCGGTTTGAGGAACTCAGCGCAAACATTCCAAAGGTTTATACATGAAGTACTACACGGACTAGACTTCATTTTCGTTTATTTAGACGACATTCTTGTGGCCAGTAACACAGAAGAACAACATTTTGAACACTTAACACAAATTTTCCAACGACTCGACAAATACGGTTTAAATATCAAGCCAAATAAATGCATATTTGGAGTAGACAACATAGATTTCCTCAGTTACAACATCTCTAAACATGGTATCTGACCATCCGAAGAACGAACACGGTGTATACAAGACTACCCACAACCAGTAACAGTTAAACAGATACAAAAATTCATAGGTATGACAAATTATTACCACCGGTGCATTCCCAAACTCGCACACATGTTAGGTCCCATTTATGACATGGTAACAAGTGCATCAAAAACTAAAAACAAACACTTACAATGGACAGACACAGCATTACATTCATTTGCAACAATAAAAGATAGTTTTGCTAACAAACACTAATTAATCATATTAATAGTAAAGCAAAATTACCAGTTGCTGTAGATGCATCTAACACCGCAGTTGGCGGAGTCTTACAACAAGAACACAATGAAATACTTCAACCTTTAGCATTTTTTTCTAAAAAACTAACACAAACAGAAACAAAATACAGTACATTCGACCGCGAATTACTAGCTATCTATTTAGCAATCAAACATTTCAGACATCATTTAGAAGGCAATACATTCACAGTTTACACGGATCACAAACCATTAACGAATGCACTCCACTCAAAAACAGAACGCAGCCCTAGACACATACATTGCACAATTTACCAACACGATAATACACGTCAAAGGTACAGACAACATAGTAGCCGATGCACTATCGAGATGCGAAATCGAAGAATTAAAAACACCCGATATCGACCTAAAACAACTACACAAAGAAAAACAAAAGGATACAGAGTTAAAGAATATCACTGACAATAAAATATACAAATTTAAACTCATTGACATTCCATTTTTAAACATTAATATCTGGTGCGAACATTCCACAGGCAATACACGACCATACATTCCACAGACTTTACGAAAAAATATATTTGAACAACTACACAACATATCACATCCGGGAACAAGGGCTTCCAACGTCTCATCACACAACGTTAATTCTGGCCCAGTATGAACGCACACATTAATAAATGGTCGCAAGAATGCCTGAACTGTCAGAGAGCGAAAGTACAACATTACACCAAAACACAACCTCAGAAAATACACATTCCACATGGTCGTTTTGAACATATACACATCGATTTAGTTGGTCCACTACCCATATCAAACGGTTACAGATACCTATTAACCGCCATCGATAGAAACACACGTTGGCCTGAGGTTTACCCACTAAAAGACATAGAGACTGCCACAATTAAAGAGGCTTTCAACAGAGAATTCATTTCACGTTTCGGTGTTCCGCTCGAAATTACTTCAGATCGCGGACCTCAATTTTCCTCCAACACGTTTAAACAGTTTATTAAAAACATAGGTAGCCATCATATTATAACATCTCCATACCATCCGCAGGCCAATGGAATTCTAGAACGCTTCCACAGGCAATTAAAAGCATCACTTATGACAAGCAACAACCAGAAGAACTGGTATTCAGAAATTCCCCTAGTTCTGTTTGGTCTAAGATCAACGGTTAAGGAAGATATCAAAGCATCTCCTGCCGTAATGGTTTTTGGACAGAGTCTGAGACTGCCGCGGCAGCTAGTGATACAGAGCAATCCAACAGGCAGCTCAGCAGAAATTTTGTCAGCCCTTAAAGAAAAGGTTAAAAACACTCAGTCAGATAGCAAGTTTCATATAATAGTAGATCAGCAGTACATACCTCAGGCGTTGAAGAGTTGTAAATTCGTATTTATTCGTAATGATTCCATCAGACATGCGCTCCATAAGTCCGTACGATGGCCCTTTCGAAGTGGTAGACAAAACACCAAAATACTTCACAATTTTAAAAGGAAACAACACTATAACAATTAACATAGACATACTTAAACCAGCATACTTAAATTCAGAAACTTCACAGACACTCTCTTCCACACACAATCCTAAAAAAAGTTCACTTCAACTTATTGGCAAACACAACAAAACTCTATGGGGGGGAATATGTGGTGTCTGCATACCACATACATAAAACATACATACACAAGTCCACAACAAAAACACTTTAAAAATAATTATATTCTGTTTTTTTGTTTATGTCAATTTTTATTAATCAAAAATTATTTATAGAAAATTTGTTACTTGAAAATAGAAGTTGTAAAAAATAAAATTGTTCTCAAAAAAAAAAAAAAATAAAATACACGAATTTTATTAAAAAAATAAAAAATAGCACCACGCTATAGACATAAATTATAACTATGGATAAACTAAACATGATTATCCAAAGCGAAACCACGCACGTCTCGCCTGGCATATGTAGGAGCTTGACCCCGTCCGTCCAGCCTTGCATATGTGAGCATCCGCAGGCCAATGGAATTCTAGAACGCTTCCACAGGCAATTAAAAGCATCACTTATGACAAGCAACAACCAGAAGAACTGGTATTCAGAAATTCCCCTAGTTCTGTTTGGTCTAAGATCAACGGTTAAGGAAGATATCAAAGCATCTCCTGCATATGCTTGAGCTAGGCCACGTTCGTCTTGCCTTGCATATGTGAGGCATTTCATGAGGGCTGAAATGGCCATTTCGTTTTTTTTTTAACAACTGTCCCATTTACAACATCGTAAATTAATAAAAGTAATAATAAGGTTCTTCTTTTATGAAAAGGCTTCAAGTGCAATAGGCCAAACTTGGCATAATAGAAAGGAATTTGCAATTCAAAATTTTTAAAACGCAAAATTGTTGACATATTTCGTTTTTGACGAAATTTTTGGGTGGTTTGATCCAATTTTTTTGTTTGGGTGGTTTGTATCCGAATTCATCACTATCATCAAAAATGTGAGGAACATTTTAGTTTCAGAACTATTCAACGTAATCAATAAATTTTCACTTAGGTCAAGTAAATAATTACGTAGTCTTAAACGGGGAAAATATGTTACATGTTCCAGTGTTAACTCTGTGTTTTTCAAGTGTGCAAAGTTATATAAAACTTCTTAATAAGTTCAATGAAAGCCTTATTTGTATAGTATGCGTAGCAAAGTTGTAGAGCAAGTCAATAAGAACTACTTTTCCGAAGGAAGTATTATCCAGTAACAACCACTACAAAAATAATAGAACCTCAAAAAAATTTTAAAAATTTTACTTGAATCTCAAAAATTTAAAATGCCTATTAAAATAATGTTAAGCTTGCTTCACTAAACCTTTCGTCGATTTGATTCTCAACATACGTCTATTTTAGCTGGGTGCTTTAATCATTCCATCCTGAGACATTGACCTGGAATTTGTCGCATAGTGTAATTGGTAAGGAATTAAAATCTGTTCAGTCGATTTGGGATGACGAAAATGTGAAAATATTATGGCAATTAAATTATTTTTACAAATTTAAATTTCAAACGAATAGTATTTCGAAATTTTGTTCTTTTTGCTTTTCTAACAACAAAACCTAAAATTTATGATTTATAAACCTTATTGTAATAACTTAGTATAGTGCTTTTTAAGAAACTAGCAAACAACAAAAAAAAAAACAGCTAAGGCACGCCATAATAAAAAGCTGACGACTATTTTAAAATCCAAATTTAATTTTAACAAACAGTGTTTTATTAAAAAGAAAACAATTGTTATATGTTCTGTCATAACAAAAAATATTTAAATGGCATAAATTCATAAACCATTTTTAGCCACTCAAAATCGAGTGAACAAATTGAGTTAAAAAGACGGTCTATTATATCTACGTATTAACGTAGATACATTTTAAACTAACTTTTGTTGAAAGGACTCCGAACGTCGGAACGTGTTCTCTGCATTTCTATCAGATTTGCTTCAATTCTAGCTTATACCTCTAGGATTTTTAGCATATTTGTTATTTCCTCCAGCTGATTCCGGCTGGTCATTTCCAGCGCCTTCTGCTCGATAACCATCCGATTCAGTTCCATTTGTATTGTTTCGACGTCGTCGATTTCCGCTACTAGTGGTTTGGTTAGGTTGTTGTAATTATTTTCCATGACTCTAATCTGCTTCTTCATTATCTTATATTATCTTCCGCCTCCCTCTGCTTCAGGTTTTCTAAATAGTCCGAACGCCCAATTGAATGCTTTTCCAAAGAATTCGAATGATCGCCTTATTCATTTTTGTGGGAATGTCGTTTTTATATTCCGTTTGTTCTGCGTCAAGGTATTCATAATCGCCTCTGTTTGCTTAAACGTGGCCGCACACTATTCCATGATCTGTTTGGATAGTAGTTTTCACATTACCTCCAGGCATATTTTCTCTGGTATTCCCTTGTTGCGTTAATAAATTCATCTACCTTGATTGGTTCAAATGTGGTTAATATCGTCCATGTAGCCTTGTAAAATATTGTTGTGCTACCACCATGCTGATGCATACCCAGAGTATTGTTATCTTCGCCTTTAACCCTTTGAAACCCTAAGAAAGCCCCATCTTATGTATATGCTCATACGTTTTATTTTATATCGTATCTATATATATTATATATTTATATTTAAGGCGCCCGTGGCGTAGTGGGTAGAGTATGTGGCCCATACGCCAGAGAACCCAGGTTCAAATCCCACCTGACAAAGAAAGTTTTTTCAATTGAATTAATTTTTCTGTTCGGCCGTCACCCTTTTGCAGACAATGGCAAACCTCAGAGAGTAGAAACTGCCATGAAAAGCTTCTTGAGAACATAAGCCGTTCGGAGGTGCCGTAAAACTTGTAGGCCCAGTTCTCGGTCATTTGTGTTCGAACATATCACAACACACACAACACAATTGATTAAAAAAAGCTCGGTCAAAGTCCTTTCAATGGCTGACATGGCCATTTTCGTTCGTTCGTTTATTTATATTCAGTGGCAGACACAAATTTTTATTCACCAATCTAATTTTTTATTCAGCATGGCAGTGTATATTTTAGTTTACAGAATCACTTGGAATTAAAAAGTTTGCGCTTGGAGAGAATATAAAGTTTTGAATTTTGTGTACTCAAATTTTGTGCACAGTTACGTAATAGAGCCCCAGAACTCAGTGCATTAGAAATAGAAACAGCTGCAAACGTTTGCAGCATAGGGGTATGAATATTTAAAATACATAAATCCGCTCCTGAATTCCTTTCACTTTTGTAATGATTCTACCTACCCACCTACTCGCGTAACAAATAGTACTACCCTATTGTCAATATTAACTGAGATACATTTAATCTAATGGTGAAAGCATCTTTGTCGATTCCAACCCATTTTATTGATCGTTTTTTGTCATAGTTCTACCCATTATTGTAACAAGTTTAAGTACCCTAGTGTCAATATTATTCGATATACAGTATTTTTCTAATATTGCCACGCTCTTTTGTCGAAAACCGCCAATTTTCTTAGATAGGCACCTTCGTGTTCATGGTTTCTATCTGTTAACAAAAAATTGCGTCAACTGGGCAAAAGTACTGCTTTAAAGCCGAAAAAAATGTTTGCTTTCATGATTTTTTTTTTTGTGAGATATGAATATTATTGGTGTATTTATTTCATATACATGTTATAGTTTGACTTCTTAAGTATATTTGGAAATTATAATTAAATTATTATAACAATAAATTATTATTAAAAATTATCGATAAATAATTCCGTGGCAGCGATTCCCCGGAGGCGCCACGAAAAAGTTGTTTTGCGGAGAATACGATTAGAGGTTAACGGATCATCTGAAAAAAAAAATTCAAAATTCCGAACAGTTTTTTTTTAATGTTTTTTTTTTTGTAGCGTTTTGAAGTCAAAAACACGATTTTCGCTGAAAATTGAAGTAATTTTATTATTTTAAAATAGAAGGAAAAAAGAAAAAAAAACTCTTCTGCATTACCTGTTGATTTATGTCTAGAAGTAGGTATAATATGTTGGTTCTGGATCAGGAGGCTCAGAGGCTCAAGCCGATGACGTCACTCCCTTTGCTTTAAGCGTTGATAATAATTGTATGCACTACATTATCGGTAGTGGTAGTCAAGCGAGTTCTTATCAGTGTTTGCATGTTTTTTCTTAACCCTCGAATACCTAATAGCAATGACTCAAATTCTGCTGGTTGACTTTAGCTGAAATGATATGACTTGCTTTATGAAAATATATATATTAATATGGGTTGAAGCAATTTAGGTACGGCGAAGGTTGAAGGATTAAAGAATTGTTTATAAAGTTATCATAATGGTGCTAAGTATTAGGTGCGTGTATTAGATTTGCATAAGAAGTTTAAGTAGTAGTAGTATAATAAAGCGGGTTCTGGAGATGCAAGGAAAATGTGCAAGGCGCTACTGGTGTGTAGTTGAGGGGAGGAGTGAGGGAGCGATGGGGTTATGGGTGGTGAGGGGATTCGAGGAAGCGCGGGGTGGGGATGAGTGGCGTAAGGGTATGGGGGTAAATGGCGTGGGGCGAGTGGCTGTGGCGCGCTGACGCCCTCCGTCCCTTCGCCCCTCCGTCCGACCGTGCGTCCATCCGTCCGTTTGCGGTTTTTCGATAAGCATTTGCATAAAATATAAAATATAAAATTTTTGTTTTATCAATGCTTAGCTAAATAACAAATTGTCTTCTGCGGTTTTGATAAGCAGTTGTATAAAATATAAAAAGATAAGCAGCTGCATAATGCAATGTATAAAACTATTTCGATAAGAAGTTGCATAAAAAGTTTCTTTTTTATCAATGGTTGAGAAAATGAAAAACACAGTTGTGCAATATTTTTTAAAATACATTTTATTACACAGAAAAAAACAGTTGTGAAATATTTTTTAAAATAAATTTTATTATACATTTAGAATATATAAATGTTAATATCTTATCATTAATAGGAAGTCCATCGTGGTTCATTGAACATAACTGCATATAAATTGTAGAGTTTTCTTATACTTTGATATCGTGACCACAAAGTTTTCAGCATAACAACAGTCTTCCCTATGTAAACCATGTATTGAATATGAAAAACGGAGAGATGATCTCATTTCAGTTATCATATCCTGAAAAAATTTAACATGATCGGGGTCTATTAATTTTTCGTATTTTATTAAGAAATTTTCTAATTCCAGTGCTGACATCATATTTGATTGTTTCAAGTGTACCTCCCAGTTTAAACTAATCTGTTTTGTTTTTTTTAATTATTTTTTATTAAAACCAAAACCGTGATAAGGTGCAGATAAAAATGTTTTCTCAGAGTCGTAATATAAAAATTTTTGTATAAAAGTTCAAGCGTTTTATAGTTTCTTTCATAGTTGTGATCGGTTGTTTTTTGTAAGCAAGTAAGAATAAAATAAATTTTCAAAATGGAAAGCAGGAAAAATACATTGAAAGCTTTGAATGAGCTCACAATGAAAAGGAAAAGTATCATTCCGTTGAGTAATATCCCACTCAACACCAAATTAATTATATTGAAAGCGAAAAGGAAAAACACTAAATTTGGATGGAAGATCATGCTGGAACTGGAGGAAAACGTTATGTTTCTACCACAATGTTACAATGAAATGAGTGATGAAACTCTGGAGAGCTTAATCTCTGGAGATTTCTATATTGAGAGAATGCTTACAAGTGTTAAAAATCCAATGTATTTTGAATTCAAATTTTCTTGTGGGAAAAATTAAAACTAAAAAATGAATATAAAACCTTTAAAAAAAAAAAGTTAAAAATTGCTTTTATTTTAAATGTAAAATATTTGTACACTTATAAATATGGAATTGATTATCAATAAAACGAACAAATCCAAACATTGATTTTTTATTACATATAATATTTTTTACAGTGCCTACTTTTTTATATTTATAGATAATTCCCATTAGTTGCTTTAGGAATTTATCTTCAAAAAACCATTCAATATCGCTTCCAATATCCATTTTAGAGGGAGCTACGTGCATCAAGTCAACAGTTTCATCATTCAACACTTCATCATTACACCATTGTTGAATTATGTTTTTTAATTTAGATACTTCTACATTATTTTTAAAATTCATTTCAAAAGTTGGTTTTTCCTTATAACTTTGTGCAGTTATCATAAATTTGGTACTTTTAAATAAATTCATAACATTTAAATCTTCATGTTTAATAGAATTATTGCAACTAGCATGTTGGACGTCTTGTTGTTGTTGTTGTTGTTGTTGTTGTTGTTGTTGTTGTTGTTGTTGTTGTTGTTGTTGTTGTTGTTGTTGTTGTTGTTGTTGTTGTTGTTGTTGTTGTATTTTAAGGTTTTTATTAGGATTTGCTGATTTTCTTCATTTTTTTTTAATGCTGGTTCCTAGCTTTCATCATGAGTTTTCTCAAACACTTCGTTGAAGTCTTCATGACATTTCAAAAATTCACTCTCGTCATGGTTTTGTTGTGGTTGTTGGTCTTCTTCTTTCTTATTAACATCATCATCATTATGAGTTTCCTCCAACACTTTATCCAAATTTTCATAATATGTCTCAAGATCACTCAAAAAATCGATGTCCTTGTCAGCACCCCAAAATATATCCTTATTAATTTTTTTTGTTTAACGTCAGCTGAATTTTTAATTGAAACTAATAAATTTTTCAAAGTGTTGAAACTATTTATAAGTAAATAATCTTTCAGTTTGCGTTTGTTTTGTATTTATCTATATATTTCTTTGTTTATGAAAAAGAAAAAATTTTTTTACAACGTTGAAATTGAATATAAATACGGTTGTCGACATTATGAAAAATTAAAAATGTCTTTTATACGCGACGAAGTAACAATGGCTAGTAGTGCTGTTCGCGATTTAATGGATTCGATGTCGGAGCCTCAAATTGACGATTGCTTGATTATACCACAGTCGAGTTTTGAAACAGTGAACACAACTGATCATCAATTTTGGAGCGATGTGTGGAGAAACGAACGTGATATACACACATTAATGAAAATGCTGAAAAAAATGATGGAATATTACATCAAGGAAGAGTTGGGAATTGGTCAGGACTACTTGATATCAACAAAACTAGTGCTTGTGAAGCGGGTGGCTGAAACTAATTTATATGTTTTTAAGTGTGAAGTACCAGCACAAGAATTGACAGAAATTGAAAATTTAGCATTATGCAGAGATGTTACCTTTATTCAAAAATGTACATATTATCTAGAAGTGTGTAATGCTAGAGTAAAGATGTACAAGAGTTGTGTAATGAAAAAAATTTTATTATTAGATTTTTAATAAAGTGATATTGTTTTGAATTGAAAACTTTATGTTCTTTTTTCATTTTATTATCTAAATAGTTTTATTACTAAACTACAATTTTTACAACGACTTAAATTATATATATTTGTATAAAGTTGAATAATTTTATTCGTCTCATTTTCCATATGATCAAATGATGAACAACCACCATAGTGTCTGGACCAGATCTGCAATTATTAAAGACTGACCACGGGCAGTCTTTAAAATGTTCACCAAATCGAGAATTTATTTTTCTCAAATTGTTTTTGTATTCCATTTTCGTTTGAATGTTAACAAGTCTATCCTTTTCATCTTCGGGTTTGATACGTGAAATTTTTTTTAAAAACTATAAATATCTTTGATGATGGACATTTTTTAAATTAGTATTGTCATATGTAGAGTTTGATAATAAGCATCAACATCAATTATTGTTGGTTTTATAGCATAATTTGATCGCTCATATAATTCTTGTCTACTTTCATTATCATTTTGATTTATTGCGTCATTATATTCAAAGCAATAGATATTTAGTGTACGTAATTCATAATTGCTATAGTAGGAACATTTAATTCGTATTTCTAATGTTTGATATTTTAAATTAAAGTGACGATGAAAAACTCCTGAACTTTCATAAATACCACCAATTTGCATTTCTTTCTCTATAAGATTTCTAATGAAAGCGTCAATTGCATCTTCAATAGAAAATTTCTTTTCTGGATTTGGGCTATTTCTATGATAACGTTCTACATTTTGTTGATAGAGTGAGTCATGATAAGAAGGCTCTCTGTATGGATATCTCAATGTTGTGGTCGGTGATGGGGTGATCGTATTAATATCATCATCATCATATTTAACATTTTCCAATTGAAGGGTTATGTTTACTTTTATCTGAAGAGAAGTATTCGGGATCTGTATGACAAAACTAACCTGTTTTCCATATTCAATATTGTAAAAAGTAGTAGTATTTTCATTTCGTTCATGTAAATTCTTTCTAGTTTGATAGCAGACAATATGACGTATTTGTAATATTACAGAAGCAATAAATATAAATAATAAAAGTTTTCTTAAGCTCATGTTTCTGTGTTGAATCTTTCCACGGCTGTAACTATTTAAGTAATAACCATGTGTTATAGTCTGTATATAGTCTTTTACATCAATAATTCCCACTTCCAATGGTTTATAATTTGGATCTTGAATTCTTACTTTCTCAATTTCACCACTACTTAGAATGATTTCTGTTTCAGTTTCCCGATATTCAAAACAATTAATGTTGAGTCTTTTCTCTTCAAATCTACTATCATAAGTACAACGGATTGGAATATCTATATTTTCATATTCAAGTTTAAAATGTCGATAAAATACTTCTTTAGAATCAATAATTCCACCAATATCACTTTCTTTAACAATTAAATCCTTACGGAAGGCTTCTATGGCTTCATCAACAGTAAAAAGTCTTGAAGGTATGCCTTGTTGTATGTTGTACTCTCAAATTCTATAATTGTTGTTGTTGTTGTTGTTGTAGGCAATTCTGTTCCTATTTCAGTACTTGATAGTTCATTTAAATGTAACGGTTCAATTTCTTTCAACAACAAAAATGATACATTAATGTTCAAGACATTATTATCAGGTAGAGTTAAATTAAATTCAATACTTTTAGAGTTTTGATTAATAATAGGTATAGTAGTATTTCCCAATTTCCAAAATGGTATGCCATACACATTTCTTAAAATGACCAATAGTGCTAGAAATATAATAAAATTCATCTTATGTTTTATTCTTAGAGATATACATGCTCCTAAATTTCAATATAAAATGATAAGAATATATAGTCTTGTTGGTTTTATATATAGCAAGTTTTTATTATGTTTCATTTATTTATCATACAGATTATTACAACACATATATTCATATAAAAGTAATGCTGATTTCAAAGCACATCGTATTTGAGACTGTTTACTTTTTTATTGTTGTTGTTGTTGTTGAAGTGGTATTGACATTGACATGTTCTTGGATACATATTATATAATATTGATAAGTTAAGGCGGTCTTCTCATTAAAAACCCGTTTTTTGGACCCTTTTTAAAAAAATTCTTATTTGAAAACGCAAAGAATAATTGAAAACTTTTTTTATTTATTGTATTACAAAAGGTTCAAAGTAAATAAAAAAATTTTTTTTGCCTCGATACGTGGGCTGTTCAAAAAGTAATGAGACTTCAAAGTTGGTGGTGAAAAAAAAGGTGTCGTCACGGCGGCCACGATTCCGGGTCTCCGGAGCGTCTGAAATGAAAAAAAAAAGGGGTTTTAATCCGTATAGATGTAATTCTCGGGTGAACCTCAAGCTTAATTTTGTGATTTTTTTTGACAAAATGGCGGCCATTCAAAAAAAAATTTCAATTTCGGGTTTTTTTTTGTAGTTTAGTGTAAAAAAAAAATAGTAACAAATTTTTTAAAATTATTATAATTATAATTATTATCAGCTTTTGATGATGCCGCAGCTCGAGTCTCTGATCGGTTCATTCTGTCTTCATTGCGAGATAGTGCGTATTCGTATGCGTTTTTGCCAATCGCAATACCCATCAAACCCATAATTTTAAGTATGGGTATAAAACCGTCGTTGAAGAGGCACGTTGCAATGAAATTGGCCACTTCGATGGTGCGTGTGCCTGAGTTGATGTGTTTGGGCGAAAGTGACCAAAGAACAGAATTGTAGGACTCATTGGAATTCTGAGTTTCAGATCCAAGGCATCTTTCAAGCAAATTATCTGCCGACAGCGCTTCGTAAGCTGGTTTTATTACCTCCATCACCTTCTTGTCGAGAGGTGCATACGTGTGGTGAAAGCTATCTAACGTACCTTCAGCAGCTGCTTTCTGCCATGCGCACCAGCTTGACGCACCGGTGGGGCAATTTTGGTGTTGCGGTTTATCATCGGTGGAGCACTTATGGTAAAAAGTGGCCCAAATTTCCTTTTTCATATCCTCCACGGAGTCAGGATGACGGCGGATCGCAAGGCCATAATATGTGGTCAACTCGGATATTAATTTGTCGGTGAGCTTGCCCGCACCTTTGCCTCCAATGCCCTTATTTTCTTTTTTTATTTTTCGAAGTCGCGTGCCCATTCGCTTCTGCACATGCCCAATGCATTCTTTCTTTTCCACTATAGGGTCACCGTCATAGGGGTCGACATCTAATACACCTTTGAAGGTCTGCGAATCACCATCGCCGATATACTTTACATATTTTATGCCGTGTGTTTCAAACGACCTGGAGAACATCTCTATTACAGCGTCCACCACCATTTTCCCAGAGCTTCCTTCATGGTTTATGGTGCATTCTTCGTCATGAGTATCAAGCCAAATTTGGTAAGCCTCTGGCTCTTCTTCCTTCTTGGCTTCCCAATATTTGCAGCTGTTACACAGACGAGATTTTACGACAGTGTCAACAATTTTTTTGGTATGCTTGGCAATCAAAGTTGTGACACCATAAAGGGAAGCAAAGCCACGCTTCTTCCAAGTCCCATCCCCCGACACAGTAAATAAAGTGGGATCGCACTCTGGATTCGCTTCGATCATAGCCTCTTTTTCTTCTCCAATAGCTTTTGAAATGACATGTTCGTACATGGCTTTTCCAGCAACGTACAAATTTTGTAGGATAGTATAGTACAGATTGTTGGACAAACTTTGTCCGAGGTCCATGAGGCCACAAAACATGGTTATACCTTTTGGCCCAATCCCTAAAAGCCGCATGGCAACAACCAAGCGTCGATTAATTTCATATGATTTTCCGATCATAGGTGACGAAGGAATATATGTTGTGCGTGGGCAGGCGCAGTTCAAAGCGATTTTAAATCCAACTTTATTTGGTGAGGCTTCTGAGAACTCAATTTTTTGCTTGCATGAGGCACAAATTACCAACGCTGACGACGTGGTAAACACAGAACAGAACTCGAGAATGCAATACTTGAAATTGTTTTTGATTGATACTTCGTCGTCTTCGTTATTCTTGAATTTCTTGGCCGATGTACTGGTATATTCAGAATCCTCTGGTCTAAGATGCTGATTTCCACTAAACCCGCGTTTTTTAGCACGATTCTGACGCTCACTTGGGCGTTTTTTTTTTTTTTATTACTTTTCCGATCCATTTTACAAAAATCACAATAAATTTATGAAAAATTTACTTTTCCGTTCACTAAAGCGCACGCGTCTGTTGCTCAACTCGATACAAACTGAACTAAATGATGCTTTCAGTTGAACACCTGGACTCAAAAAATGCTTCAACCCCTAAAATAAGCAGAAATGTGTATTCGTATGTTTGTATGAATATGTGTGCAAACACGTTTTTACCTAACAATAAACATTTTCAACGGAATTCGGTGGTTACTTTATGCGGCTTCGTTCGAAAATGAGTCGAAAAAAATAGCTCATTTTGACGAAGACCTTGCTTCACAAAAAAGGCTGTATCTTCTAAAGTATTTCGAATTTCTAAAAATCCTTTTAGGGGCATATTCACAACTACCCAAGCTATAAATAAATGCAAAAAAAAGTCGAAAAAAAAGTTGCTCAATGAGAAGACCCCCTTAATTTCATTACATTGTGGAATATCTTCAATATTGAAAACAGGCTGTAGTAGAAATTCTTTAATCCACTTTTGTTTCTCCATCCCCTTTACGTAAACTTTTTTATTCTTTAATAGCGATTATAAATATCTTTGGGTGTTCCTTATTGAGTCGCTTCCATAGTCCCATGATAAATTGTGATGATTTAATTTTAACCAATTTGATTGTCGTTGATCATCTTCACATAGATCCTTGAATTCGAATGGAGCCTTTACGTGGAAACAGTGAAATTCATCTTCGCAATCAACGGCAATCTACTTAAAAACAAAGCGATTATCATAGATTTTAAACCCTTGAACATCAACAGTTGCAAACATTGTGTTAAATAAATAGCAGCAGTCGTCAGAACTCTTATTTATATAGAACGCATGTATATATTTTTTTATTAAATTATTTTTTTAATAACGTTTGTGAGCGGTACATATTCATACATTTTATCGTGAATAAGCATACTCTCGAAATTTTAATTCAATCCTAATATCTGTTGGACCACCTTTTACACTCTCATTTTGATGAGAGACATCTAAAACAATTATTGGTGCAATATCAACAAAATTTTCTTGCGATAATAGTGGTTGTGGAGAACGTCCAAAGTATCCTTGTTGAAATTTTTGATACATATCATAGAGTAAAGCGTTACGATTATGATCAAATCTAATGTTGAGGTCGTCATAGGGATATACATCAGAGTTAAGATGAACTTTTACATCCGATAAGTTACAATGTATAAACTTATTGGCTTTTTTAAATCCTATAAGTATATAACGAGGCCTTTCATTTTCACCTGCTAGTTTGACATTCCATAAAATATTTGTACTTTCTACAAGAGAAGGATTATGATAAACATCCCAGCTTCTAAACGATATATTAAGTGGTTGTTTACTATTTATTGTTTTTAACATTTTCAATCGGTAATCATCTGAAAGTTGAATGTGTGGTACTTTCCATGTTATATTCAAGAGCTTCAATATAAGCTTATCAGTGGCAGTAGTTGAACTCATAATGTTCTTATCATCTTTAGACCGCATCAAAATCAATTCATGTTTACAATTCACAATTAATTTGTTAAAATCTTCAGCGAATCCAAGTAAATTCTTTAACGGAACACAAAAATTAAAATTACCCGTTTTGAGTACAGTCTTATCTTCTTCAAATGGATACCATCCAGTGTTTCGAAGATTGGTACTTTCAAATGTATTAAGCGATACATAATTTTTCATATCTGATGCAATTCCCAATTGTCTTGTACGATCAATTTCTACTCCATTCATCTCATAACGAATTTCATCAAATAAATATGCTATACAGTTGTTTAAGAGTTTACAGTTTTTGAAATAGAATTATCACTGTTGGATACAAATCCTTCAATATACAAAAGACTCTCACTTAATAATACATACAAGTCCTGGTTTTGTATTGGTATCCGTATTTCAGCATTATTTTTAAATGATTGTAAATATGATGTATAGCTGTGATAATCTTTTTTCACAATACTATTGTTGAAAAATGATTTATATAGAACATTTATTACGTCACTCATATTGGGTTTTTAATTGTAATCCAATGCTTTCTAAAAACTCTTTGTTCGATTTAGTTAAAGAAATTCTATGTGTTGACCTTTTAATAGTAGGCTTTTTATTTGGATTTGATTCTTCCTTTGTTGTTGTTGTCAGTGGACTAGTGAATGGGTTGTTATGTAACTGGTTTTTATTAAAAACAATCATTCTTTATATTGGCTTTAAATGTAGTCTTATTGATATTTTTTCATCACGAAAATTAATTAGGTTACCACCTTGATCTACGACTTTAAGAATAAGAGTGCTGATTTGTCTTGTGTTAACTGGTAAATATATAACATTAACTGGTATTTCTGCAATTTTGTATCCTGGACTAACTAGAAGGGAGAACTGATGAATTGTATGTACAGATACTTCATTTATATATGATCCATTGATAATATTACATTCAATTGATATTGTATTTATTTTAGAAATGTCTATTGGATTATTAGAATAATTTATAGCATTAGGTTCCAATATTCTTTTACTAAATCCTAGTAATGATCGAATTGAACAATTTCTATTGAAGAAAATTGGCTCCTTGCTACTACGAATTTTTGTTTGCAATGTGTTACAGTTTGCTTTTATATCTAGTAATCCAATGTTATATGATTCATATTCATCAACAATTTTCTCAGATATATCCATGAATTCATAGGATCCTATTGGTAACGCAATTGTATTATTACCAATATGAAACAAATTGTTTTCTTCATCCACATTTGGAATAGAATGATAAGAGTCGAAGCTAATCAAACCGCAAACATAATCTTGCTTTAGTTCTATAGGTGGAAAATAATTTGCAACAAGTTGTGATGAATTTCCATTTATTGTTAAAGTAAACGACATGTTGTTGATTAATCATTAAGTAGTTAACTAAAATATATTTCTTATACATTATTACATTTATATTAAATCATTAACATCAGTCCAAGAATTATGATCATTTTACAAAAGCTCTATTATTACGTCTTCTTAAAATTTTTTCAACTAAATATGTTTGTGGAAATTTGGTTTTCATTAATTCATATTCATAGAAGCCTCCTTTGATTTCATTTCCTTGATAATCTTCAAGTATGTATGTAGTAGGGTTTGTATTTTGAATAATTTTGATTTTAAATATTTCAGTTGTCCAATTCGGTGTATAACCTTTTTCAAATGTATGTTTATATTTACTTATTCTAACATTATCATTTAACTTAAATTTTGGTTTATGAAAAATTTTTGGATTGTTATAAGCAGTTTTTAGTATAAATTTTTCATTTAAAGAATTTACTTCATTGGGTGTCATCTTAATAGTTCTATGAAATGTGTTATTATATTGATTAACTAGGTTTTTATAGTTATCAATCCATTTGTATGACCCATTAAAGCTAAACTCTTTCCACATCATCCCCTTTAAAGTTCTATTGAAGCGTTCCACTATCGATGATTTTAATGTTGAAAATGTTGAATAATGATTAATACCTTTCAATGTCATTAATCTTTTAAAATGGACATTATAAAACTCTTTTCCATCATCCGTTTGGAGATGTTTTGGTATACGGTTACTTGTGTTGAAAATATTTTTCATTGTGGTTGTTACATTTTCTCCAGTTTTATTTTTAATAGCCTCCACCCATGCCTTCTTTGAAAATGTGTCAATAACAGTAAGAAGGTAACGATAATTCATATTGACATTACTATATGGTATCATTTCCACTAAATCTGCTTGCAATAAGTTATATAATTACTTTTATAATTACATGTCGTCTTTTAAAATTTGTTCGTGCTTGCTTATGCAGCTCTTCAACTATGGCTCGTTTATTATTCAATATCCTATATCTCGTTATTGTATAATCCTTTTGTTTGTGGATATTTTATTTTTAATTTTTTAACATCGTCTACATTAGGCTGATTTTTTCCGACTACATATTTAAACAAGAAGTCTTCAATAGCCTTTAAATAATTGTTAACTTCTTCAAAGCTTTCCTTGTATACAGATTTGATTTTATTATCAATTGCTACCTCAATTAAATCTACATCATTTTTAATATTATCATTCAGTGCAACGTCCAAATCTCTTATTTTATTTTATAATCTCTTTGTTATACTATTTAGATTTTCTATGGCAGTATTTAGGTCTGTTATTTTCTTTTCATAGATGTTTGTTATATTGTTTAGATTTTCACAGAAAAATGTACGTGAAATGCATCATTATCATCATTTGGTAAACCTAAGTTGATAACTCTTTTCATATGTCAATTCAGGTTTTTATTTTCATCTAAATTCCAACCAATAGTATTTCGTAAAATTGCTTTGATATTTGCTCTACTATTATTATTATTATTATTTTTCGATAACGAAGAATGACCAAATTTATCAATATTTGAATACATTTTTAGTTATATAATTATATTAGCTTCTTTCAACTCTTCAATGATGGATATTATTTCGTTATTATGGTTATTATGTCCAGCAGTTGATGGTGATATAACTAATCGTAATCTTTCAACTATCTCTTTAGGATCATCCCAATACACATAATTCGATTTATTGTTAATGGATTTTAAAAGTTTAAGACCTTGTCCATATATCAATGTGTTTGGTAAATTGAATATCTTTCTTATTATACGTTGATATTTATAAGATTTGGTACCTTTAATTTGATCATTTGAGTTATAATTACGCCTATGAGCATTTGTAGACAATAGAATATCTTTATAATTTTGCAAATCTTGTTTAGTGAAATGAAGTGGATTTGTGTAAAAAACTAATTCAAATAGACCAGGTGTCATCTGCCATTTATATTTTCCAACAGAAATTTTATTTTCATTAGGGATTTTCAAAAGTTCTTTTCCATATATCCATCTCCCCAAAGAATCTATATTAAATCCATATAATTTATCCAATTTTTTACTATCCTTAAGTATTTGTATGTTTTGTTGTAGAGAATTTTTTTTATTTCGGATATTTTGTAATTGTTTATGGTGTTTGTAGTCTGTATTTAATTAATCCGTAGCCTTACGTTTAAAATGTTTATGCCTTGTCCATAGTTCTCGATCATTTTCAATGTCTCCTTTTACTCTTTTTTCTTTTTGCACTTCATTTTCTATCAAACTGTTAATTTCACCATCATCATTATTTTGTAATTGCTTAATGTGTTTGTAATCTGTGTTTAATTGATCCTTAGCTTTGCGTTTAAAATGTTTATATTTTGACCATAGTTCTCCATAATTTTCAATGGTTCTTCTTACTCTGTTTTCTTTTTGTACTTTATTTTCAATCAAATTGTTAATTTCCTCATTATTACTATTATTGTTATTATTATTTTTTGAGTTGAGAATTTTATTTGATATAATAGGACGATGCATTTTTTTAATTTTATTTTTTAATTGTTTTTTAAATTTTAACTGTTTTTTTATTTTTAATTTCTTATCCGTTTTTTCTTTTTTGTTCGTGCTTTCAATATTTTTTGTTTTTTCATACCTAACAGGTACTAAATCATTACCAATATCGTGAATGTTGACGTTGGTATTCAACTTGGAGATTTTATGAGCATATTTCTCTTGCTGCAACGAACGTTTGTTCTTAGTTTGAAGATCTCTTAATCGCTGTTTAAAATTTTGTTGCAACCCTTTGTTTTTTCGTTTTGTAATAATTTGTTTTTTAATCCTTTGTTTTGGATTCTGTATTATAATTTATTTTATTTTTGTATTCACCATCGTTATTTAGTATATTTTCATTATCAAAGTCATATTCTGACTTCACGCTATAATTGTCATGGTCTTTATTTTCTGCATCAGCATATCGATTCTCATTTTTTAAGTCTTTATCAAAATCTACTGTTTGAATGTCTGGGTGTTTGGTGTTTGAACGTTGATAATATTTTAAAGACCTTGCTAATTCATTTTCAATGTTGGGTTTTATCTTGCTTGTATGCTGATATGGTTTGTTATGCCTTAGTTTATTTTTGTTCAATGAATTACGCTTTTTTAAAATTGTTTTATCATTCATTGTTGTGTCAAGTGTTGATAGATATTGAGGATCAACATTTAAGTGTATATCTTGAGTCATCATCAATAGCATCCCAAAACATTTCATCAATATTTTCTTTTTTGTTTTTAACAAGTTGGTTGACGTGTTTTTTTTCTTTGTTGTATTCATTGTATTCATCTTTATTAAGCTTTCCAATTATTTCATTCAATGGCTTTGAAATGGGTTGAAATGTATTTTCAAGCAACTCAACTCGATCTATTTCACCTAATTTTATTTCCTTTAATTTTTTCTTTAAGATTTTCCGAGTGTTGGCAAGGTTTGTTAAGACATTAAGTTTTGTATTTTTAATGATCTGAGGTGCAACAGGTGCTGATGCTAATTTTATATATGTATGAAATTGTCAAAACCTTTTCGATACCGACCCTTGTTTATAGTACGAGTATCATTCGCTTTGTTTTTAAGGAGATTGCCCTTGTTTTAAGGGAAGATGAATTTCACTGTTTCCACGTAAAGGCTCCATTCGAATTCAAGGATCTATGTGAAGATAATCAACGACAATCAAATTGGTTAAAATTAAATCATCACAATTTATCATGGGACTATGGAAGCGACTCATTTAGTAACACCCAAAGATATTTAAAATCGCTATTAAAGAATAAAAAAGTTTACGTAAAGGGGATGGAGAAACAAAAGTGGATTAAAGAATTTCTACTACAGCCTGTTTTCAATATTGAAGATATTCCACAATGTGATGAAATTAACTTATCAATATTATATAATATAGCTTATACACGGCGCGCTTCGCTGCGCTCAGCGCTTATCCCCTAAAAGAGGGTGTAGCTTTAGTGAAGCCATACTTTTATAGTAAGTTCGTACCGAGTTTTATTGATGTGTGACTTATTTCGAAAACTATACCGAATATTTGGGGTGCCGAAAAAGTACCACGCCCCTCGACCAACTCCCATAAAATGTTACCAGTGGAACGGCATGTGTAAATTAAGGTCGAATAACTCAATAACTCGATAACGTGAACTACACATCTTTGACGTCAGACATCTTTGTGGATGTCTACGCACACGAACAAACCTCAGGATGTAAACTGTGTAGGAGATCGACGGTGTGGAACATCAAGGGGCGAAGTTCAGCTATCCACTTTTCTTTTAAAACGGCCAACGGCATACCATCCTCGGGATCATCATCGTTTCCCGAAAAATGCAAAATATTGTTCCAGCACCTAGCTAGAGTTTCTTGGCCCACACGACTCCAAGTGGCATCCAAAAGATTTATAGCTTTTTTTAATGTTACTTTTTTCATCGACTCGAGCAGATCAGATTGGGTCGCTGCTATTGACGCTAAAAGGCTATTTCTGTAGTGCAGCTTCGTAATTTTTATGGCATTCTGATCATCCGTTGAATGAGCGGAGTAACATTTGGTATCATAAACATTGCGAAAATTTGTCCATCTTCCGTTTTCAGTTCAGCTTTATTCGGATGGGAAGGTGCGTTGTCGATTTGAAGAATAGCTTTTAATGGAAACTTTTTTTCTTTCAAAAACGCTTTCACCTTAAAAATAAGACAAACTACAAAAAATGTATAGCAAAATCAAAGGAAATACTTACCTGTGGAACAAATGATTCATGAAACCAATCTTTGAAAATAGTCGACGTCATCCAGGCTGATTTTGAACTGTTGTAGTCAGTGGGGCACTGAAAGTTTTTAAAGCAGCGTGGATTCTTTGCCTTTCCAATTACCAAAAGCTTAAGCTTGTGAGATCCAGTGGCATTTGAACCACACAAGAATGTGATTCGCTGTTTATCTGACTTTACGCCTGGGCCTCTCTTTTCCAAACTGGATACGTACGTTTTTTCTGGCAGAAGTTTCCAGAATAAACCAGACTCATCAGCATTATAAAGCTGCTCGTTGCACAACTCCGTTTCAGTCATAACAGCTTTAAGTTTTTCTTTAAACGGCTCTACTAGTCGGGGCTGCGAAGACAGTTTTTCGCCTGAAATTTGGAGAAGCCTAACGCATTATCTTTTTTGGAAGCCTTGAAGCCAGCCATCACTAGCATTGAAACCACCTTCACTTTCCTTAGTGAAGTTTCCAAGTTTCTTTGCTGTTTCCTTCAGCATTAAAGCACTGACTGGCCAGTTTTTATTTCGCATACGAATAAACCAGCGATAAAGAGCTTTCTCCATGTTGGGCAACTCTGAAGTGCGCAGTGTTTTTCTTTTTCCAGGCCCGGAGAATGTGTTGTTTACACATTTTAAAAAATCATTTCTTTTTTCTGTTTGATTCCACAAATTGTTGATTTAACAACATTATATTTTTTTGCTAGGCACGTCACGCTTGATCCTTTCTTCAAAATCTCGAGAATTTCAGCTTTTTGTTTTAATGTCAAGCACACAGGTTTTTTACAACTCATTTTTACGCAGTAAATATAAGGCGAAACGCTCCGTGCAAATCCAAAATTGCGACTAAAATAATTTGTGTGTTACATGTACAAACGAAAACCAAATAACTTACTATTAGGGGACTACCAAGGATCAGAATTATTTGAAATCAAAGCTAACTATGAAACGTCTATTGTTCACGTTATAGAGCTTTCTTTTTTTATTCACGTTTTAGAGTCAATGAACAAGAAAATTTATTCACGTTTTGGGGTGTTCACGTTTCAGAGTGTTCACGTTATCGAGCGTGCGCCGTATATATTGACCGCCACTTAGAGCACTTGCGTATGAAGTGTTACTATCAAAACGCGTACAACGCAGGAATAAGCATGATTTCGAAAAAGTGGGCGTAGATATGGTGCGACCACGCCCATTTTTAACAGTTGCCGATAGTGACCTTATGTACAAAATTACCAATTCTTAGTCTTCTACTGTAAAAGCCGTCTAATATAAAGCATTTTTACTGATTTGTGGGCGGTTAAAGTGGACGTAACAACATTTGTATATACATAGTGACTGTCACTTGGATCCATAGCACCTGCATACTAAGATTTCCTATCAAACCATGTACAACTCAGGAATAAGCATGATTTCGAGAAAGTGGGTGTAGATATAGTGCGGCCATGTCCATTTTTTGTGCATTGGCCGACAGTAATCAAATAAACTAAATTACCAAATCCTAGTCTTCTACTTTTTTACTGATTTGTGGGCGTTGAAAGTGGACGTGACAACATTTATATATACATAGTGACTGCCACTGGGATCCATAGTACCTGCACACTTAGATTCGCTATCAAAACGTGTACAGCTCAGGAATAAGCATGATTTCGATAAAGTGGGCGTAGATATAGGGCGGACATGTTCATTTCTTGTACACTTGGCTGACAGTAATGATTAAAACTAAATTACCAAATCTTAGTCTTCTACGGCAAAAGCCGTCTGATATAAAGCATTTTTACTGATTTGTGGGCGATAGAGCCAATTTGGGTTGTATGGGAGGTACCACGCCCCCTTGTCCAATCAACACCAAACTTCACAGGAACACTTCCCGAATGTTGCTTCAGTATCCCTAAAAATTGCATAAAGTTTGGTTCGGTGGCTTTGGAGTCTATACGTGATATACACACATATCCATATACCATATATTCTTATCATTTTATATTGAAATTTAGGAGCGTGTATATCTCTAAGAATAAAACATAAAATGAATTTTATTATATTTCTAGCACTATTGGTCATTTTAAGAAATGTGTATAGCATACCATTTTGGAATTGGAAAATACTACTATACCTATTATTATTAATCAAAACTCTAAAAGTATTGAATTTATTTTAACTCTACCTGATAATAATGTCTTGAACATTAATGTATCATTTTTGTTGTTGAAAGAAATTGAACCGTTACATTTAAATGAACTATCAAGTACTGAAATAGGAACAGAATTGCCTACAACAACAACAACAACAACAATTATAGAATTTGAGAGTACAACATACAACAAGGCATACCTTCAAGACTTTTTACTGTTGATGAAGCCATAGAAGCCTTCCGTAAGGATTTAATTGTTAAAGAAAGTGATATTGGTGGAATTATTGATTCTAAAGAAGTATTTTATCGACATTTTAAACTTGAATATGAAAATATAGATATTCCAATCCGTTGTACTTATGATAGTAGATTTGAAGAGAAAAGACTCAACATTAATTGTTTTGAATATCGGGAAACTGAAACAGAAATCATTCTAAGTAGTGGTGAAATTGAGAAAGTAAGAATTCAAGATCCAAATTATAAACCATTGGAAGTGGGAATTATTGATGTAAAAGACTATATACAGACTATAACACATGGTTATTACTTAAATAGTTACAGCCGTGGAAAGATTCAACACAGAAACATGAGCTTAAGAAAACTTTTATTATTTATATTTATTGCTTCTGTAATATTACAAATACGTCATATTGTCTGCTATCAAACTAGAAAGAATTTACATGAACGAAATGAAAATACTACTACTTTTTACAATATTGAATATGGAAAACAGGTTAGTTTTGTCATACAGATCCCGAATACTTCTCTTCAGATAAAAGTAAACATAACCCTTCAATTGGAAAATGTTAAATATGATGATGATGATATTAATACGATCACCCCATCACCGACCACAACATTGAGATATCCATACAGAGAGCCTTCTTATCATGACTCACTCTATCAACAAAATGTAGAACGTTATCATAGAAATAGCCCAAATCCAGAAAAGAAATTTTCTATTGAAGATGCAATTGACGCTTTCATTAGAAATCTTATAGAGAAAGAAATGCAAATTGGTGGTATTTATGAAAGTTCAGGAGTTTTTCATCGTCACTTTAATTTAAAATATCAAACATTAGAAATACGAATTAAATGTTCCTACTATAGCAATTATGAATTACGTACACTAAATATCTATTGCTTTGAATATAATGACGCAATAAATCAAAATGATAATGAAAGTAGACAAGAATTATATGAGCGATCAAATTATGCTATAAAACCAACAATAATTGATGTTGATGCTTATTATCAAACTCTACATATGACAATACTAATTTAAAAAATGTCCATCATCAAAGATATTTATAGTTTTTAAAAAAAATTTCACGTATCAAACCCGAAGATGAAAAGGATAGACTTGTTAACATTCAAACGAAAATGGAATACAAAAACAATTTGAGAAAAATAAATTCTCGATTTGGTGAACATTTTAAAGACTGCCCGTGGTCAGTCTTTAATAATTGCAGATCTGGTCCAGACACTATGGTGGTTGTTCATCATTTGATCATATGGAAAATGAGACGAATAAAATTATTCAACTTTATACAAATATATATAATTTAAGTCGTTGTAAAAATTGTAGTTTAGTAATAAAACTATTTAGATAATAAAATGAAAAAAGAACATAAAGTTTTCAATTCAAAACAATATCACTTTATTAAAAATCTAATAATAAAATTTTTTTCATTACACAACTCTTGTACATCTTTACTCTAGCATTACACACTTCTAGATAATATGTACATTTTTGAATAAAGGTAACATCTCTGCATAATGCTAAATTTTCAATTTCTGTCAATTCTTGTGCTGGTACTTCACACTTAAAAACATATAAATTAGTTTCAGCCACCCGCTTCACAAGCACTAGTTTTGTTGATATCAAGTAGTCCTGACCAATTCCCAACTCTTCCTTGATGTAATATTCCATCATTTTTTTCAGCATTTTCATTAATGTGTGTATATCACGTTCGTTTCTCCACACATCGCTCCAAAATTGATGATCAGTTGTGTTCACTGTTTCAAAACTCGACTGTGGTATAATCAAGCAATCGTCAATTTGAGGCTCCGACATCGAATCCATTAAATCGCGAACAGCACTACTAGCCATTGTTACTTCGTCGCGTATAAAAGACATTTTTAATTTTTCATAATGTCGACAACCGTATTTATATTCAATTTCAACGTTGTAAAAAAATTTTTTCTTTTTCATAAACAAAGAAATATATAGATAAATACAAAACTAAACGCAAACTGAAAGATTATTTACTTATAAATAGTTTCAACACTTTGAAAAATTTATTAGTTTCAATTAAAAATTCAGCTGACGTTAAACAAAAAAAATTAATAAGGATATATTTTGGGGTGCTGACAAGGACATCGATTTTTTGAGTGATCTTGAGACATATTATGAAAATTTGGATAAAGTGTTGGAGGAAACTCATAATGATGATGATGTTAATAAGAATGAAGAAGACCAACAACCACAACAAAACCATGACGAGAGTGAATTTTTGAAATGTCATGAAGACTTCAACGAAGTGTTTGAGAAAACTCATGATGAAAGCTAGGAACCAGCATTAAAAAAAAATGAAGAAAATCAGCAAATCCTAATAAAAACCTTAAAATACAACAACAACAACAACAACAACAACAACAACAACAACAACAACAACAACAACAACAAGACGTCCAACATGCTAGTTGCAATAATTCTATTAAACATGAAGATTTAAATGTTATGAATTTATTTAAAAGTACCAAATTTATGATAACTGCACAAAGTTATAAGGAAAAACCAACTTTTGAAATGAATTTTAAAAATAATGTAGAAGTATCTAAATTAAAAAACATAATTCAACAATGGTGTAATGATGAAGTGTTGAATGATGAAACTGTTGACTTGATGCACGTAGCTCCCTCTAAAATGGATATTGGAAGCGATATTGAATGGTTTTTTGAAGATAAATTCCTAAAGCAACTAATGGGAATTATCTATAAATATAAAAAAGTAGGCACTGTAAAAAATATTATATGTAATAAAAAATCAATGTTTGGATTTGTTCGTTTTATTGATAATCAATTCCATATTTATAAGTGTACAAATATTTTACATTTAAAATAAAAGCAATTTTTAACTTTTTTTTTTTAAAGGTTTATATATTCATTTTTTAGTTTTAATTTTTCCCACAAGAAAATTTGAATTCAAAATACATTGGATTTTTAACACTTGTAAGCATTCTCTCAATATAGAAATCTCCAGAGATTAAGCTCTCCAGAGTTTCATCACTCATTTCATTGTAACATTGTGGTAGAAACATAACGTTTTCCTCCAGTTCCAGCATGATCTTCCATCCAAATTTAGTGTTTTTCCTTTTCGCTTTCAATATAATTAATTTGGTGTTGAGTGGGATATTACTCAACGGAATGATACTTTTCCTTTTCATTGTGAGCTCATTCAAAGCTTTCAATGTATTTTTCCTGCTTTCCATTTTGAAAATTTATTTTATTCTTACTTGCTTACAAAAAACAACCGATCACAACTATGAAAGAAACTATAAAACGCTTGAACTTTTATACAAAAATTTTTATATTACGACTCTGAGAAAACATTTTTATCTGCACCTTATCACGGTTTTGGTTTTAATAAAAAATAATTAAAAAAAACAAAACAGATTAGTTTAAACTGGGAGGTACACTTGAAACAATCAAATATGATGTCAGCACTGGAATTAGAAAATTTCTTAATAAAATACGAAAAATTAATAGACCCCGATCATGTTAAATTTTTTCAGGATATGATAACTGAAATGAGATCATCTCTCCGTTTTTCATATTCAATACATGGTTTACATAGGGAAGACTGTTGTTATGCTGAAAATTCAGATAAGGAAATGTATAACATTTGTAATTGCGCAACTTTGTGGTCACGATATCAAAGTATAAGAAAACTCTACAATTTATATGCAGTTATGTTCAAAGAACCACGATGGACTTCCTATTAATGATAAGATATTAACATTTATATATTCTAAATGTATAATAAAATTTATTTTAAAAAATATTTCACAACTGTTTTTTTTCTGTGTAATAAAATGTATTTTAAAAAAATATTGCACAACTGTGTTTTTCATTTTCTCAACCATTGATAAAAAAGAAACTTTTTATGCAACTTCTTATCGAAATAGTTTTATACATTGCATTATGCAGCTGCTTATCAAAAAGCCTACGGAAGCAATTTTTTATTTTTCGAAGCAAAAACTTTTTATATTTTATACAACTGCTTATCAAAACCGCAGAAGACAATTTGTTATTTAGCTAAGCATTGATAAAACAAAAATTTTATATTTTATATTTTATATTTTATGCAAATGCTTATCGAAAAACCGCAAACGGACGGATGGGCGCACGGTCGGACGGAGGGGCGAAGGGACGGAGGGCGGAGGGCGTCAGCGCGCCACAGCCACTCGCCCCACGCCATTTACCCCCATACCCCTACGCCACTCATCCCCACCCCGCGCTTCCTCGAATCCCCTCACCTCCCATAACCCCATCGCTCCCTCACCCCTCCCCTCAACTACACACCAGTAGCGCCTTGCACATTTTCCTTGCATCTCCAGAACCCGCTTTATTATTACTACTACTACTACTTAAACTTCTTATGCAAATCTAATACACGCACCTAATACTTAGCACCATTATGATAACTTTATAAACAATTCTTTAACCCTTCAACCTTCGCCGTACCTAAATTGCTTCAACCCATATTAATATATATATTTTCATAAAGCAAGTCATATCATTTCAGCTAAAGTCAACCAGCAGAATTTGAGTCATTGCTATTAGGTATTTGAGGGTTAAGAAAAAACATGCAAACACTGATAAGAACTCGCTTGACTACCACTGCCGATAATGTAGTGCATACAATTATTATCAACGCTTAAAGCAAAGGGAGTGACGTCATCGGCTTGAGCCTCTGAGCCTCCTGATCCAGAACCAACATATTGTACCTACTTGTAGAAATAGTGTAAAAAATTTTAAACGATTGGTCAATTAGATTTTGCGGCATCGTGTTCATCGACTTCAAAAATGATGTTTTCTAGAAAATCGATTTAAAGTCTCGATTTTAGGTCGAATTTAGGTGAGGTCCGCTCACTTGATACGCTGTATCTTCGTTAGTTTAGCACGATTTACTTGGAAGTTTTACAAAATACTCTTGAAATATTGTACATTCAGAAAATAAAAAAATATTAAAAAAATGTGCCAGAAACAGTACCATTCCCTTAATAAACAAGTATACACACAAATATGCAATTTATTGTTTAATTTATTATTGAACATTAACTTTATTTAAACTACTTTTTGTAGAGTTACGTGTCTGCATTTGCCGGTTGGAAGTAAATGGATCTACGTTGGAACAGAGAAAGGCAACGTTCATGTGGTTCATATCGCAACATTTGCTCTAAGTGGTTATATTATTAATTGGAATAAGGCAATGGAAGTGTAAGTACTTGTATTTTTAACCAACATTTTAAAATTATATATACATATTACGGCTGAAGGCCGTAATTCAAAATTCTAAAAAAAAACAACGAAGAACTTTACTTAGCGGAGAGTCAGTTTGTCCAGAGACAGAAAATTATTTGTGTTGATTTTTACATTTTCGAAATTTCAGAGAGAATGTTTATTCAGACATGAGACTATCTTCTTTATTCTACCATGGTATTAATATTCCCTTTGAAAACTGATATGCTTAACACATTAAAGTTGAAATGAGCTTTTATCTCCTCAACTTTTTTAATTCATTGAATTTGACCGAAAAGCAACTGCTGCGCAATGTCAAAAAGATAATGAACCTTAAGGTAGTAATAAAGTTTGTAAATATTAAAAAAGGTTCCAAACAACATTTTTTCTCTCATTAGTAACTTAATTCAAAGCAATTATTATGACACGGTAATCTTTCAAGAAAACTGTTTAATATTTTTTAATACTCATTTGTAAGTTTTTATGGCTCATTTCGGTATCCAGAGGTCATGAAATTTTAGGTAAAAAAAAAAAAACGGTAATCGGACAAGCTACAGCCACTCAAGAACATCCGATTTGAAAAAAAAGTCTTGAAGCTGAGACATGTGGTTAGGCATCCGATTTCAGTAAGGCGGCAAAATGGAACTTTTTCATTTTTTTTTAGGCCGCAGCTGAATCAAGTCGAAATGGATAAACGCATCTAAGTGGACGCTAAAAGGTTTTATTTTCGTTAGTAATAAATTAAACTATTTTTAAAATTAGTAGAATAGATCGGGAGTCTGTCAGTTGCAAAAACATTTTTTTCGAAAAGAACGCATTTAACACGTAAGGAAAAATACCGTATATAACGCTGGCAAATAAAATCAAACTACTCAAATTTGCCAAAGGTTTGCTCTGCAAGAGAATGAGCTTTTGGAACCTGGTTTTGTGGGCTGATGAAAGTTTGTTTGAGTATCACGGTTCACCTAAAAAGAGATTTGTCTGAATTCCAAAGAAAACACGAAAAGAAGTAGCTCCAGTCTTACAAGCAAATCGTCATGGCGGCGGATAAGTAATGTTCAGGGGATGCATTTCATCTTGTAGTTGTGGTGATTTGGTTCCAATTGATGAAACGATGAACCAATAGAAATATTTGGATGTCTAAAATAATCATGCATTTCCATCTGGTGACAAACTTATTGGTATTTCATTTATTTTGCAACAAGATAATGCACCATGTCACAAGAGTAGGTTTATAATGAACTTTTTGAATTGAACTGGGGTAGATGTTTTAAACTGGCCACTACAAAGTCTTGACTTAAACGTTATAGACAATTTGTGGGCCTATATTAAAGGAAATCGCAGCGTTTGCTTGACTCGGATTAAAATAAAAGGTCTGGGAGCAAAGTCCGGCAGATGTTTTGAAAAATCTTGTGTAATTCAAAAAATAATAGAAGCTAATGGCAGATATATTTTTTATTAAATTGTTTTGTTTTTGTATTAATTTTTCTTATCTTTAAGTTTAGTTTTGCATAAAATTGATGTCAAAATAATTACGCCTTGTTTGAAATTATGTTTCTTTTAATATGTTATCCTTATAAGATATTTTTTAAAAAATGTACACATTTTTTCTAAAATTTAAAGCAAATAAAAATATATTAAATCGAGTTTTCTCAAACTTTTCAAAAACTCAAAACATTTGCATTTTCTTTTCGTCAAAATAATTATGCCGACTACATTATATAAATCGTTGAAGATGTTGTATATTTTTTTTATAATTCATAAAGTCATAAAAAACAACTTAAATTTCTAAAGAACACAACTTAATTTTTTGCCCACAGTAAAAAACATTAGGCTGGAGCGATAATATATGAAAAAAGTACCCTTGTATCATACTGGCTCAGGGGGGATTGAAATATATGATACCATTCATTAACGCACCGAAATGGCGAGTGGATAGTAATGCATCTTCATTCCCCAGTTTCAAGCCAAGAAATTATGCTTTTTAAATAATTTTTGAAATGAATTCTAATAAGTAGAATGGAAGAGTTTCGGTGTGATGATTTATAAAAAAAACTTTCATCACGCTCTGTTCCCATTATCAAACTGCAGAAAGTCCTTTAAAAACACAAAAAAACGTAAAAATTCGTAAAAATTAAATTTGGTCTGGATATGACAACAGCTTCCTATTCCAAAGTGTGCTTTAACGTCATGGTGTTTAAGAATACTTTTTTTTTTCAATATTGAAGTCAATTTCAATATATACCAAATTAAAGATCGCTGATTCCGAATATGGCAACAGATTTTTTCTATCTTTATTTTATGGTGAGAGATATAGTGTTTATAAAAAAATTAACCGAGTCCATAGGCATATTTAAATTTTATGCTAGTTCAGCAAACTGTGCTAGTCCAGCAAACAATTTTTTGAAAATCGAAAATTTTTTAATTGATTTTTGTTTACTATTCGAGAGTATGTAAAAAAAATTTCAAATCAGTCCTGCTTATAATACAGATTCCACAGCTCTTAAAGCCCGGTGCGCCAGAGTACCATTCCAACAAATCGAAGTAGCAGTTAAAACGCGTGATCTTCGCTGTATGTGTGTAAAAGTGAATGTGTGTACGAAATGTTTTTACGTTTATACCTAAACTATATAAACCATATCTTGTAGAAAAAAAATCTTTAGTCAGTTTTGATTTGAAATTTGACTACTTTGATGCTTTTAAAGTTTGAAGCTTTAAATGCGTTTTTCTTGAAACATACTTTTTCAAAACGGCCCACACTACTGCAAACAAACTAATAGTCCGATTTAATTTTTTTCTGGTTTTAATCTGTTTGCAATGTTATTCTACATATTGTAACGACTCCCAGTTTTTCTGGGTCTGTAGCTGGGACAGCAAAGCGGCTGTCCAGGGTCGTTGCAAATATTTTTATTCGCAGGCTCTAAATCCACAAACACAACTGTTTCCAATCGTCGTTACAATTTATTTGGGTTTTAGTCAAATAAGGTTACAAAGTTACAAACTATGAATACAATCTGTGAGTTTATATACATTTGCTGAATTATACAAGGCATAAGGATAATCCTTATACTTGTAGTGATTTAGTTTGAATTTACGGAAAGTAAGTGATAACAATAAGTAAAGATAATAGTAATTAGTTTGATACAACTTCACCAATCTTCCTGTGCTTTGGCTGTGATCTCTGTGATATCTATTTTAGGTTATAAGAATTTGGGAAATATCTACTAGGAGTGGCCGAGTACCAAGACCCGCACCGGTTAGTAGGGAATATCTATTTTAGGTTATTTAAGAATTTGAAAAGTATCTACTAGGAGTGGCCGAGTACCAAGACCCGCAACGGTTAGTAGGGAATATCTATTTTAGGTTATTTAAGAATTTGAAAAGTATCTACAGGGAGTGGCCGAGTACCAAGACCCGCACCGGTTTCGAAAACTTTAACAGACACACACTTCTTCCCAGCTGCCTGCTGGCGCCCACTCTGTTGTCGTCGTCGACTTCGACCGCTTCCGTCCAATTCTAGGCGTGATCCCAAATTGTTGTTCTTGTCGTATGAAAACCCAGAGAAACGCTGCCTTCGTGGCTGGCTGTGACGCTTGGTGTTCCTAGGTTACAGCGACGTGACAGCGACGTCGAAATTATTTTGGCCTTCGTTGATGGCTGCTTAGAAGTGGCTACTTATGTTAGCGGGTAGCGACTTCTTGCTGAGCAGCGACGTCGACTTTTTTTTTCACTTCAACTTTACTCACTTGTGTAGAACGATTTTTCGATATCACTGGATGATAACCAACTGTCCCGACTCGAACCGATGTCACGCCTTATATAGCGACAGACTTGCTGGTTCGAATCTAAACGGGAAGAACAAGCATATTTTCTCACTTTTCCTGTCATTGCTGGGTATTGCTTGAAGTAGCTGTGGCCAAACAAGTTGCACAAGAGTCATCAGTTGCAATACAATATTGTATGATTGCGAAATACTTTTAATATCTAAGCTTTAGGAAAAAAGGGTTGATCGATTTAAAGTGTCTTACAAAATTCATTATAATATTTTTTGAATGATTTATAAAAATATACATATGTGCAAGTTCTTCCTTACAAAAATATATATAAAAAATTCATTGGGCAACTGTGCCAGAGCAACCAGCCAAAGATCGAGTTCTGCGTGACGACTCCCCCCAAATCACTCGGAAAAATACCTCGCTGAATAATTTTCGGGTACACGTCTACCCCTATTACTATGCCAACCGGAGACGAAACGAGAAAGTCGGGATCAGCAAGCATCAGATTCGAAAAATGTGCTCTGATAGACGTGTCTTAATTTTGTCGTGGAGTGATTCGCGTATAATGACGCAGCACCTTCACTTGGGCTGTCACCGATTGGTTCTACTCGTAGTTTGCTCGGAGTGTTAGGGAGCAAACCTCGTGTGAGCCAACCATTCGCGATGACAACCCAAGTTGGCGAACGAGGCGATGCGACACAATTGACATTTCGGCACACGGGTCTATCAGAGCGCGAACCCGATGGAGGTGACCCTTATCGATCACCTTGACGGCCGCCGTGGAGAGGAGTGAAGTCAACTGTTGCAGGCATGGCAATGGTGATGGCGAGGGAAGGCACTGAGTGCCACTATTTTAGCAACTAAAAGTTGGTCGTATCCATCCTTGACCACAATTGCGATGCTCATCTCTCAACACTCGAGATCTTCTATTTGAGGGCTGCGTATTGCGAGATTCTTTCTTGCTGCCGCGTAGCGATGGTAGAAACGCACGCGTCTCTTCGGCATTCCGAATGAATCGCACCAAACGTGCCCAATCGTCTTCTCTAGACCTGCAATCCCCCTCAACGTTCAATGCTTCCTGCGGCAAGCTAGACCGGGCAGTGCCCCGCTGTGCCCGTCCTGTGCTGACGAGAGGACTCAGACATACGAGGCCTGGCTACGTCTTGCGGCTTGGCGGTGACGACCCCGTTCTTACTCCGGCCAAGGTGCTCTATCGCATCTTCCGCATCGCCCCCCGCTGGAACATCGTCGGTCTTATGATTTGGGGATAAACACCTGGAGCAATACCGAAACAACAGTACCAAACGCAGCCGATCTGCAACGTTCCCAGCTACAAACGCCTTACAAAAGCGAACTGGGTGACGTGCCAAAAACACACGACATTTTTGGGCGACCTCAGAGGCGGATTTCTCTACGCTCGACATTGCTCGATTTCTAGAAAAAATAAAAATTAAATTTGTTAATTTCCTTTCAACGGAAATGACGACAACACGCATACAAAAAACACTGACGAATACATCTAGCTACGAAATTGGGGGCAGACTAAGCAATTTTACCACCTGCCGAGTAATAATTCCACGTTCAGTACGCAGATCGGCGATACGGACACGGTTGTCAGAGCCCGAATAAACTTTTACGAATCGACCTAAACGTCACTCGTTAGCTAAAAGAGTATCTGATTTGATAAGCTTCAAGACGTCAATGTTTAAATCTACTCGGGCACGTTTCCACTTGTATCTTTTGTGAAGCTCGTTTAAATAATCCGTTTTCCAAATGCGGCAGAAGTTCTGGTTCAATGCTTTCAATTTTTGCCATAGACATTGGACTTTCGGCAATATCAGGTTCAACGGGGGCCAGTAAAGGCCCACCTACTAAGAAATGCGCTGGAGTTAAGGGCGCTAGATCATTTAGATCTGATGATATATGACTGAGAGGGCGTAAGTTCATGCATGCTTCAAAACGCGAAATCAATGTTAAGAGCTCCTTAAACGTATCTTTTAAGTCTAACGCTACTTTACGAAAGTGCAACTTAAAAATTTTGACACATGCCTCCCGGAACCTCCCATATGGGGAGCACCTGCCGGAATAAAATGCCAAGTTAAGTGGTGGTGTGCAAATATCGACACCACATTTTCCCTAGAATCATTTAAAAAGGCCTTAAAATCCTCTTTAAAAGGCACGTGAAGCACCAACGAAGTTGGTACTGAGAATGCTAGTAGCCTCTAAATAAATAGATTTGGTAGCAAAACAGACAAAAACGCAAATATAGCCCTTAGTTATGAGATAAGCACGTTCCGTATAATGTCATATGGCCCAGTAAAATCCACTCCAGTAGACGCGAAGAGGCGAGATAGTTGGGTTTGCTCTGGTGGAAATGATGCCATCAGCTGAGTCTGCAACCTCCCGTGGTTAATCACACAGACTTTACAATTGTGAATGATTGATTAAATCATGTTTTTCACTCTGGGAATCCAGTATTGCATTCGAATTAGTTGCAATACAAGCTGATTCCCACCATGAATTGAGATGTCATTAGAGAATCCATTAGAGAATGGTAAAATATCATATGGTAAAATAGCAGGATGTCGTTCACTATAAGCTAGATGCTCCGACTCCGCTAACCGTCCACCGACTCTAAGAATCTTTTGTCTATCAAGAAACGGGTTCAGATTTAAAATCGAACTTATTGAGTCAATCAAATTTTTCTTTGATAATTGGCCATACTCAGATGGGTAGGTATACCAATTTTTGACTCCCAATAATGAGTCTTCTAGTTGCCTCTTTAATTCCTTGTTGTGATATGACAACAGACCGACAACAGAAATTACTTTGATGTGCCCTGTGAGTTCTATGAAATAATCGTAATACGTACGATAGAAACCGCAAGGCTCTAGGCAGTGATGAAAAACGCTCCAACATGCCTACATTTTGTGCACACGCCACATGAGCTTTTACTGCTCTCGCTTCCATGGTGGTCTCGTGCTCATCGATGTGATTAGGCCAAGAATCAGATTCTTCCTGTAGCCATAAGTGCCCATGCCACCACAAAGAACTGTCTTTTAAGTTCTGTGGTTCTAATCCTCTGCTAGCTAGATCCGCTGGACTATCCGCTGCATCTGCGTGACTCCAGTTCTCCGTTCCTACTTTTTCACTGATTTTCGTGACGTGATTGGCAACAAAAGTAGTCTAGGAGCATGGTTGTTTTTGCAGCCACGCCAGCACAATGGTTGAGTCTGTCCATAAGAACAGCTTATTTTTGTAGGTTTCTAAATTTGTTAAACCATTTTCTTCAACCATTTCCGCTAGCATCAGTGCACCGCATAACTCAAGCCTAGTTAACGACAGTCTTAACTGGTGCTACTTTGGTTTACGCGATTAGAAGATGGACGCTTACTTGAACCAAAAATTTAACGCGAATGAAAACGGCAGCTCCATTTGCTTTCTCGGAGGCATCGCAAAATCCGTGAAACTGCACATCGCCATCAGGAGAGTAATCGATCCACCGTGGAATCCGGATACTGCTCGTATAAGGATAATTTTCCAAAAAGGCTTGCCAACGTTGCAAAGTAAAGGTGGCGAGCTGATCATCCCACCCGATGCCATTCAACCAAACTTGCTACATTAGCATTCTTGTGATGACCACGATCGGGGCTAACCATCCCGCTGGATCGAAAAGTCTTGCGATCGCCGACAAAACCTCTCGTTTTGAAAAACTTCCCTCCTGGTCTAATGACCGCGCATAAAAGTAGAAATTCGGCGTTCCACCGAATTCCTAACGTCATAACGTTGCTCGCGTCTTCCAGCTCAAGAAAATCTATACTATCCTGCCAGGAGCCAAGTGAAAAAAGAAACTATAATGTCTTGGTGGAACAAAGCACTCAGTGCAATCCTATTGGCCCTATCAGGATATGAAATCGGGCAAGAAGTAAAAAAAAAAACTGGTGGAAACACAGCAAACATTTACCACTAGTGATCAAACTAATAGTTTGAATTTATCAAAACTTGACTTGAATAAATATGCAAACATAACATACACTCTTTTTAGAAATTATAGGATTGGCTTCAAAGGCGGTGGAGTTGCAGTTTACTGCAAATCCGTTCTTACGTCTTTGCTTATTAATAAGTCCTTCGGTTCTGGCGTAGAGTTTTTAAATATTGAAATAACCAATAATTATAGTGCTAAATTGCTTGTTTCTTGTGTTTACAATCCTCATAGATCTTTCAGTCTTGAACCCTTCTTTAGTTACTTGCATCAACGTTTAACTGATTTTGATTGTTTTGCTATTTGTGGTGATTTTAATGTTAATATACTTAATAAGGACAGGGTGACAGAACGTCTTTATCACTATGCAAGTGCAGCTGGAATGACTATTATCAATTTCTCATCTCCAACGCGCTTTGCGCCTTATGTAAGTCCTAGTTTAATTGATCTTTTTATGTTGTCTGATGTATCCTTACTTTTAGTTTTTGATCAAATTTCAATAATATCTGATCATGACCTGCTATTTTGTGCTATAGATTTTAAGCCTCGCTGTCTTTCCTCCCAAATATCTGTTATGTATCGTGATTTTAAGTCTATTGATTTCACATTGATGTTTGATTATTTGTCTAGCATCTGCTGGAGTGACTGTTGGCTCAGCCAATCTGTTGAAGATAAGCTAAATGTTCTTGTGTCACACGTTAAATATGTTTTTGATAACTTTGTTCCTATTCGTGAGTCTTTAGTTGTCAATAAGTTATGTCCTTGGTTCACATCACATGTCAAAGCTGCCATCAATAAAAGAAACAAACTTTATGTTAATTGGAAGAGACACCCTACTAATGCAAACTGGGAATTATACCAACATGCTCGCAACAATACTGTATGTATTATTAGATTGTCTAAAAAAAAAATTCTTCTTTAAAAAATTTAATTGTACTCTTCTTTCTAAAATTCTTTGAAAGAATATTCGTTGCTTAGGTGTCAGTAGTAAAGACGATCAAAAGTGTGAACTTGAACCGAATAGTCTTTATAACTTTTTTTTGTTTAAATCACCAGTAAATATTAATGTTAATCTATGTAATGCTTGTAACACTGGTAATCCTCGTTTATATGATCAGTTTTCCTTCTGTAATGTTGATGAAAATGATGTTATATTGGATATTGTGAAATTAAAATCAAACGCCATTGGAAGTGATGGCATCCCTTTAAGATTTATTAAAATTATACTGCCATTTCAATCAATCACTGCCACACGTTATCAATCATTGTTTTACTGTTTCATGTTTTCCGAACTCTTGGAAGCTAGCTACAATAATACCAATTGCTAAAGTCAGTAATGCTTTTTCTATGCATAATTTCAGACCCATCAGTATTCTTTGCTCTTTCTCAAAAGTCTGCGAGTCCTTGATGTGCAAACAAATTAATGAATTCTTAGAATATCATAAACTTCTTTCACAGTACCAAGCTGGCTTTCGTAGAGGGCATAGCTGTGTGACTGCTATGCTTAAGATTCAAGATGATATTCGCATAAACTTTGATGCTGGCAACATCACACTCCTCTGTCTTCTTGACTTTTCAAAGGCGTTTGACAGTGTGAATCATGATCTTTTAGTTCGGAAACTGATAGTTTTCTTTGGGTTCAGTAATGGGGCTGCTTCTTTAATTGCAAATTATCTTCATGGCAGGATGCAAAGAGTACAAATTGGCAATGCTTTATCTGACTTTGCAGAAATTAAAGCTGGTGTTCCTCAAGGGTCTATTCTTGGACCTCTTTTATTTAGTTTATTTATTAATGACATTTTTACCACATGTAATGATATGATGATGCATGCATATGCCGACGACATTCAATTATATTCGTCATACCGGATTGGACTACTTGAGGATCTATGCTGTAGGCTGAATGACGACCTGTGTTCTATTTCTAGGTGGGCTTTTGAAACGATCTCTGCCTGAATGCCAACAAATCGTACATTCTTCCTATCTCCAAGGAAATACTGGACTGGATATTCCGACTATTAGTCTTAATGCCAATCCTTTAAAAATAGTTGACAAAGTGAAAATCTAGAATTTTATATTAATTTAAAAGTAAATTTTACTGACTATGTGCATAACATAATTAAAAGAATATATTACACGCTTAGATGCCTGCGGTTAACGTCTAAGCTTACCCCTACCTTGACCAAAAAGAGACTTGTTACCCATCTCATTTTGCCCATAATTACTTACTCTGAGTTAGTTTACAGTAAATTGGATTCCCATGCTGAGCACAAAATTCTTGTTGCGTTTAATGATTTGACTAGATATATATTTGACTTAAGACGTTTTAACCATGTATCCATAAAGAGTAGGGAAATTTTAGACTGTAGCTTAACCGGATATTTAAATGCAAGAAACTGTATATTTCTGCACAAGTTGATAATCAATAAAACGCCATCATACTTTTTTGAAAAACTTCGTTTCATTGCATCGAACAGAACTTTCAACTTAATATTACCAAGATTCACTTGTTTGCAGTCTGAGCGGCTCTTTTTCATCAACGCAATCAAACTCTGGAACTCGCTTCTTTCAAACATTAAAAGTATTGTCAGCATTAGCAAATATAAGCTATCAATTATTAACTATTTCTCTAACCTTTCATTTTCTTCCCTTTTCTTTTCTATACTGTTTCAATTTCTTCCATACCTCCACCTCTTGCTTTTTAAGTTAAGTTTAGTTAAGTTCGTTATTTTAAAGTCTAATTTTAATTTTTAGTTTTAAGTTTAATCCTATATTTTTAGTTGATTATAATGTTTTTAAATTGTTGTACGCTAAAAGACTTCAATTGATCTTACTGTACTAATGTTTGGTTAAATAAATACAAATACAAAAATAAAAAAAATGTTTTTTTTTCATGCGCTCATAGTAGGTCAACGCCAATCGGAATTATGCTGCGCTTGTGTTTATACAACAACTGGGCTATCGTAATCACAAGCGCGTCGCTCATGACTGCTGTGACTCAATATGATATGTTTGACCCATTGCCATACATTAAGCATTAGAGCACGTGTGAATGAAAGAAAAAAATAAATCAAAATTACTTGTTGATATTATTACTTCAACTTGAGTTTAAATTGAAACGGTGTGCAGTGGTGGTACCACTACAATAGGTTTTCACTTGAAAACTGAAAAGCCTGCACATTCTTCTAAACAGGTATTATTTGTAATAACTGAGAAGAATTTGTGTAACTGAGAAGTGTTACAAAATTTTCTGTTGTTCTAATACAATTTAGTAGTGCCTCTTTAGGCAACTCAATGAAACTCCCTGTAATAAAAAGGGTGTTTGAGATAGGCCCCAACTCAAGAACAATTGTTTTAGGAATGAACCAAAGAATCATCACAAAAATTTAGAATTTTGTTCGCCCAGATTGGTCGAATCGCACATTGTGCGATGGTTAAAAGTTCAGAACTCTTTCTTTTATTAGGTTGCGAACATATTGAACTTCGATTCAGACAGGCAGGCAGATCAATTGCGGGATTCCCAAACGCCTAAACTACGATTGTCGCTGTAGTTAACTAACGAAAACTGTCAATTACTATGAAACTGTGCTTGCACAATGGCCGACAGCGCCAACTATTATTATCGTTAACTTTTTGGGAATACTGCTACATATCAAAAAATGTATTATAGCAAAAGGGATGCATGACTTGGTTTTTTTATTGCTTCAATGTGAAAATCTGATCTGATCAGAAACAAGCATGTTCGCAAACTGTATCAAATTAACACAGGTTCTTTGTTTCCTTTCCTTTCACCTTTGCTCGTCTCTTCATCACACTCTTCCCACATCAAAAGTTTTACAAAACACAAAAAAAAAAAAAAGTAAAAACAAACAGAAACCAGTCCCAAGCATCAATCGCGCAATATAAAATAAAAGCATCAAAAATTCTAAACTACCCGGGTAGCTCTAAAGTTCGAAAATGCACATCTCTTCTAACATATTTTTTTAGAAATTTCAAGAAAAAATATTTTTATTTTTGCTTGTTTATCCATATACTAGTACTCTTTAAGTTTGCTTTGTTTCTGTCATCGACTTTTTAATTTAACATCATTTAAAAAAACAAAATATTGCATTGATTGTTAACTGAAAAAATCTTAACTGAACCTTAATTGAACTGAATCTTAACGAATTATCCGAACTATCCGAATGTCTGCATTGTCTGGATGGTGCCTTTGTTTCACTTCACAATCGTGGAAAGCTGTGCTTAGCAGCAATAGTTGTTTACGAACTCGAGAGGGTCAAGCAGCAGTAGCTGTTGGGTGGACTAAAGCGAATATAGCTTCCTTCTGGGAAGCCACAGCTCGTTCATCAAGACCGGTGAGGAGCCACATCCTGTTCGAGGTGACCCTCCTTTTACAAAACACTACGGATCTAGACATGGGTATCGAAAAATATCCCCCCTAATCCGGGATAGCCCGTGTCTAATCGGAGTGCTTGCAGTCGGGGGCAACAAGATTGTATTCTAGCGGCGCACCTCACTGGTACCTACCTGCCCTAGTGAGTAACTATGGGCTTATTGTGATAATGGGGGCTATGTCACGGTGGACGGTTCTTTCCCCTACACTCGTGGGATTTATATAGAAATTCAAAAACAACAAAAAAGGGAGGGTGCGCTGAGGGGACGAGTCCCGAGTCCGATAGAATCCCCCAAAAAAAATATAGCCGTGGAAGGGTGCGGAAAGCCGCAGGGTAACCTGCCGGACCTGGTGGACAATAAAACTTCGAAAGGAGTGGAGTTGTCAGTCAGTCCTGTCGAAGCTGCAGCGCCAGGGAACGCTAAGTCCGAAGCGACTGTTAGCTCTTCGGCTAAGGATGGTCAAGGTGGGCTTCCTGTAAAGGTTGATAGCCTTCCACATAGAGAAAGGACGATAGAAGCTGGTGGACGACCCTCAATAGTCGATAGCCAGTACCAGGAAAAACTTGGAGTGTGTCAGCTCAATCTACACCATAATAGGGCAGCATCAGCAATGATGATGCGTTGCATGGAGGAGGATTGAATTGACATAGCAATGATCCAAGAGCCTTGGATTCTTCACAATAGAATTAAAGGTCTCTCAGCGCGAAAAGCCACGCTATACCAACCGGTAACAAATGGCACGTGGAGGACTTGTATCTTGGTGAGGTATGTTATACTGGCGGTACATATGCTACACCTATGTTCCCCGGATCTCACCGTTGTGAGAATCGGGGATGGTGCAGGCCCTTGTTTGGCAGCCTCAGCGTTTCTTCCTTACGACTCTCCGGATCAACCACCTTCAAAAAAGGTGGAAAATCTGGTAAAGTACTGTGAGGAAAGGAGCATTGGAGTGATAATAAAATGTGATGCCAAAGCGCACAATACTGTGTGGGGAAGAACCAATAGCAATGACAGAGGAGAGCAACTGCTTGAATTTGTGGAGAGGTATAATCTGTTGGTGGCAAATAGAGGAGCACAGCCAACTTTCGTTGATACACATTTATACACAGATCCATTCAGTTTGAATTCAAGTATGAAATCTGACGCCAACGGAATAGCAAGAAGGTCAGGATTCCCAAGAATACAGATCCTGTGAAATATAAGGCGAAGTTGATTGAAAGACCAACCCAAAAAGCTATAAAAGTACCAGGGAATGCATCGGAAGTGGAAAGCCATGCCCAACATCTTAGTTCGGCTATGGTCGAAGCTAACGAGGTGGCATGTTCTTTATCTTCAGTGGACGAGGGCGATCCTACGCCATGGTGGTGCATGGAACTCGTATCCCTGAAGAGAAGGTTAGGAAGGCCTTCAATCTGTACATAAGAGAAGGCACCCCAGAAACATGGACAGACTACAAGGCATGGAAAAGGGAACTGAAGAACCTCATGCGACACCGTAAAAGGCCGTCGTGGAGAGACTTCTGCTGTGGGAAGGAAACTAAACTAAACATGCTTTATTTTGGAAGCATGTAGGCTTCAGAAAATGGTTTCAAAAGATTCATTCTCCAAAGTGGGACTGTTTCGAAAAACGGACGGAACCATGGCAGAGAACTTAGAGAAGTCGATGTTAGTTCTGATGGAGGTTAATTTTCCTGAAAGTTTTAGGTCTGACGATCCGTGGACCTGGAAAGGGATGCACAGGGTTGACAGACTGGAAGCCAAAAGAATGATCACTATGAACGGGGTGAGGAGTGCTATACGCTCATTTGCACTCTCATGCTAATTTTTCGTACAAAAAATCAGGGATGGACGGTATATTTCCAGCCATGTTGCAGTGGGGGAAGATCTAATTGCTGCAAGGCTGTGGGGTATATTCGTTACTTGCTTAGCGACTGGGTACTTTCCGAGAGTCTGGAGAGATGCGAAAGTTGTCTTTCTTCCGAAGCCCGGAAAAAAGGATTATGCGGAGGCGAAGTCGTTCAGACTGATCAGCCTTACGCCTTTCCTCTTGAAAACGATGGACAGAGTGATGATTGACTGTCTTGAAGCACTTCGCTGGTGCATAATCTTCTGAGTAGATGTCAACATGCGTATAGAGCAGGTAAGTCTACGGAGAGTGCTCTTCACGAATTAGTAAGAGATGCTGAAAAGGAGCTATTTTCAGCAGGCATTGCGATGGCCACATTTATGGACATCGAGGGTGCTTTCGACAGAATATGCTTTGGAAGGCTGCGGCAAGCCCTGACAGAGTCCGATGTAAGCCCAATGATAGTAAACTGAGTAGACAATATGCTCAAGCACAGGGCGGTCAACATGCAGAATGGTAGAGTTAAGACTAGAGGTATAGTAAGTAGAGGATGTCCCCAGGGCGGGGTGTTATCGCCAACCCTGTGGAACATAACTGTGGACTCACTACTGGTTAGACTGGATGAATCAGGCATACACATGATAGGGTATGCAGATGACATTGCGTTGGTGGTCTGTGGTAAGTTCATTGACACCATTTCAGACATCATAAAGGGAGCACTCCAAATGGTGGAGGAGTGGTGTCGAGAACAAGGCCTTACCTTAAACGCAGGAAAATCAGACAATATTCTCTTTACTAGAAAGAGAGCAGGTCTGAGGAGAGAACCACTCAGACTATTTGGAGCTGAAATCAATATGTCCACGAAAGTTAAACATTTAGGGGTGTAACCCTTGATAGCAAACTGAACTGTAACGAGCATGTAGAAGATAGGATTCAAAGACCCAAGAGGGATTGTACATATAGATGTAAGGGAGACGGGTATGCGTATGGACAGAAGGTAGAGGGTAAGGATAACAGAAAAATGTTATAAAACTCTTTTAACAGATGGAGTCGTCTGTGAAGATATCGCTGGTAACGATATCAGTATATTCACAGACGGCTCTCTGATGAATGGCAGAGCTGGGGCAGGCGTTTACTCAGAAGAATTGAGCCCATCCGGTTTACTGAGGTTGGAGAGGTTTGTGTCTGTGTACCAGGCGGAAGTGATTGGTGGGGTGCATGCACTGGACCACCTGATAGACGACCGGGTCAATTGCAAAAAAATTGTCATTGCCCTTGACAATCAGTTGGTGATTAGGTGCATGCAGCGTGCAGGCGTCACTTCCAGGTTGGCCATAGAGTGTCTTACCCAACTCAATAGGTGCGCTCAGACAAATGAGCTCACACTTATGTGGGTGAGAGGACATTCTGGCATAGAACAGATTGAAAATGCTGATTCTTTAGAGAGAGAAGGGTCAGCAGAAGAGTTCTGTGGACCAGAGCCACGTATTGCCATAGGCAACAACATGGTGGCAGACCTTATTAAGCAATGGACAGACTCGGAACACCGTACAAGGTGGGAACAAGCTGTTAATTGCAGGTAATCGAAGGCGGCCGTGAAGTGGTCTCGTAGTGAGGCAGCAAATGTTATTCGTTACAATCGAAGGACTTTTAGCTGGCATACTGCACTGGTCACAGGACACGGTCCCTACATGTACCATCTCAGGAAGATGACTCTGACCGAGAACGATGCGTGAAGGTTATGCCTAGAGGAGCAGGAAACAGCAGCACACATTCTGTGCCAGTGTCCGGCGTTGGCAAGCATAATATTGACCGTTCTGGGACGTCCATTTATTGGCGAAGCCGAGATTGGTCAACTGACCTACAAGGATATGCTTGAGGTAACAAAGAATGTTTATGTAAGGAGCATGCTCAGGTATGAGGGCTCCGAACGGTAGCATTCTTTGTCCAATGGGGACGAAAAGTTACGCACTTTTGTTCGCTTAGGCCAATCCCCTATTTATTATATTTTACGAACTCGAGCACCATGCATGCATTAATTTGTATGCGCGATTGTGGCAAGTAATGATGAATGGGCTTATGCAAATCTCTGGTACCGGTGCATTTTACATTTTTTGTGTCAGCTCAGAAAGATTTGAAATTGCATTGTGATTTTATACTTTCTTAAGCATTTGACTTAATCAAGGAAATTTTTATTAACAGAATAATTTACTAGTTCAAAAATAATATTAATTCTAAAATACAGTTTGCTTATAAAATAAAAAAAAAAAACTAATTGGTCATTTCAGCCTAAGAAAAGACTTTGACCGAGCTTCTTATGATCAATTCAATCGGGACAAAATAAAGAAAAAAAATTGCAAAAAAATTGTGTTGTGCGTGTTGTGAAATGTTTGAACAGGAATGATCGAGAACAGGACATACAAGCTTCATTCCGACTCCGAACGGCTTATTTTCTCAAAAAACATTTCATGGTAGTTTTTACTTTCTGAGGTTTGCCATATTCTGCAGAGAGGTAGCGGCCGAACAGAAAAATTAATTCATTGGAAAAAACTTTCTGTGTCAGTAGGATTCGAACCTGGGTTCTTTCGCATACAAGCCACGCATGTCAACCAGTATGCCACGGCCGCCTTGTAATATAAATCATAAATTATATTGCTTAAAATCGGAAAATTCTTGCATTTTTTTCAACAGTTTTTATATTTAGGTGGCTTAATAGTTATTTATACAATTTTACATTTAAACATTTACTTAACCAAAAAAGCCAAAATAGTGACATTTACTTTTACACAATGTAGTTAAAAAATATTTCTGAACTCATAAAAGAAAACTTTCAAAATATACCATATTGAATTTTCTAATGTCAGCACGAATGTGTCGAAGGCACAGTGTGCTCTCAATCTAGCGGGACAAAATAAAAAAAAAAAAATTGCAAAAAATAAATTTTGTTTTCTCTATAATACGGCATATAAACACACAAAGCAATGTCGCTAATTTCAGAATGATTGCTTAATCCTTATTATCTTATGTTTAAAACGGCAGTCGGAAAACTTTTTTTGTATATTTTTCTCATATAAATATTTATACATATTTGTATAAGTTCTCAGCCTCAAGTAAGCAGTGTTCGTGTTAAATGTGTTGATCATGCGAAGGCATGTAGATTAATATAATAATAAACCAAATTTATATTAAAATAATCTTTTGGAATTACAGCAAAAAATAAAGTAAAAATTTGGTTGCATTTCGTTAGAATGCCATAAACTTTAACCACATATGTTATATACGCAATAAGATTAAATTTTTTTCCAAGTTTGAGTCCCGTAGGTAAAACATACATTAAACTGCAACCCTAACTTCTGAAAATTTTACTTAAGAATGAACAAGGGAATCATATTGCAAAATTTTTGAGTTTTGAGACTGATAGTTCAGCCAAATCTCACACAGTGGAACGGTGTAAATTGTGACAATGCTCACTAAATTTTCACCAAACATCTTAGATAATAGAATTTCAATGGTCATCTTTCTCAAGGAGCATTGCAGAATATTTACCAAATCCTTGAACTTTGTATTGTCAAAAGTATATTACGTCTAGCTTAATTTAAGAATGTCTGCAAGTGTGACTCCAGTTAATATTAGGAGATAACTCAAATTAGTCTGCCTGTGATAAACTACTCTCAGGTTATGAGTATGAGTATACATCAAACTTGTCTCTCCCTCCCAGTTAAAGCTTCAAATTGCATTTAATTATGCCACTTGAGTAGGTACGATATGGGAATTCTGGATCAGGGAGCAAAGAAGCTGATGACGTCAGCGCGTGTACATATACGTTTTGTGTGTATGTATGTCTGTTTAAGCAAGTGTATATACATTATTTATGTGTATGTATGTGTGTTTAAGCAAGTGGACGTACATAATTTGTGTAAGTGTGTGTGTGTTGTTATTGTTTAAGCAAGTGTACATATATAATTTGTGTGTATGTATATGCGTTTAAGCAAGTGGACGTACATATTTTATGTATGTTATGTGTGTTGTTGTTGTTTTAGGCTGCTGAAATATTCTCGAAGCTTCTCGAAGCCTCTGTGTGTATTGTTATTGTTTAAGCAAGTGGACGAACATATTTTGTATATAAGCATGTGCTTAAGCAAGTGGATGTTCATATTTTGTGTATGTGTTATTATTGTTTACAGAAGTGGATGTTAGTTGTTAAGCAAGTGCACATACATATACATACATATATACCTAAAACTTTTCAAAGCGGCGGAGATTTAGGGGGTATTATTAACTTGATCTAGTATGATTTAGTAGGGGGACTAACAACCCAGATGGCCCCCCACTGACACTTTCACCCTAGTGCAAATAATTGTTTATATTATTACTCGGGGTGTGAATCTACAAAAATGCTGATGTTGCAGTTTTTTTTTTTTTTTTTTTAGATATTCTTAAAGCAGAACTCTAAGCTAAGCTAACAAGGAAAGGTCCCCAGTAGCGGGATTCCCAAACATCTTAACTTCGATTACGTTAACGTTAACTAACAACGATTATAGCTTGCAGTAACAACTGCCGTATTCCCAAACCTATGCTTAACTGCAATATTTGCTACGAGTTGCATTAATAAAGTTAGCGTAATCATTGTTAACAAATATTGAAAATATGGAAGTATTGGCATTTGACAGCTTAAATTGGTGAAAGATTAAAGAAGAATAGAAAAAATAAAAAAGAATCAAACAAAAATAAAAATGCAAGCAGCAAAAAAAAAGAAGCAGCCGTGCAACAGCTGAGCAATACAAGCTGATGCTGGACTTTTTCGTGAGCCGATGCTGCCAAAAGGGTAGTGATGAAGAGATGGTAAGGATAGCCAGGGATATCGTTGTGATTAAGCAGCTAGTGTGTGTTGCGAGATCTCTCTAACAGGCTACTGCTGCTACCTCTGCTGCTGTTACTGTCTCCCAAGTGCAGCTTATGTGAATATCTATACTATCTATCTATACTATATATATATATCTATATATCTAATAAATCTGTAGCCACTTTTTATGTTCACTCATCACGTTTAAACGACAACTCAGATTTTTATAAAATTTTGTACACATATTTATAGGTCAGCAGAGAGTGCAATAGGATACTTTATTTTAACCCATTAACAACCAATGTTACTATATGGAAACATATGCGTCTCGAATTTTCTTTAAATACTGCATAATATTTCAAAAGTTTTAGTGCCAGTTTTTTAAAAAAAGTAAAATTAGCATGCAATAATAACTTATTTCTGCTCAATGGCATACATAGTTTTCACCAAAATGTTGCTACAAGTCTAAAAATGTCTGTTTTTTATGGTTTTCTTTCGGCCCTAATGGATTAAATTCCACTTCGGTTAAACGAGAACAAAATCAATAAACGCTTTTAAATTTCCTTCAATTTGATACCAAAATCATGTATGTAGTTTGAAAACTGTGAAAAATTTTAGTACCAGATCTTTTTAGTATTAATTATAAGCTGAGAATGAGAGAAAAACCAAAACATGATACCAAAATCATGTATGTAGTTTGAAAACTGTGAAAAATTTTAGTACCAGATCTTTTTAGTATTAATTATAAGCTGAGAATGAGAGAAAAACGACTTGAAATTCACACTTTTAGCTTTGAAGGCAAATATTTCAGTCAGTTTGCAATGGATTTCAATAATTTTTTTTGAAAAATGTTGTTTGTTAAAATATCCTTCAAACATAAGTTGAAATTTTTACTAAACCAAAGTATTAATATTTTTAAAAATTTTTTAAAAAAATGTTCAAAAATTTTTAGCTTAAGCCAAAAAATTGGATAAAACTTGTTTTTGTTGTAAAAAAAATTAAATCCAAAATTTAGGTTTTCGATTTCCTATCAGATGATATAACAATCTTAAGGTTAATAATTTGTAGTATTACTTAAACAATAAAAAATCGTTTTGGTAGCGAAAAATCAAGCCTACCCACTATCAATTTTTGAATGAAAACTTTTTGAAAACCCGGCGAAGCGGCGGGTTTAAGCTAGTGTTTATAATATAAAAGCAATGAAGTCGATTTATTTGAATTTAATCTTTCATTATATATTTCGTTGGTTTGTTTTTGGGGTTTTTTTGTTTTTGTTCTTGTTTTGACATTCTTTTACTTCATATTTATATTTAATTATTTACAGTTGCATTTTCTTTATAAAGGCAATAAAACACCTTTCTAATGGCATGTCAATAAACCACACCAACTTAACCGTTACCGAGTTGTGGTCGTGTGAAGATGAAATCAATCGATTGAAACTACCAAATTTCAACTTTGAGTGCAAATTTCTCAGAATTTCGCGTAATAAATGAAATTTTTTTTTTAGATCAATTTTGTAATTTGCTCAAATTTCTTTTCAATGACACCAAAAACATAAACATATCTTAAAAAATAAAAAAGTTGGCTGTACTTTTTAAAATATTTGTATTCTTCACAACTTCACAAAAAAAAACCTTATTTTACGCTTAAAGTTGATATTTGTATGGTTAACAACGTCTTAAAATACGTTGTTAAGCTAGCTACAGATACGTTAAGATATTGTTAGCGAACTGTCAAAGCTATCTACAAAAATATCTAAGGTTGAGTTTGGGAATACGAGTTAACAATTTTTGTAGCTAAGACCAGTTAACGTTAACTTGATCGAAGTTAAGATGTTTGGGAATCCCGCTACAGGTGTCACTCACCGATTTGAATAATTTTTGGATATGTGATAGAGGACAAAAATCTAAGGTCTAAGGTCTAAGGTCAATCGATAGATTTCGGTTTCGAAATGCGTTTTAAAATCAGCGAAAATTTCGTTTTTTTGCCACAATTTCACTATTTTCCATAGAAATATATACAAATTTGGTATCAATCGAAAGGTATTTTAAAGCCACATATGCTGTCATCCATTTTGGAGAAATAAATTTCATTGTAATTTGTTGTTGTAATTTTTAACAGTATTTAGTCAATATCATAAGGAGCGCATTTTCGAAATTGTTTCATTTTCATTTATATTTTATTTAAGAGAATTCTAAAAGTTACTTTTTTTTGTTTTCTTAAATTTTTAAATTTTTATATTAAAACTTTCTTTATTAAAATATGCATTTATTTTCTTAAAAAAAAATTTTTTTTTTAGAGATGAAGACCACAATATGGGTATCAAAAATTTTGTTTTTTCTCCAAATTTCCGTATGTGTAAATATTTGATCGGAAAAAATAATATTTAACACGGCTTTTATTACTCTTTGAGCTGTTAACTTGTTTGCCTGAAGGAATGAGAAAAACCCATCGGAAATTTAAAAATATGACTTTCGGTGTAACTATCTCCGCTAGTTTTCAACATATTTCACAACATTTTTTTTTGTTATAAAGTTTAATAAAAGAACTCGCCAAAAAATATTTTAACAATACCAATTACTGTACATTTGTATTTTTAATATTTTTTTCAAAATAGGCCCAAAATATTCAATGTTTCCTCAAAAAATTACGTAAAATTTGTTTTTGTTGTAAAAATAATTTAAATTAAAAATTGCATTTTAAACTCCCTTTCACATGGCATGACGTTTATTAGCAAAAATTGATTCAGTTTTAAACAAAAATTTATTAACTATTTCTATCATTAAAAAACAAGGGTTTCGATTTTTTTAATGAAATTAATTTTTTTAAAAATTTTCTTTTTATATTTTTTATAAAAGAGTATAGCTTAAAAAATTATGTGTTTGAAAAATATATTCCAATATTCTTTTCCAATCAAAAGTTATTACTAAAAACCTATTTTCATATCATGTGGATCTGTATTAACAAAATTCCTTTTTTGTTAATTATTAAGTTTCTATATGGTTCCCATGCTCATTTTAAGAATAATCATGCTCATTTTGAAAATTTTAAAAGAAACAAATATATTTTATACTTTTCAGTTATTAACCCTTGGCTGCCACACCTCGCTCCAGTAATATAGCTAATATAGCTATATGGTAACTCATTACCCCAACTAACCAAGGGTTAATAACTGAAAAGTATTATATATATTTGTTTCTTTTAAAATGTTCAAAATGAGCATGATTATTTTTAAAATGAGCATGGGAAGCATATAGAAACTTAATAATTAACAGAAAAGGAATTTTGTTAATACAGATCCACATGGTATGAAAATAGGTTTTTAGTAATAACTCTTGATTGGAAAAGAATATTGCGATATTTTTTTCATATAAATTATTTTTGAAGCTATACTCTTTTATAAAAAATATAAAAAGAACATTTTTAAAAAAATTAATTTCATTAAAAAAATCGACACCCTTGTTTTTATGACAGAAATAATCAATTAATTTTTGTTTAAAACTGAATCAATTTTTTCTAATAAACGTCATGCCATATGAAAGGGAGCTTAAAATGGAATTTTTAATTTAAATTGTTTTTACAACAAAAACAAATTTTACGTAATTTTTTGAGGAAACATTGAATATTTTGGACCTTTTTTGAAATATTAAATATTAAAAATACAAATGTACAGTTATTGGTATTGTTAAAATATTTTTTGCCAAGTACTTTTATTAGACTTTATAACAAAAAAAAAAATTTTGTGAAATATGTTGAAAACTAGCGGAGATACTTACACCGAAAGTCATATTTTTAAATTTCCGATGGTTTTTTCTCATTCATTCAGGCAAACAAGTTAAAAGCACAAAGTTGTATAGAAGCCCTGTTAAGTATAAACTTTTCCGATCAAATATTTACATATACGGAAATTTGGAGAAAAAACAAAATTTTTGATACCCATATTGTGGTCTACATCTCTAAAAAAAAATTTTTTTTTAAGAAAATAAATGCATATTTTAATAAAGAAAATTTTAATATAAAAAGTTAGAAATTTAAAAAAAACAAGAAAAGGTAACTTTTAGAATTCTCTTAAATAAAATATTAATGAAAATGAAACAATTTAGAAAATGCGCTCCTTATGATATCGACTAAATACTGTTAAAAATTACAACAACAAAATTACAATGAAATTTATTTCTCCAAAATGGATGCCAGCATATGGCTTTAAAATACCTTTCGTTTGATACCAAATTTGTATATATTTCTATTTCTGATTTAAAAACGCCATTTTGAAACCGTAAACTATCGATTGAGCACGTATAAGAAAATACGTAGACCTTAGATTTTTGTCCTCTATCACATATCCAAAAATTATTCAAATCGGTGAGTGACACCTGGGGACCTTTCTTTGTAAGATGATATACATGCATACATATATAGATCTTAGCAGCGTTAAGCAAGCATAGAAGCATGATCAACATATGGTTTATTTTTGGTAAACACCAATATATACATGGATAATTATAATATTTGTTAACATGGTTGCACATATTTGTTGATGCCTCATCGCTTTTTTCCAGAAATTATATTTTTTTTTGATGTTGCTAGCGACAGAACCGTCTCGCCCACTCGAAAAAAATTCTGAATCGAGAAAATTGAGCCTCAGTATTTCTTGCATGTGTTGAGGGGAATTGGTATTTTTCCAGAAATTTGATCGTCCATGTTCAAACATGTTTCTTGATTGCGTCTTGAGGATCTTATCGTTTTTTCAAGAATTTTATTTTTGTTGATAGCGTTATGTCTGTAGTACGAGGTTGAGTGCCAGATAGGAGAGAATAAGATAAAGAGAGACGGTGAGAGATGGAAACACAGAGATAGAACTATACAGCTGATATGTATTTGTCGATATGTTTACGTGGAAAAAATAGTATAAGAGGCTCGGAAATTAATTTATCACCGTCAGTTTTCTTCAATCAATCAATCTGATAATACGTCATCAACAACATCAATAAAATGTGTGAATGTGTAACATCAATAAATAAAAAAAAAGTGTAAACGTTTAAATGTGTAACATCAATAAATCAAAAAGAAAAGTGTAAAATCGTATATATTTTATTTCTTAAAACAAAGTGTTAATATTTTCAACTTATAAAATGGATAAATTTTTGTGTAACGAATGTGGCCAAATTTTCTGCAAAAATTTTAATTTAGATCGTCATATTCAAGTCAAACACAATAATAACAATTCCCAACATTTTTAGTGTGATATTTGCAAGAAAAATTTATCCCGAAGTGATAAATTAATAGAACATAAACGTAAAATGCATGTCGTTTCTACAAACAATGATGCATCTACGTCTAGTGACCTAAGTGTTAGTGTGGAAAAAGAAATCCCAAAGGTATATTGCAACTCCTGCAAGAAAGATATATTAACAAAAGATTGGTCTTATCATTTAAGAACAAACGTTCATAAAAGAAGTAGTGGTGAAATAGTAAATTAAAATCTTACTAGAATTACGTCAGTATTTAATGAACGAATAGTCATTTATTTACAAAAATAACAATGAGGCTTTATTAATTCCAGAGGAGTTTTAGCAAACAGTAAGGAGGTCACTGTTAAAACTCTTGAAGAAATGTTGGTGAAACATACAAACTTAAAGTTTAACCTGGAATTATTTTGTGAATACATTAACATGACCGAAGATATGGCCACAATAGACCTCAAATCACACCAAACAAAAATGATGATGATTCAACAAGTGACAGATTTAGATGGTGTTTATATAGAAAAATGTCATAGCATAATAACCAAAATGTCAGAGTTCCAAGAACGTGATCGTGGTTGGCCATTGATAAGAATATCGCACTTGGAAATTAATGTGAACCAGTATAAACCCATCAAAGCTTCACAATATATTCAACTACCAAAAATATTACAAAATAAACACGCTTGCATAAACGTCCAAAACTTCTTTAAATGGGCAAACAAATCAGCGTTAAATCCTGTCAATGATAATTCAAATAGATGTTCCAGCTATAATGTTTCGGATATATCAGCCTCAACAAAAAATTTGATAAACAACAGCAACCATCCAACAATAAACTTTGAAAGCCTTACTTTTCCATTGAAAGTTAATGATGTTAAAATTTTTGAAGGAAATAACGATAGTATAAGTATAAATGTATTTGGGTTCGACGAAGACCTGAAAAGTATAGTTGGACTGTACTACTATACAAAAGAAGAAAAAAGCACGCATATAAATCTCCTTTTGCTGTAAGAAAGAGATAAGCTCCATTATATATGGATTAAAAATATATCAAGGTAATAATAAAAAAAATAATATCTATCTTTCTATTTATATATATATCTATATGATCAGAAAAGAAAAACCAAAAATATTTCAGGTTTTTACAATTATTTTCATTTTTGATTTTCAGACTATTACGCAGTCAACTTACAAATCATCATGTATGTCTACAATCAATCAATGTATGTCTACAATATTTTAGTACTGACTTTAAACTAAACCATCACAAAAAGGAGTGCAGCAAGATTGTGACAAAAGTTCCTGATCCGGGAAACAACAAAGTAAGCTTTCAACAGTTCAAAACCAAGTTAGATGTACCGTTCGTGATTTACGCAGATTTCGAGTGTTTCCTAATACCGGAAATCATACAGAACTCGGAATCTGTGAAAACTGTACAAACTCATAAGCCGTATACATTTAGTTATCAAATTAAATGTTCATTTAACAATAGTTTAGATAAATTTAGATGATATAGGGGGGGTAGATGCACCTTCTATATTCATAAATAATTTGGTTAGCGATGCAAAAGAAATTTACAATAATTTTTTACAAAACGTTATACCAATGAATTTCCTCACACCGGTTGTACTAACAATTCAAAACACTGTCAATAGCTGTCATATTTGCGAAAAACCTTTAGGAGTTGATAGGGTGGCAGATCATTGCCATTTAACAGGTAAATATCGCGGTCCAGCACACAATGATTGCAACTTAATTGCCAAATTCATTCCAATCTTTTTCCATAACTTTCGTTCTACGATTGTCATTTGTTTATTAAAGAACTTTCATCGATTCCCGGAAGAATAAGCGTAGTGCCTATCAATAAAGAAATATATATTTCAGTTTCTAAACATATACATTTTGATGATGGCAATAGCATTGAGTTAAGATTTTTAGATTCATTTAGATATATGGCTTCTAGTTTACGAGTAGCAAGCTTAGCCAATAATTTATTTAACTCAGATTTATATGTGTTACGTTCTACGTTTATTGATGAAGACGAATTCAATCTTATGGAGAGAAAGGGTATATTCCCATATGATTATTTCGATTCTATTGATCGTCTTCAAGAGGAATGTTTACCACCCACAGAGAAGTTTTTTAATAAACTCACGAATGAAAAATGTTCTATTGCTAGATTACGATCATGCTCAAAAAGTGTGGAGTACTTTTAATTGTTGTAATCTTAACGACTACTTGGAGCTTTATCTTAAAACAGATGTTTTATTGTTAACTGATGTTTTTGAAAATTTTAGAGAAGTATGTAAGTCTATTTACAATTTAGATCCTTGTCAGTATTATACAGCACCCGGTCTATCTTGGGGGTGCCATGTTAAAATATACTAAAATTGAATTGGATCTCTTAGCTGACATCGATATGAGTAAATTCATTAAAAGCGGGATAAGAGGAGGCATAGTTCAGTGCTCAGAGCGCCATGGTAAAGCAAACTATAAATATATGAGTGATTTCGATAGTGAGAAACCATCAAATTATCTCATTTATTTAGATGAAATTAATTTATATGGTTGGTCTATGTCTCAGTATTTACCTGAAGGAAAATTTGAGTGGGTTAAAAATATTGATTCATTTAATTTAGATGACCATCACGCTGAATCTGATGGAGGATTTATTGTAAAAGTAGATTTAGATATTCCTTTTGATAAACATGATTCTCATAATGATTTACCGTTTTGTCCGGAAAACCAAAAAAGGCCCGCAGGAAAACACCAAAAACTAATTACAGATTTAACTAATAAAAGAAACTACGTTATACATTTCGTTTATTTAAAACAATGTTTGAGAAATGGCCCCAAGCTTAAGAAAGTACATAGAATATTGAAATTCAAACAATCTCCCTGGCTCAAGAAATACATCGATTTAAATAAATTCCATAGAATTCACGCTAAAAACGATTTCCAAAAGAATTTTTTTAAATTACTAAACAATGCTGTCTATGATAAAACCATGGAAAATGTAGAGAAAAGGAAAGATGTAAAAATTGTATGTCAGTGGGAAAGTGTTGGAAAAAGTTTGGGAGCTAGAAGTCTTATAGCAAAACCGAATTTTCATAGCTCTACAAGGTTTACCGATAATATGACAGTTATCCAAGGCAGGAAGGCAGGTCGTTCCTACTCGAATGTCGTCAAAAGCGGCAAACAGGAGTGTGGAAAAGGCGGAACCAGCAGTCACAAGGTGAAGGAAAGACGAGACAAGGTCAAACCAAGGTTACCTCAAACAGGGACCAACCGGGGTTTGACCACGGTTCTAGAGAACCTCTGCGTACAGCTGGTCCCACGGCCAAACGGCAAAGATCTGCGGATGAGATCGTTGCGAGTTGCTCGAAGCGTAGTAATGCCGAGGGAAGCCTTGAGAACTCACCGGAGGAGCTGCAAGTAGCCATTATCGACGAAACCGACCCAGACGGCTCTATGACGGGGGAAAAATGGCTGCTTGTGGAAAATGAGATCCTTAAGGCTATGATGGCTAGCGTTGAACACGGTGATCCCGACGATTACAAGTTCGACGGAGCTGGTTGGAAACAAGGAGTCAAAGTCGTCGGATGTGGATCGAAGAAATCCCTGGAGTTTCTGACCAAAACCATCGCCAGCATTGGTGAAATTTGGAAGGGAGCTTCACTTAAGGTGATCTCCAAGTCCACGCTTCCGCTCCGCCACAAGGTATCTTTATGGATACCTCCTCCTGCTTTGCACGAGGATGTGTCCATTCAGAGACTTTTGGCGGCGCAGAATAAAGACGCCAATATTCAGGAGTGGAAGCTGGTCAGGTCGCAGAAAAGTCATGGCAGCGAAGGGAAATACTTCTCTTTTCTTTAGACGCTGGCTTAAGGAGCATTCGGACATGCTAAAATTCGGCCTCGGATCCATTAAGGTGAAGAGGCTGAACCAACAATAGCTAAGAACAGAAGGAAGCTGCAAGTGGTGCAAATCAACTTGCACCACTGTAAGGCAGCTACCGACAACTTGATGCTGTGCATGTCCGAGGAGAACGTAGATGTGGCCCTAATACAGGAACCTTGGATCACCAACAACAAGATCCAAGGCCTAGGGTCGAAACAGTAAAACCTGTTTCACTCTACAAATGGGGGTAAGTTAAGGATGTGTATACTTGCGAGAAAATCCATTAATATGTTTTTTCTCCCTAGATTCAGCAACGAAGACGTAGTGGCAACCAGCGTGGAAACAAGGTCAACAAAACTAATCCTCTGTTCGGCGAATATGCCCTATGAAGAGACGAACCCACCAGTGCAAGCAGTCCGCGAGTTGACGGAACATGCTAACACAAGCAGGGCATTCCTGGTCATCGGTTGTGATGCAAACGCCCACCACTCGCAATGGGGCAGTAAAGACATCATCAAAAGGGGTGAGTCTATTTTTGAATTTATCATTACCACAGACCTAGTTATGTGCAATAGGGGCAATAGGCCAACTTTTCAGAATAAGAGTCAGGGAAGAGATAATAGATCTAACTTTAGCTAGTAACTCGGAACAGGTTATAGTCTATAACTGGGTGGTGTCATAAAAGGAGTCGTTTTCCGACAACTTGAGGATTCTCTTTACTGTTGACTACGACCCCCAAATAAGGAAAGAATTTAGGAACCCATTGAAAACTAACTGGGAAAGGTATTCAGTCTGGATTAGCAGAAATATAGCGGACCTAGAATACACAGAATACCTCCCAAACGCTGCATCCATTGACACTGCAGTTAAGTTTATAACGGGAAAAATTAACCAGGCTTTCAGGAAGTTTGGCCCAAAATCTCGAAGTCGCAAACCTACAAATGCGAGTTGGTGGACCACCGACATCAAAAAGAGGCAATTAGAGGTTAGGAAACTTCACCGGAAGGCCATGTCAAGTAAATTAGAGCAAGACTGGACAATATACAGATCCATGTTAAATGCCTATACTAGGGAAGTAAGAATAGCTAAGCGAACATCTTGGACAAATTTCTGCGAGTCCATTGAGGATACCAGTGAAGCCGCCACACTTCAAAAAACGCTATCCTAAGACCCATCGGTCCCAGGATACCTTAAGAGGTCCGACGGATCCTGGACAGAATCCAGCCAAGAAACGCTTTCGCTACTTATGGAAACTCATTTTCCAGGTTGTAAAGAGCCGGGTCAAAACGGAGCTAACAGCAACTTGGAAATGACAATACCAGAACCTTTACAAGAAATCCCCAACATTATTACAAGGTCAAATGTAGAATGGTCGATTGGGTCTTTCAAGCCCTACAAATATGCAGGGCCAGATGGACTCCCACCGGCCATGATGCAGCATGCCCTTCCTGGCATCATGCCCTGGCTCATAGCAATTTTCATCGGTTGCCTCAGGACAGGATATGTTCCAAAAATCTGGAGAGAAGTGCGAGTTGTCTTCATTTCTAATGCTGGGAAATCAATACACTCAGCACCAAAGGATTACAGACCTATTAGTCTCTCATCGTTCTTTATGAAAACGCTAGAGAGAATATTAGATCTTCATTTAAGAGAATCTTTGAATGATACTAACCTGTGTAGTGCGCAACACGCATACCTTAAGGGTAAATCAGTGGAAACGGTACTGCGTGAGGTGGTTTCAGTCGTAGAAAGAACCCTTCATCACAAAGAATATACCTTAGCAACGTTTTTAGATATCGAAGGTGCATTTAACAATGTAAACACAGATTCTATAAAAAATGCTTTAGTAGACAAAGGAGTCAACAGTAAAATAACCCAGTGGATCTATAAAATGCTCAATAGCAGACGTATAAGCTCACAAATGGGAATGAGCGTGGTGAGGAAAGAGGTCACAAGAGGCACACCGCAGGGAGGAGTCATATCCCCCCTTCTATGGCTGATTGTGGTTGACAAGATTCTCACTTCACTCAAAACTGGAGGAACAAAAGTGGTAGTTTATGCCAATGACGTTGCCATCCTAATATGCGGTAAATACCTGCAAACAGTTAGCGAACTAATGTCTGGGGCTCTGAATGAGCTATCGCGGTGGGCAGAATCGAATGGACTTGGTGTGAACCCAATAAAGACCGAACTCGTTCTGTTCACAAGCAGAAGAAAAATACATAGTTTCACATTACCGAAACTCAACGAAGTAACTCTGAAGCTTTGCACGGAAGCCAAATACCTTGGAATTATCCTTGATAACAAGCTGAGCTGGAAACGCAACACAGAGGAAAAAAGCACTGTGCGCTTTATACGCATGTCAGAGAGCATTTGGAAGGAAATGGGGACTGTGACCGCACATAATCCACTGGATGTATACAGCGATCGTGAGACCCATTCTTACCTACGGCTCTCTTGTATGGTTGTCGATAGCGGACAAAAAGAGCTACCTTAGCTCTCTAGCAGGAGTACAAAGGTTAGCGTGCATAGGAGTAACAGGAGCCATGAGATCTACGCCACAGGCGGGTCTGGAAATGATGCTAAATCTTCTCCCCATAGAAGAGTTCCTTAAGTGTTCGGCGACCAAGAGCGCGATTCGCCTTAACGAATCACAAGCTTGGAAGAAGAACACATTCGGATATGCATCTATTCTTAATCTCTTTGGAACAGAGGAATCAAAAGGAGCAACCGACTATATCACACCCAGTGTGAGATTCGGTACAGAAAATACCACATTCATCCCCAGCAGACAAGAATGGGAAGAAACGGCTGTAGAATGCTACGGCAATCTCCAGTTTTATACTGATGGTTCCAAAATGGAAAACGGAACTGGATCGGGTGTATACTGTGAAACGCTGCAAATCGAAGAGTGTTACAAACTCCCTGATTATTGTAGCGTTTTTCAGTCAGAAATATATGCTCTTCACAAAAAATCTTACCCCCACAAGGGTAGTAATTTTTGTGGACAGCCAAGAGGCCATCAAAGCATTGAACAGTAAAACAACGAAGGCTCGAACAGTGCAAAACTGTAAACTGGCACTGAACAGCATCTGCAATACCCATAGTGTCACTCTCTGCTGGGCTTCCGGACATAACAATATTGAAGGGAACGACGCAGCAGATGAACTGGCAAGGCGTGGAGTAACTGCAAGTACAAACTGTGCTGATACAGAGGTGCACATTCCAATAGGCGTCGTCAAAAGGAGTATAGATCTTAAAGCCAGAGATATTGCTAACACAAACTGGGCATCCAGAGGTGACTGCAACATATCTCGAAAGCTTTGTCCGGAACTAAATGAAAAGAGAACTAAAAGCCTTCTGCTTTTGGTCAAGCGGGAAATCCGGATTCTTGTTGGAGTTTTAACAGGACATTGCCCCATTGGAGTAATGGCTAATAGAATGGGCATATCAGCACCAGTCTTTTGTCGGAGCTGCAAGGATCCGGAAGAAACGGAAACAATAACTCACCTCCTATATGAATGTCCAAATCTACAGAATCGTCGACTCCGATATATGGGGAACAGATTTTTCACAGACTTGGAAGAGTTAATGAACACACCACTGCTAGAAATCTGGAGGTTCATAAAAAGCACAAGATGGTTTGAGGAATAAATAGGAACAATGGTTTTAAAATGGTACCACAAACATAAAAAGGGATTCGCAATGGACCTACAGGCCCCCGCGGAAGCGCCGGTAACGGTGCTCGACCCTACTTACCTAACCTAACCTATTCAACTGGATAGAGTGCATGTCGAGTTTAATAAACCTATATCTGTAGGGTTTGCAGTTCTCGACTTGTCAAAGAAAAAAGTGTACGATTTTCATTATGAATATTTGTTCCAAAAATATAAAGAAAACTTGAGTTTGTGCTTCCGAAGATTTTTATAAAGATATAATCCCCGATATTAATTTAATATTTGATTATGATTATATAGAAAATAATCCATATATGGCATAGAACGGAAAAATAAAAAGATTTTGGGATTAATGAAAGATGAAAATAACGGAAAGATAATGAGGGATTTCATTGGACTTAGATCTAAAATGTATTCTATTAATTTTGCCGGAGATAACGATACAAAAAAATCCAAAGGAGTTAAAAAATTCGCATTAGCTAACCTTAGTATTGTTGACTATAGAAGGTGTTTACTCGAAAAAAAGATATATGCAGACAAAATGTATACACTTAGATCTACAATTCATCAAATATATACTAGAGAAATTTATAAAATAGTGTTAAGCTATGTAGATGATAAGAGATGTATATTACAAGTTTGTGTTGACACTCTTGCAAGGGGTCACTATAAAATTAATTAGTTAATAAGAAAAAAGTTGTAAAAATTGTTATTAAGATATATATTTAAAATAAATAATAATAACAAAAAGAAAACCAATATGTATATATAAAATACAATACGAATGCGTTTTTTTTATTTTTATTATTATTTTTTCTTTTTAGGCTGCCTTTTTTCAATTAGGAACTTCAAACATAAATGCCCACAATTTATTGTGTTAAACTTTTGATATTTACAATAAATATAACTAATGTTTTTTCCCAGATATTTTATTAGTTGTTTTGGTGGTTGCAAGTTTCCAAAGCTATCAAAATATTCAATTTGATTGTTAGTGTTTTTCCAGTATGCTACCCAATATGTGCCAGAACCCTTTGAAGTATTCAGATTAACTATTCCACATTCTCTTTTAAAAGGCTTACTTGGAAAAGTGTCACACATAAACACATCTCTAAAATTTGGAATATGTTTAGAATATTTTCTCAAGCCGACATCGGAAAGGGCTCTTTTAGGTAGCTTCATTAAAAATTTGGATGGTGTTGATGTCGTTTTAAATATAATCCAAATCCTTTTTTATAGGGTTTTAAAAACATTCCTTTTCCCATAGCAATAGATTCCATTTTACTATTATGTCGCTTTGCTTCAGTCATCTGATCCTTTCCATTTTTTACGGCATTAATTGCTTTAGTAACGCCAGATACTTCGCTAGCTAGACCACCAAGTGCGCCTAGTGCTGCGAAGATAGGTGCAAGTGGAAGAAAACCTCCAGATTTAGGTAGTGTTATTACTCGAGGTGTTTTTATTTGAAATTTTTCCCCTTTAAAAAACTTGTGTACAACTTTTCGTGAAATCTTTATAGCATCATTCAAGTTTTTAGTTTTCTTAATATTCTCTCTTGCACTTTTCAATGCCTGTCTAAATAGTCGATATCCATTTATTTGAGGTGTTCTCTTAGTTTGTTTACTATTAACGTTACCCATACCGAACATTGTTTTCACTTTCATTGCGTTAGAGATAAACCAAGCGTTTGATTTTTCAGCAAGATTGCTATCACTTGCGTTAACTCTTTGCCAAGCCTTTTCAGCCAAAAATTTTATAGGCAATATGCCTTTTTTCCAAATCTTTATTGTTTGAGTATGCTAAATCGTGTTTTCCACAAGCAGCATCCAAAGGATTAATTCCTTGATCACCTCTAGCCAAACGTTTCTCTAGTTTTGTACCAGGTCCACAAAACTGATATCCAGGTAAATGAAGTTCAAACGGAAGTTTGTTGATTATTTTATTCAGAATACCTTTTCCAGTGAAGGATGGATGACGACTGACTATGTTTTTCTTTTTATAAATAATAAGCATAGCTATTTATACTTGTTCGGTTAAAGGATGAAAGTAAACAGACTGAAACAAATAAAAGGATCCGTTTTATATGTTATGCTGTCAGTAGTTGGCATAATGCGCTTTTTGAAACAACACAAAAGAATTGACTCACAAAATATTGACTGCAAGATAAATTCGACAGCAGCATCAAATAGAATTCGACACAGTTCATTGCTACCAAACTCTATTCGAGCTCTTATTGTGGGACCTTCAAATAGTGGGAAAACAAATGTGATGATCGGTCTTATTGAGAGTCCTAATGGACTTAAATTTAAAAATATTTATCTATACTCAATGTCAGTATTAAAGAGATACATTTTTGAAAACGTACAACCAAACTCAGTATTTATATTCGATGATGTAGCTTGCGAGAAACAAAATCATATTCGCTCTTACTTTTGCATGGGTCGTCACAAAGACGTAGATAGTTTTTAGTTATGCCAAACTTATACACATATAACAAAACATTTGATTCGTGATAATGCAAATATGATTATAATGTTCAAACAGGATGATATGAATATAAGACACATTTATAGTGATCATGTTGGTGCTGATATGTCTTTCAAAACCTTTCATGAGCTATGTTCCAAGTGTTGGAGGGAAATATATGGCTTTCTAGTTATCAACAAAGATGATCCCATAAATAATGGTCGCTATAGAAAAGGATTTGACGTATTTATGAGACTATAAAAGAGATCAGTAAAGATATTTTAAAATCAGTGTAACAACATCAACTGAATTGATTACATCACAACTATTATAGGTTAAACTGGTACCACTAAACAGATAACTTCTAAACTGAACTGTATTGTTAAACAGCTTACTGCTAAACTGATCTGTACTGTTAAACAGATAACTGCTAAATTGGTCTGTACTGTTAAACAGCTAAACTGGTCTGTACTGTTAAACAGCTAACTGCTAAACTGGTCTGTTTTAGACTATCAATATGAATGAAAATCTGGTTAATAACCTTATTAAAACTCGAAATATTTTAAAAAAGAAATATAAAAGTATTCAGCTCGGAACATCACTGTGGACTCACTTTTGGCTAGACTAGATGAATCGGGCATACACACGATAGGGTATGCAGATGATATTGCGTTGGTGGTTACCACAAGTTCATTGACACCATTTCTGACATAATGAAGGGAGCACTCCGAATAGTGGAGGAGTGGTGTCGAGAACAAGGCCTCACCGTGAACGCAGGGAAATCAGACAATATTCTCTTTACTAGAAAGAGGGTAGGCCTGAGGAGAGAACCACTCAGACTTTTTGGAGCTGAAATCAACATGTCCACGAAAGTTAAATATCTAGGGGTAACTCTAGATAGTAAACTGAATTGGAACGAACATGTAGGAAACAGAATTCAAAAGGCCAAGAGGGTTATGTTTCAGTCTAGACGCGTTTGTGGTCTAAAATGGGGGCTAAACCCAGAGGCTATGAAATGGATCTACACTATGATGGTTAGACCTGTCATCACGTATGCTTCGGTGATCTGGTGGACAAAAGTCAGTCAGAAAACCATTAAGAAGCGACTAGACAGAGTCCAACGGCTGGCGTGTGTTGGAATAACAGGGGCAATACGCACCACTCCAACAAGCGCAATGGAGGTTTTGTTAGGTATGCTGCCGTTGGATTTAGAAATAAAGAAAACGGCAGCGCTAACAGCCCACAGGATGTTGCGAAATGCTACGTGGCATGGAGCAACAGCCCTCCATGGTCATATGCGCATCCTGGACATGGCACAGCGAAATGTCAGGGAGACGTGTATGCCTATGGACGGAAGGCAGAGAGTGAGAATAACAGAAAAATGTTGTAAAACTCTAATAACAGATGGATCCGTTTGTGAAGAAACCGCTGGTAGCGACATCAGTATATTCACAGACGGCTCTCTGATAAATGGCAGAGCCGGGTCAGGCGTCTACTCAGAAGAGTTGAACCTATCCTGGACTTTAAGTTGGCTTACTGCACTGGTCACAGGACACGGTCCCTACGTGTACCATCTCAGGAAGATGACTCTAACCGAGAACGATGCGTGTAGGTTATGCCTAGAGGAGCCGGAAACAGCAGCACACATTCTGTGCCAGTGTCCGGCAGTGGCAAGCATAAGATTGACCATTTTGGGACGTCCATTTATTGACGAAGCCGAGATTGGTCAACTGACCTACAAGGACATGCTTGAGGTGACAAAGGGTGCTTATATAAGGAGCATGCTCACTTATGAGTGCTTCGAGCAGTAGCATCCTTCGTCAAATAGGGGACGAAAAGGGACCCACTGTGGTCTGATTCGGCCAATCCCCGACTTATTATATTATATTATTCAGCTCGGAAGGGACGCCAATGAGAAGTTCTTAGAGAAGACTTTTAAACCAATATCAAAGCCCTTGAAAGAAATAATTCAATCAACGAATAATAATAAAATTAAGTTAAAATTTAAAAAATATTCTGATGGGTCTTTTGATGATAACGATAAAGATAATAAAGTTGATCGAGTACACCGTTTAAAAAGAGTAAGCTTGATTATAAAACATTTTCTGCGAGCTTTGAAAGCAAGAAAATCGAGAAGAGTTCGTCTGCGTTTAAATCATTTGAAATCGCTAATGATGATTATGATAACTATGTCACCAATTATAATGCTGATGATTATGATGATACTGATATGGAAAATGATGATAATGATACCCCCATAGCATTATCTATAGATCAAAGTATTAAATATGATTTATCGAAGGTGGATTTAAATAAATTTGATAAAACCTACGGACCACATAAGGATGAAAACCAGATATGGAGACTGGGTAATGAACCCATTACTCTTAATGCATCTAATATTTCTAAAGGCACTTCGAAGTGGCCTTTTACATCGGGTTTATACAACCTAATAGTTTACAAGAATCCAAACATATACAATAAAACAGATTTAAATAGTTATAAACAAATATTGGAGATGACTAATGTATATAGACGAAATAATAACATTAATGGACAAATTAAAGGAAATCGTTCTAAAAAATATACAACGATTATTGGAAAAATTTTCAAAGAAAAAGGAGAACATCGGGGAAAAGGTTTAATGAAGTTGAACTTAAAAAAACCTAATTATATATACTGGAATGATCCTAACGAACTTGTTAATAGATTACGTCTTTTGATTTCATCATCACCAGCGGGTCATTCAAATCATAACAATGAAATAGTTTCAATTATTGAAGAATTGAGAGAAGCAAAGATTATTCTATAAATAGCCTATAAAATATAAGATAACACTTATTCATAGCATGCCTCTCAACAAGTTTGGACATTATATTGATAAGACTGACAGCAGCAGCAGCAACAGAAAGCGTCAAAAAGAAAACACTGGATTTCATTAAGACAGCGATCACCATTTCAACTTTTACTTGCGTAGAATTAAACATCTTGATAATCCTTGGAAATCCATTGGAAAATGATGCTGTAAATAAAAAGTATTTGAATAGTTATTCTAAAGAAATAAAGAACCAATTGAACATATATCTGACGGAAAAAATTACCGAGTCTGAAGTACATTTTAACAAATCAATTCATCATCAAAACTTATTGTTTGAAGAAAAACTTATGGAGTTTGAAGCACGTCTAAGTAAACTGATACATGATCAAAGTGCCTTACAAACTATTCTTGAAGAATCACTAAAATCGACAAAATCGCTGCTGACTTATAAAAATAAATGCAACCGAGCAACGTTTTTATAAAACACTAAAAGAACATTATGATTTCTTTGATGAGAAACTAAATCGTATTAAATTTAATTCACCAACAGAAGCCCTTAAACGAATTCAAGCTAAGGTAGACGCAAGAGATGGATCGACAAGCAGTAGTGTATGAGCTCCATAAGCAAGCACGAAGAAATTTCATCCGTCGAGTAGTGACCAAGGGTATAGACGATCTTTGGCAAGCAGATCTTGTTGAAATGGGTGCTTACTCAAAATACAATAAAGGATATCGGTTTATTTTAGCTGTAATAGAAACACTGAGGGAAATATGTGTTAAAATTAAATGAAATTGTGTTCATATTAAACGAATATGTTTTTGAAATAGAGCTTTAAACAATTTCATTTAAGCTAAACACAAATGTTTGTAAAGTAAAATTTAAAACAAAAGCTTTTGTTTTCAAAACAATGTTTCTAAATATACTTTTAATGTTAACATTTTCAGTTTAAGAACATTTATTTAAAAATAAAATTTAAAACAACTTTTTATATTGATAACAACTGTTTTGAGCCCCCATTTTTTCGATGGCATTTTTTTAATTTTTTTCGCGTTTTTGACATCAGATTCGTGATCAGCGACCTCTGGGACCCCTCGAATACTAAATTTAAACTCCATTCGATGACGTTTGTTTTATTGCGGATTGAAATATTGAAATATGTTATGTATTAAAATAGTTAATTAGTTTTTATTTCATCTTACCTTTAAATTTTGTCCAATTAAAAAATATTTTCAAACTATCAAATGGTTTTACTCAGCTTGGTGTCAATTGTCTGCTCAATGACTCTACTACACACCATTTTTTAATTCAATCTCAGATACCGACGAATTTTTCGTTATAAAACAGAATTAATAAGAGAAACTTGTAAAAAAAAAGTGAGCTTTATATGAGAATGAGAATATGAAATGAGAATTATAAAAAAACACGCTTGTTTTAAATTTTGTTCTGCAGAAACACAAGCGCGTTAAGTTTATATTTTAAAATTTTTTGTTTAATTTTAAAGAATGTTTTTTTTCTCAGTGTACATTTTCAAAGGTTGCATGGACTATTCCCGTAAAATCAAAGGGAGCTGAATATATATCTAATGCAATGAAATCTATTTTAATACTAAAGAGAAAACCAAAAAATTTACAAACAGATGATGGAAAAGAATTATATAACAAAACATTTCAAAATCTTATGAAGAGATATCTTATAGCATCATGAAGGCTTCTATTGTAGAAGGATTTAATAGGACTTTAAAAGAAATGATATGGAGAAAGTTTAGTCTGCAAGGAAATTATCAATGGATAAATATATATAAAGACTAAATAAATCAATATAATAGTAAAAAGCATAGAATCATTGGAATGATGCTAAAGGCTGTTAATATAAGAAATTAACGTTCCCTGCTTAAACACGCTTATAAACATCCTAAAGTTTTTAAATATGGCAAGCTTAAAGTTGGAGACCACGTTCGAATTAGTAAATATAACATATTTTTGCGAAAGGATATACTCCAAATTGGACTACAGAAGTTTTCAAAATTCGCGCTGTACAAAACACTAATCCTGTTACTTATTTATTAGAAGTTTATCAAGGAAACCCGATTATTGGCGGATTCTATGAATATGAAGTATTGAAAACTCATTTTCCCGATACATATTTAATTGAAAAAATTCTTAAAACTGAGGGGCAAAAAGTTTTTGTCAAATGGTTAGGATTTTTAAATCAACACAATATATCTATAATCTCTTGAATACTTATCTTGCATTGTTATATCTATAGAATATACCTAATAAAGAAAAAACATGTAATTGTTATTGATTTTTGTTGTTTTTTATTTTTAATGTTAGGTACTATTATTTCACAACATTTTTAAAGTTCTTTAAAATTTGAATGGTTTGGTTCTACATAGCATTCTTTTTCTTCTTATTCAATAGTTTAATGCAAATTGTTGCTGTTGTTGGCATTGTTGAATATGTCCATATTTTCCCACTTCTTATTTTTTACAGTTAGGATAGGTAATCCATTCTGATCTTTTACTATCATTAATATGTGTAGAGTTCCATTTAAATAGCCCATGTGATTCTTTGTGATTATTAGAAATCTCTTTGGCAAGTAAATAAAATATTCGTTATTTATAAGGCATCGTATACTTTCTCCATATTTTGTTTCTACTCGCTCTACTTTGTTGAGTTCATACGGAATGTTTTCTCTCATATCCTTAAGAGGCAAGTATTTAAGATTTGAAATTTCAAAAAGATTTTTCAAACTTGTTTTCATCATTTTTGCTTTAATTTTTAAGATCGATTTTTCTCGGCAACACAAACTGTTAGACTGATTCTAAATATTCAATAATGGCTCTTTTAAGCCTTTTGTTTTTTTTTTGCAAGTATATAAGAATTTATATATATATTTGAGTGTATATGTATATGTTGTGAAATTCCTGGAGTTACAATCCCCCTCAACACAAAAAAAGAATCATGTTTCAACATGTACGATAAAATTCCTGAAAAATGATGAGTCATCGAAATTCCTGGAAATGTTGTAAAATTTCTGGAATCTTGTTCCCCCTTAACACAAAAAGAAACACAAAAAGAAAACATGTTTGAACATGTACGATAAAATTCCTGGAAAAATTATGAGTCATCGAAATTCCTGGAATTATAATCCCCTCAACAAAAAAAAAAAACATTATTCAGCACAAACGATTAAAATTCTTGGAAAAAAGTATAAGTCTTTTAAATTCCTGGAAATGTGATGAAATTAAAATTCCTGAAAAAAAGATGATGAGTCATCAACATATGTAATAAGCATTCTAGAATATAAAATTAATCAATCAGTATAGCATGTTCAGTTGTTTGGAAATTAATAAAAGAAAAAAATTAATAACGAGTCTCGTGTGAAAACTTTAAAAAACTTTTTAAATGGAGGACCACTTTTATGACCTGAGGATGAGGTTTTTTTAAAAAAATTAAATCGATGAATTTGCATTACATACGATAAAGAACTCGAAATTTGGATATCACTATTCCAATTGTGCTTGGTCTGAGGATGATACAACTTGCGGCCCTGATACTTGTCACTGCACACTTATCGATATAAGATGGAAAAAAGCTTTGAATACAATGTACTTTTATAATGCTATGAAAGCCCGCATTTTATCATTAACAGTCCTTCAGTCATCGGCGCCGTCGCATTGATCTGAACAATAACATCAACGCCAATGTTTGATGAGAGAATAATAGTTATAGACGTGCAAGGTTTTCAAATCAATAACTTTAACTTTAACTATATCAACAACAACAAAATCAAAAACAAGAAAAATAATGAATTTATTATAAAAGAACTGAGTATTTCAATATCCGACAACTACAACGATGTTGATAACTTGCAAGTACAAACTTCTTTTCTTAAACCACCTTTTCAATATTCTATGCTGATTCCAAAAGAAAAAGTGTCAATTAATTGGCTTTCAAACCATCATCATGCATTAAAATGGCAGGATGGCGATTCTACTTTAACAGATATAATTAAATATTATATTACATATATTAAAGATAAACGCTTTATTTGTTATGTTAAGGGATTAGAAAAAAATCAATCATATTAAAAATCTATTTAATGATGATGAAATTATTTTTTATAACCTTGATGATCTAAATTGTCCTAATTTAAAAACATTATAAAATAATGATAAATCGATAAATGTGTGTAGTCATCATCATAATAAATATTGTATATGCCCTGTAAAAAATGTAGTACTCTTTAGAAAATTTATACATTTAAATATTAATAAATAAATAAATAAAGAAAATACGCTGAAAATAGTTGATGTTGTTATTTAGTATTTAAATCATATGTAGTACCTATCTAGCGTTAGTTCATAACGATTATTCGTAATGTCAATAACAATTTCTTTAAGCGGAACCACATCAACTCTGATTGCAAAATATTTTCCTTCAATTGAGCTAACTACAAAATATGTTTGTGGACTTATCGATTTTGTAGCATTTAATTCAATCCCAAATATAGATGCTTATAACAATTTATTTCATATTGGACCTCATACTACTACAGTACCAGTAGGTTCATATGAGCTTGAGGACATAGCTTTTTTCGTAGAAGCTAGTGTGAAAGACATTGATAACTCAATTATTCTAATAATTGAATCCAACAATATCACTCTTAAAACTGAAATTACTTCATCTGAGATCATAGATTTTTCAAAGTCAAACAGTATAGGACAGCTACTGGGATTTAGTAAGAGAAAGTTAAAAGTACCTGTGCTTCTATGTAAGGAATCTGGTAAATTGAATTCTAAGAGGTCTGTCCATGAGGTTAAATCATTAGATATTATATCTCAGAATCAGAATGCAGAAGAAGATGTTAAAAAATTTGAATCTATAAAATTTGAATCTGATTTACCTCTGAATATAACAAATGTTAATACTATACGTATTGAATGCAACTTGACAACCGGATCATATATTAACAGTACTTCAGTTCATACTATCCATGAATTTCCTCTTGATGTCCCACCCGGATATAAAATAAATGAGAAACCTCAAAACGTTATTTATTTACCTATCAACTGTCAACAAATAAACAACATAACTATTAGAGTTCTTAATCAAGACGGTGATCTAATAAATTTTCGTGGAGAAAAAATTACTGTAAGGCTACACTTTAAGCCAGAACAATAGAATGATTATTTATAATAATACCATTTTGCAAAGAGGATTTCCAATTAGTCCTGTATCAACACTCGAACGAGGAAGAATTATAAAACCGTTGACAAGACCTAATATAGAATTTTTAATATCATTGGGATTAAATCTTCAGACATAATAATCATCATGAATGATATACTAAATGTTCTTCACAAACCTATGTATAATGAGAGCATTATAAAAAGGGAATATCATAGTTACTCACCATATTTGAAATCCTTCAACAATAACGACGAGATTCGTATACCAATCCGAAATCAGGATCTTTTTGTCTTGCCAAGTGAGAGCATGATTTATATTCATGGCATTATAGTGAAGCAGGAAGGAGGAAACGATTTGTCAGCAGATGTAAAATTTAAAAACAATTTTGTTTCATATTTATTTGACGAAATTCGGTGTGAAATACATGGTTTTGAAGTTGATCGTACACGCAATCTTGGTATTGCCTCTACCATGAAAAATTATGTTTCAGAGAGTAGATTTGAAAGTGATATATTAAAAAACGCTGGCTGGTCTCCCGATGAACGTTTCACCTTGGAAAATAATCATTTCAGTTGCTGTATTCCCCTTAATATGTTGCTTGGTTTTGCTAAAGATTACAATAAAATAATATTTAATTCAAAACATGAGCTCATCCTCCAGCGATCTACATCTGATGAAAGATCTTATCATCCTACTAATGCAACTGATCAGTTAAAATTAACAATATTAGACATAGTTTGGAAAATACCTCACATACAATTATCGGACTTTGCAAAATTGGAAATGTACAAGATAATTAACAGCAAAAATACTATACCAATGGAGTTTAGAAGTTGGGACTGTCATATAAATCCTATGCTACCCAAAAGTACTAAGGTTTTATGGAATGTAAAACTTTCACCGCAAAATGAAAGTCCTCGATTTCTTATAATTGGCTTGCAAAAAGAAAAAAGTAATGAGGAAGGAAATGTATTCGATCATTGCAAAATATCTAATATAAAAGTACATCTAAACTCTGATTCATATCCCTATGATGATCTAAATAGCCGTTTTGAAATGGGCCAGCATTCCCTTTTATATGATATGTTTACAAAATTTAATCAAGTTATATGCGAGAATCTCAACCATTGTTAGATGTCGTTGGATATAAGACATATGCACCGCTTATTGTTGTTGATGTTACCCACCAAAATGAAGCTGTTAACGGGGTCCTCTGGTAATCTATGCCAAATTTTAGCCTTTTTTCAAAATATTGTGGAAAGAGAACGAGTAAAGATATTTTAGTTCCGTTTTTTGATTTGGGTAGCTTAATTTATTGAAAAAATACAAAATTTTGAAAAAGTGAATTTATGGACCGTTCAGAAAGTTCTCGGCCTGGTAACGAGGTTCTCCGGAAAAAAGGTGGGTCCAAATTGCGCACGATTCCAAGTGTAAACATCGTCTGAAAAAAAAAAAAAATATTCAGTTACTTAGAATGAATGTCCCTATAGCCCCTACCTCGGAAACAAAAATCGACATTTTTTTAGGGGGGGAGCCGCCACTTTGAAAATGAAAAATCGAATTTCGACCTTTTTTTTTGTAGTCTAGTGTAGAAAAAAAATAGTAAACATTATTTTTTCGGCAAGTTTGAGGTAGGGGCTATAGCGGCGTAAATTCTGCGTCGTTTCATGCCTCATATATCAAAATCGGTCAAAAACTGTTTGAGTTATCGTGCGCAAAGTTTTGAAAAACATGGTTTCGAGAAAAACGCGTTTAAAGTTTTGACTTCAATTTTGAGGCACACAAATGACATTAACACATATTTTTTTAATACAATACTTACGAATATTAATCGGCAATTCCAGCCCCATAAAGTGTGCCTTCCTCCATCTCATAAAACGAGTTTTAAATGGCTTTTTGGGCTCTGCGGGCTGTGCGACCCTCTTTCGATGATGCGCGTTTGGGTGGCTTTTTTTATCCATAGCAAAAAAAAAAACACAAAACGATTTTTCTTTTATTTTACAACAGCAGTTATCGCGCAAGCGTAGCTTTCAGCGTTCGAAAATAAACTGAATCTCGTTCGTTTGCTTCTTTCATGTGAACACCTGGGCTCAAAATCATTTCAACCCCTAAATCAAAACATGCATGTATACATACTGCATGTATACATACTGTGTGTGTATATTTTGTAATATCAATACATATTTTGGAAGAATTCCACAGAATTTTCGACTAATGACTGCAGGCAAATAAACAACTTTGCTGATGCGTTATTTTGACGAAAACATACCTACACAAAAATGCCTGTATCTCCTAAACTATTTCGAATTTTGAAAAATCCTTTTGGGAAAATGTTTTTGAGTATCTGAGCAATAGAAATATGAAAAAAAAAATCGAAAAAAATTTTTTCGGATTACCAGAGGACCCCCTTAAAGTTGGACCCATTTATGTACGAATTGATACCGAAGCAAACAAACCGATTCCAGATAAAACATCAGCATTCTGTTTAATAATCCACGATCCTTTAATTGAATATTCATCTTTTACAAGCGAAATTAGAAAAATTATCTAAATATAAAATTACTTCATTTCTATGGTTACATTTATAAAATTATAAACATTATTTACAAAATAAAGCCAAATCGGCCAAGTAATTTAGTGATAAAGCATTTTTATTGATTTGTGAACGGTAAAAGGGGGTGTGGCAAAATATTTTATCATAACATTGCATGGTCACTGGACTTACATATTAATTTTAGTGTAAAACTGAAACAACATTTACTGTCGACTGTAATGTTATATGAAAGGCAACCAAAATGCTATTACTACGCTCAAAACCTGTTCATATATTCTAACCCTTAAACCTTCACCGTACCTAAGTTGATATAGCCATCATAAATATAGATTTTCGTATTGAAACACTCATATTGTCAAAGTCAAACTCGTCAAGTAGAATTTGATGAATTTTTGCAAGGCATTTGAGGGTTAAGAAACAAATGCATGCAACCATGTTAAGCATATACTATATTTATTTATTTATGTTTGTGAACTTGCTTAACAAAAATAAACCATATGTTGATCATGCTTCTATGCTTGCTTAACGCTGATAAGACCTATATATGTATGCATGTATATCATCTTAGCTTAGCTTAGCTTAAAATTCTGCTTTAAGAATATCTAAACAAAAAAAAAAAAAACTGCAACATCAGCATTTTTATAGATTCACACACCGAGTAATAATGTAAACAATTATTTGCATTAGGGCGAAAGTGTCAGTGGGGGGCCATCTGGGTTGATATTCCCCCTACTAAATCATACATGATCAAGTTAATAATACCCCCTAAATCTCCGCCGCTGGATTAACTTTGATAAGTTTTACGTATATATGTATATATATGTATGTGAACTTGCTTACCAACTAATATATACATTCATATACACAAAATATGCACGTCCACTTCTGTAAACAATAATAACACATACACAAAATTAGCACATCCACTTGCTTAAACACATGCATACATACAAAATATGTACCTCCACTTGCTTAAACAATAACAATACACACAGAGACTTCGAGTAGCTTCGAGAACATTTCAGCAGCCTAAAACACCAACAACACACATAACATACATAAAATATGTACGTCCACTTGCTTAAACACATATACATACACACAAATTATATATGTACGCTTGCTTCAACAATAACAACACACACACACATACACAAATTATGTACGTCCACTTGCTTAAACACACATACATACACATAGGTGTGAAGTGTGTCAAGTGTCAAGGGGGTGTACACTGTGAGGTAAAAGAGTCTGTTTGCTGCAACCTGGCGGAGCCAGCTCGATATTCACAGTTAAACTCCAAGTCTACTCCCATGCTACCACATAAATATTTGCGTGCTAGCACGCTTGTCTGATGGCAAGTGCCTCCCCGTGGTGGCACCTGGGCGCTGTGCTACCAACCGGGAGCATGGTGGCGTATGAGATGGATGAAACCCAAAAAACCCAGAAGCGTTTGACCCGTAGTGGGCGGCTCACTGGTCTGCGTCTTTACCGTAGCGGTCGGCAGTACTCACACCTGTCTGTAGTTATAAAACCATTTACCAGGAATGGTTTTATAAAACCGAAAATAAACCATTTAACAGGAATATCGTGTAATAACGCAACTACTCCAGGTGGAAACCACAGTAGTGGACAAACAACATTTCTGCCCCAAAATCCGCTGCAGCGGTGGCGCATTCGGCCGCTGCACCAGTCAAAGCTACGAGCAGCAACACTACAACCAAGAACCCATTTAAAATGAGCTCAAAGGTTCAGCGATCGCCAATTAAAGCCACACCCGAAGTAATAAAGCTGCAGCATAGAGAGTCTGTCATAAAGGCAACCCCTGAAGCAGCAGCAAGCGTCAGTGTAGATGACCCTGTCATCAAAAAGCTGGTCAAAGTGAAGACACTGATACAAGGTCTGGCAGAGTTCGTCAAAACCAAATCGAACGTCCACAATGAGATCCAGAAGCTTATGAAACGGGCAAATCTGGCCTGCGAAGACCTCTAAATTGAGCTGTTCGCCGATAACGCGAACAAGAAAAAGGTCAACGCGAGTGCTTCACAAGTCCATAAGGACTCTCAGACGGACCCAATTTTTGCGCATGACTCCAAGGCTTCTACAAAAAGAGCAAGCAAACGCATCAGTGACTCGCGGAAACCTCCGCCAAAAAAGACTCGACTGCAGCAGCTTGCTGTCCAAGAGACTGCTCTAAAGCCATCCTATAGCGAAGTGGCTAATTCGTCTCCTCTGCCAAAATCTCCGGCAAAGCGAATGGTTGAGCCTTGGACAAAGGTCTCTAGAAAGCCAAAAAAGCGCAAAAACCGCTCAGAAGATGGCTAGACCCAATGCAATCGTCGTAGCAAAAGCAGGTGAGCTTTCATATAGCGATATCATCATGCGGATGAAACAGGAAAAATCGCTTGAAAAGTTCGGCGAAAACGTCTCGAGAGTAAGGCGCACTGAAAAATGTGAAGTACTTATCCAGCTTAAGCGCGCAACCACCCAGTCAACCCAGGAGCTGAAGAAAGAATTTGATATGGTTTTCAATGGCCAAGCCGAAACAAGGACTCTCACGGAAGAAACACAGGTCGAGATCAAGGATCTTGACGAGGTTACAAGAGGTGGCAAGAGTGAAAACACTCCGTAAAGCTTATGCAGGCACGCAAACGGCGGATATAAGCCTTCCAGCACTGCAGGCGAGGAAGCTGATAGAGTTTGCCAAGCTCAGAGTTGGCTGGGTCATTTGCAGAGTCCGCGAAAAAGTTACGCCAACTAGATACTTTAAGTGTCTTGACTTTGGACACACGGCGAAAACTTGCAACAGCACAGACCGAAGTAAGTGCTGTATGAAATGCGGCAAAGAGGGCCACAAAGCAAAAGAGTGTTCTGCGGAAGCAAGCTGTTTTTTGTGATTAGAAAGAAAATGCTGGGAAACAAATCACCGTGTGGGAAGCTGGAAATGTTCGTCTTTTTCAGGAGCTAGCAAACCGTAAAAATTATGAGGTTCTTACAGTTGAATCTCAACAACTGTCGCGCAGCGCAAGAACTTTTAGCTCAAACCGTTCGAGATCTAAGCACTGATGTAGCTATCTTGAGTGAGCCTTATAACGCGAAAGCATTAGGAGTCTGGGCATCAGACATTTCTGGAAGAGCCGCCATATTGTCCCGCGGAAGACATCCTTCCCTAATGAGGCAGCATACACGTTCAAACGGTTTTGTTCGTGTAGAAGTTATGGGCACAAATATTGTAAGCTGTTACTTTGCACCAAGTCTATCCATAGAAGAGTTTGCTGTTACTGTCGACGCAATAGTTGACAATGTTAGAAGAATCAGACCAGTTGTTATTGCTGGTGACTTCAACGCGTGGGCCGTAGACTGGGGAGGTCAGAGAACGAACCAAAGAGGGCTCATTATTCTGGAGGCTTTTGCTTCGTTAGATGTTGTGCTTTTAATCACTGGAACGCAGTGGACATTCTCCAACGCAAATGGCAGCTCAGTAATTGAACTGACTTTTGCCAGTAGTGACCTAAGCACGCAAGTACAGTGGCAAGTAAGCGACTTCTACACGCATAGCGTTCTCCAAGCAATCGTGTACACATTGGAAAGGCAAACCAACCGACGGAGCAGACACTCCCATAGCGAGCCATCATATAAGGTTGAAACGCTTGATGAAGGTATCCTCACAGCAATGATGGCTGACATACACCTCACTGGTTTAGCACAGAATATGGTTAGCAAGAAACAGAGCAGCTAAAAAGAGCTTGCGATGCAGCGATAATGTTGCGAAGACCAAGTAAGCACCACCACGAGCCTGTGTACTGGTGGACAGCCGAAATCGCCGAAGCACGCAGCCAATGCCACCAAGCCAGAAGAAGTTACTACCGCGCCAGAGGGACCGACAGGTTCGAAGAACTGCGCGAGGTCTATAGAGAGCGCAGGAAGCTGCTCAAACACAAGATTCGTTCGAGGAAGCGCGAGTGCTTCTTGCAGTTATGCGACGAAGCGGACGTAACCCCATGGGGTACCACCTATAGACTGGTAATGAAAAAGATGAAGTCATTCGGACGACCACCACCAACGTGCCCTCACATACTTAGCCGCATTGTAAGTGTGCTCTTCCCTCAGCAACCACCGATGCAGCCCATCATTAATCATGGCGACGTGCAAGTCATTTCCATGGTAACCGCAGAAGAGGTAATGAAAATCTCCAATGCTGTTCATAACGACAAGGCCCCAGGGCCAGATAAAATCCAGAACCGCGCGCTAAAAATGGCCATCGCAGCCCAAACACAAGCCTTCGTACAGCTGTATAACGCTTGTCTCACAGAGGGCATATTGTGCTTATACCAAAAGGTAGCGGCTCTCTGGAGGATCCCTCAGCCTACCGACCTATATGCTTGCTCGACACGATAGGCAAGATCTTCGAGAAATTGCTGTACAACCGCCTCGAAGAAGCAATACAATCCAGAGGAGGACTCTCGAGCCATCAGTTTGGTTTCCGAAAGAGTCACTCTACGTCCGATGCCATAAAACTGGTTACAAGCATAGCAAGTAAGGCTATTGAAGGCACTAGCTGGAAGAAGGGGGCAAGGCAGTATTGCCTAATGGCAACGCTGGATGTGCAAAACGCCTTTAATTTCGCAAACTGGGATACGAAAATGAAAGCGCTCTCAAAATTTGAAACTCCACGCTACCTCTTTTCGAACTACTTCGATGGTAGAATACTACGCTATGCAACAGCCGAGGGGATAATGATGTATAACGTCTCCGGTGGTGTCCCACAGGGGTCAGTCCTAGGGCCCCTACTGTGGAACGTTATGTATGACGACGTCCTTAGACTCGCAGTTCCCACAGGCGTTAAGATCGTTAGTGGTTGTGGCCACTGCAAAACATCTTGAAGAAGTCGAAGCACTCAGTAGTGTGGCGATCGGCATTATATATAACTGGCTTATGTCAGTAGGTCTTTGTCTAGCCGAACATAAAACCGAAGCGGTGCTCATAAGCAGCCGCAAAAAGATGGAAGTTGCAAGCATCAATGTTAACGGGACGCTGATGCAATCAAAGGAGTTCATTAAATACCTTGGCGTAATGATTGACTCCCGATTAACATTTAAACAGCATCTGGAGTATGCCCACAAAAAAGCATCCAACGCATGTATGACTTTATCGAGAATAATGCCGAATACGAGAGGCCCCAAACAGGCGCGCAGGACACTACTCCTTATTGTAATACGATCCATCATGATGTATGGGTCAACGGTGTGGGCCACAGCAATGAAAACGAAGTCATACCGACGTGGTATTGAATCAGTGCACAGACTTGGCACACTCAGGGTATGCTGTGCCTTCAAAACAGTTTCCGAGGATGCAGCATTAGTCCTTGCAAGCTCGATACCTATCGACCTCTAGTAGAGGAAACGCTGTTCGAAGCCAATAGCGAAAACACAACAGTTCGCAAAAGACTCGCACGGGAGAGAAGCCTGCTAAAGTGGCAGGATCGCTGGGATAGTTCAGTTGAGGGTCGGTGGACTCATCAGCTCATCCCTAACATTACCGCTTGGTTTGGTAGAACTCACGGCTCCATGAATTTCTACATTACTCAGATTTTAAGCGGGCATGGTTGCTTCAGGGCATATCTGCACAATACAAGCACGTAGCAGATCCCTATTGTACCCATTGCGAGGGAAGTATACCAAAAGACGCGTCCCATGTCCTCTTCGAGTGCCCCAAGTTCCAAAATGGGAGACTTGAGGCTTCGGTCAGTCTTGGCGAAACGGTAACTGATCAAAACTTGGTTACCCTTATGCAGAGAAATGAAGCTAACTGGTAAGTGGTTAGCACCCTAGCACGACTGATTATCGACGAACTGCAAAGAGTTGAGCGTTTGTGAAATAGATAAGGTAGAGTTTATATACAAGCACATGACCAAATCTTATAGAATACGGACACAAGCCCATCAGTTTCCAGCTTAGTGCTGTTCCCATGCTCCGTGAAGTCATGCTTTGCGGTGGTCCCACTGGGCTTATACAAGAACGACGATTCAATGCGGAGGTTAGGTTTAGTGCGTAAGAAACGTACACTCCCCCTTCGCGAATAAAATAAAAAAACAAAAAAAAACAACATACATAGACATAAATTATGTATATACACTTGCTTAAACACACATACATACAGACAAAACGTATATGTACACGCGCTGACGTCATCACCTCCCTTGCTCCCTGATCCAGACTTCCCATATCGTACTTACTCACATGCTATGTTTATGGCCTTCGTAAATGTGATCTCTAGTTTCCGAAATTCAGTACTTGGATGTGAACTGAATTCTTATCTAAATTCCAGGAATTGCATTTACCTGCATAAATTAGAGAAAACATCTAGATATCTTTATGAAAAACTCCAATTTTGCATGTCCAAAAGAAGCCTATGTTTTCATATGTTGTAATAGTAATTAAGAAAAAATGTTTTAATAGTTCCGGGTGTAGTGCCATAGCACAGCCAGCTAACGGTACGCTACACATTAGTAATTAAAAAGGATTTTTGTTTTTCTTTCTTTCGTTCAAACAACCAACGTTTATCGAATTGCATTAGGTCAATGGTATTATTGCGTCACCAACCAATGTAAACAATGCGCTCACTGGTTGGCTAAGCTAATTAGCTGCACAAGTGCAAGCGCAGCAAAATTTCCAATGTTGAGTCGATGAGGAAGTGGAATCAAGAAACCAATAAAGTGTTAACTTATAATATTATCTAGTAGGAACGATATGAAAGCAAAATAGTGGGGAGGAGTTTAAGAATTAGTTAAGATATTTAATAGTGGTATTTTTAGTTTATATAGTGGCACATTTTGGAAAATAAAACAGATTAGATTAGATTCGATCAGAGATTCACTCAGATTTAATCTGAGAATCAACCTAAAAACCCTAAATAAATGTTTTGAATTTATCTTCTTCCTAAAAGTACGGCATGTTGGCCATAATATAGGTTAGCCATATCTTCGTCATTAATTCTTTTTCCTGCTACGACCAAGTCTCACACACAATTATTCAACATATTTACTACACGAGGCAAAGCTCATTAATATCTTCTCACCTGTTTTTAATCAACGCCGCACAGAGTAATAGTTGCGGCCAAAACTAACTTGTATTTTTTTTTAATATTATGACTTATTATATATCAATCGACAGATAATTCTTCAACTAAGAGAATTCTGCAAAAATTTTGAAAATACGTAAAGATTTGGACACACAGCGTGAGCTGAAAATTGATTATTTTTTCTATGAATTTACCAATTTTCGTCTTTGCATCTACCTTCTACAGATAAAATATCATAACTCTCGAATGAGATGTTTAAAGTATATAAAATTGTATATTTTTGAAAAATATAGAATCTAACCCTTTTGATGGTATTTCTTTTTAAAGAAACCCGTCAATAAGATCAGATATAAAATTAGTTTGAGAAATATAATTTTTCTAAAAATTATTAAAATATCTGAAAATTTCACCAGTGAAGAGGGAAAAAAGCTATTTTTTGATTTTGCTTAAACTTTCAAAAGTAATCCTTTTTTTATAAAAAACTGAGGAAAAAAAGATAGAGGTGTGATTTTGCGTTTTTGTCTTTAATTCAATTATATGTGATGGCAGTTTTTCGCCTAAAATTAAAATTTGTAAATTGAGTCATACACATACCTTGTGAGTCTACTGTGGGATAAATTTTAAAAAGAAATGAATGAGGTTTAATAGTTTTAATAATTTCTGAATAATTATTTTTTCAATATGACTTTAATTATTTAAATCCAGTCTTTATTTAAAAAGTTATTCATCTTTAAACATTGCGTTTTTAGTGATGTTAAATTTACTGAAATTGAAAAACCAGAAATTATTTTCCAAGTTTGAGAGTGAATAGCTCCAAAAAACATTTTTTGTTTTTTTTTTATATGTCATTTATCAACATATTTAAAAAATATGTTGAATAGATAGAGGTTCAATTTTGCGTTGTTTTATGTTTACGTCATTTGTGTTAAAGGGTATTTTTTGGGTAATTTTTTGTGAAATTTACATAAAGGGTATTCACTTCAACGCTGAAATTTCAGAAATGTTGAAATTTACGAAAACTTCAGTGCAATTGTTGTTATTTTGGTTTCCGAGATTTGCTTTAATTTAATCATCTATTGAGTTGATGAAAAATAATCGTCGAAAATTTGCGAAAAAAGATGTGTTCAGTAATCATAAACGAATCTGTTTAATGAGTTTGAGTCATTGTGAATATGATAATTTCAATTTTTTAAGCTTAAAGGAGTAATGTTTATATAGATGTAAGTACTTTTTAAATTTGTAATTCCTTGGGTATTAACGCAAAAAAAAAAAAAAATCGTAGAAACTACTCCCGAACATGTCACCTGAAAAGATATGGTCCGTAAGCGTAGAATTATCGGGAGGAGTTGAGATAATTACATGAAACTTGGTACACATGTTCATGCGCACTCAAATTCCTGGACAAATCGTAATTTATTTTAAAACAGTAAAATAAACGAACACGCTCACCTCCCGCAACCCACAACAGAGTAAATACTATAAAATGGCTTATAAATGAGGTACATATATAAGATTTGGTATGTGTGAAAGTTGCATCGAAACTGCGAAATGTGCAAAAAATAGTCCGCCCAGAAATACGACCACTTCGAATACAATCGTCAACGTTAAATGCTATCAAAAGTGTTATATAGTATATGAGTTAGAAAGAGAACATTTTAAATGAGAGTATATATGATCGAGTCCAGTTTTGTACCAAAAAATCAGCTCACTTAAAACATGCGTAAAATTGGGTACAGCTTTTTCCAAGTTGGTCTAACCCGTACTTATTTATCCCAAATAGAGCCCCATTAAATATTAATATTACAAACTTTTTGAATGCACGACTTTTTAAAAAATTGTACTGCATAGTTTTAGGACGCGAATTATTTTTGATATCAGTCTTTCTTATTGTCAAAACCATATGGTTTATGCCGTTATCTTTAAAATAAAAAAAAGCATTTTACCTTATTAAATCAAAGACTTTCAAAGTTATCATATTTATCAAAAAGTTCTCAGTGCAGTGAAGTTAACCAGTTTTAAAATATAAAAGGTGAAAAATTTCTCACATTGAGTGAATTTAATTTTTGCTAACAAAACAATGTTTTAGAAATGGCATAACCACTTTTTCAATTTATGGAAACATTCAAGGATTGATTTTACAAATATAAAGCAAGAGGAGAATATAGAACATTTGTAAAATCTTACTATTCAGTGCAGGCCCGAACCCAGAATTTATCTAAGGGGGGAATTTTGATAAAAAAATATATAAGTAGATACCAGTAAAAACTAAACGCAAGGATATGGAAATTTTTCTTAACAAATCCGTTTTTGAAAGAACATTTGAGAGATGACAAGGGCTTGTTGAATTTTTTTATCAAATAACGGTTTTTTTGAAAAATAGTCCAAATTGAGAATTTGTAATTGCCTTTTAAAAAGAATAATTCCGAAAATTAGCACAAAAAGTAAAAATTTCTATGACAAAATTTTACTAATACAACAATATTAGTTTGAAAGATAAAAATACGTCAGATTTCTCAAAAAAATCAAAATTAAAATTAGCTATGAAAAATTAAAAGTTTGTTTAATAAGTTCACCTGTTGAAGCTTAATTCACAACTTCTACGGGACATTTAACATAAACGGAAGAAAAAAAAATTGTTAGCCTTTAGATTTGGTTTCTTTTTGGCTATCTTTTAGCTTTTATTGATTCCCAGCTTGTGTACAAGTATTTGGACCTGTGAGAACCCTAGTTCGAGTTATCATTAAAGGCCAAAATATGATATTACTGCTCTCGAAAACGATTTCGACAATTGAAACTATATTCAAAGCAAAATATTTTAAAATCTTTAGAAATTTAACTGTTCCATTTCCTCATAAAAAAATTGATATGGCTGACAACATCAGTCAATTCCAATAACAATTACTATATTTTTTTTTAATAAAATTTTTTGAGTAGAGAAATCGACACCGATAAAAGTCATATTTAAATCTCAGATCATTTTTCAAAAGTCGTAATTCGAAAACTGGTTTTTGCACTGCACCAATGTCTTATACCAAATATATTATTTAAGTTATTCTATCAAAATAAGCCTTTTTTGAAATCTAGATACATTTTTATTAATCAGTTACTTTTTTTTGATATTTAAGAATATAATCAGTCGTGGATTTAAATTTAAGCTATTTGCAAATTAAAAAATTAGAAATACATTTCTTGAACTTCCAACCTTTTTTTTTTGAATTTGTTAACATCATAAAAAATCCTTATAAAGTGTGGCTAAATTTTAAGGGCCGATGTTGATTTTGAATAAAACACAAATTATTTAGGAAATTATTGTCATTTCTTTTTATTTTGATAATATTGGTATAGTTTAAGTATGTATGGAACAAAACATCGGCCAAATGGCCGCCGTGACCTCGGCAGCACACCTCTATCCGATGGTCCGAATTTTCGATGTTGCTGAGGCATAAGTGAGGTTCTATGCCGTTAATGTGCGGAATCATCTCATCCTTGAGCTCTTGAATTGTTGCTGGCTTATCAACGTACACCTTTTCTTTCAGATAACCGCAAGGAAACAAGTCCAACAGTGTCAAATCACATGATCTTGGCGGCCAATTGACATCGCCACCATGTCAGATAACACGGCCATTGAATTTGTCTCGCAAAAGAGCCATTGTTTCGTTAGCTGTGTGGCAAGTGGCACCGTCCTGTTGAAACCACATATCGTCCACATTCATATCTTCCAATTCGGGCCATCAACGACGACCGTGAGAGGTGCAATTGTTGGGCACGACGACGAGTTGAGGTGGACGGCTCTTCAGCCACACTATCGCGAACAGCAGCAATATTTTCTGTAGTACGAGCTGTACGAGCATGCACTGGTGTTTTCACATCTCCTACAGACCCAGTTGTACGATTTTTCCGATTGTACGCACATTTGGACGATTAAATTGACCGAAAAAATCACGAAGTGCACGATATGCATTTTGATTTGAACGCCCATTTTCATAATAAGCCTGAATAACTTTAACGCGTTGCTCGATAATGTATCTTTCCATGGTTTTATTTGAGTTAGTCTGAAATAGAGAAATGTCAAATGAAATGTAGAAAAACACTTGACGTTTAGGTGTGGTTCACATTCAACATCGGCCCTTAAAATTTAACCGCCCTTTACAAATGCCGAAGCTAAAAAAAATAGTAATTGTTAATTTTTCTTATGAGAACTTGGTAGCATGATTAAAAAATCATCAAACTCCCTAATAATTGAACGGTATAAAATGTTTTAAAAAAAATTTTTATTGTAAAAAAAAGGAAATTGAGATTTAAGGTTTTTGATTTTCGAAAAACCATGTTTGAGATTTTAGATGTCTTATATGCCAAGAAAACAACAAAATAGAATGGGCAAACTTTTTAGTCATCCACTTTACGTGGAATATTCCATTATGTGTTAAATTCGTGGTTCATTTCTTTGCATTATATAGTATTAATATTTAAAAATTAAAAAAAGAATGCATTCAAACAAATGCTTTTTCAAAGGTTTTGTTTCCAATATGCTTAGATATTGCATAAAAAGTGTCAACTCTATTTTTTTAAATATACATTTTCAAATATACATTCAAATATACATTTTTCCGGATATCAGGGTCTTTTTGAGCATCAAAATCCACAATTGGAAACGGTTCTTTAATATACAAGCTTCTTTCAGCTAAATTCCAATATACGTATAATAATTATGCCATATGCAAAGTTAATCTCTCATTTGGCCAGACAAATTTTTCATTAATTAAGCGAAGTTTTTAAAATTGGCTTTGAAAATGTTTAAACTTTTGCATCTAATAGTCTCATTTGTGTCATTTTTTCATACTTTCTGGACCCTAAGGGGGGGAGAGGGGTTTGAACACCTAAAGGCCCCTTTGGCTACGGGACTGATTCAGTGCCTTGTTTAAGTAATGATACTCTTAACAAAGTGCACTTTATTGTTTTTAAATTAAATCAAGAATTTAAAGCCGTGCATCGAAAATCATCTGAATTCGAAACAAAACATCATGATTGGTTCCAATCTCTTCTTATTTGTTTTACTGACGGGTTAGATGATGTCAGTTCATTCGCGTTTAAGTAATTTAACTCAAATTCTCCTGCAATAGCAAGTTGGCTTCTTTAGATTTAAACTTTATGGCTCTGGTGAATTCGAGTTAAAGTAAACCTGAAATATTTTATCTATAGTTAATTACATAAATTCAAGGGACCCAGTACCAGTAAAGGCATACGGAATCTATCAGATACACAAGATACTCCTACTTTTGGAAAAACTGAAATCAAAGGGGGTAGAAAACCAGTGAATTTCGAAGAAGCATCCAGTCGAATAAAGCGCCGAAAAGTTCAGCAATTAGTCAATGAGAAATCACCAAAAGAAATTGAAACCGCAGCGAGTTTATTAGCCAAAAGGAAACTTATTAAGTCGACAAATCAATGTCTGACACCATTTCAAGCACTTGGCCTATATTATGACTTGAAATATCGGTAAGGCGTTATAGAATATTCCGTTCGGTTGTAAACAGTCTTCATCCTGAATGTTTTCCTGATTACAAAATAATTGAAACACACAAACACGACCTTATACAAACGCCTATTATTGCTTCAGAAGTATCAGCTGAAGTAAGACTCCAGGACATGGTTAATCAAACTGCTTCAGGTTTATTAAAAATAGTTGGAATAAAAAATAAATATTAGTTATGTTCTTGAATGTAAATATGGCTTTGATGGTAGTTCCGGTCATAGTGTTTACAAACAAAAATTTTCCGATGAAAACATGACATGATGAATTCTTGTTTATTGTTGCAATGGTTCCTCTGAAAATGACTAATATTGATAGTCAGGGAGAAGTATGGTTGAACAGAACCCCATCATCTGTTATTTTGCAGGCCTATTAAACTTATTTTTATGCAAGAAAAACTTTCATTAATTCATAATGTAGAAATAGATTTAATGGAGCAAATAGAAAATCTTCTGCCATTTAAAACAAAAGTTTTTTTTTTAATTTTAATTTTAATTTTGATTATATATATTCGTATATTATGTATTGGTATATTGAACCTCGAAATTAATTTTAAATTGCATTAAACAATGGTTGATAGAGCAGTTACAAACGTTTTGGCACATAATCGGGCATCAATGAATTGTTATTGGACCGACTCCATCTGTAATGAATTCTTTTAATTGGATGCAAAGAACTAAAGACGAAAGACATCTACATTATAGATTATCTATGTTACATTGCATGCATGGATTAAAACTTTTGAATGTCTAATTCAAATTGCATGCAGGATGCCTCTCAAATGCTGGCAGGTACGCGGCGAAGAAAACAAACGAATTTTTTTGGATCAAAAAATAAAAATACTAAAAGAATTTGGAGATAAAATGGGTGAAATTATTGATAAAGTAAAAACAGGATATGGCACTTCAAACGATGGGAATACTCCCAGAAGGGTTTTTTCAAATATTGAAATGGTGTATGAACATAAATATTTGTTTACTAAAAATTTTCAGTTTGATTCTTAGAACACTGTCAAGCGGCAAAAAATAAGTACTACAGTTTCAATATACTTTTAAAGGAAACTTTTAAAAGATATGTGGATAATTATCCCTGGTATAATATGCCAATGCCTGTCTTAAAATCTAGTCATAAGGAATCCAGAAAATATCGATTAGGTCACACTAGGAAAAATTCAAAGGAAATTTTTAACTTAAACTTTTACATTACCATTAAATTGATGAAAATTTATTTTAGTGTACAAATTTTTACATTACCATTGAATATAACAGACTTAGTGCACTAATTTTTACAATACAATAATTTCTTATCAAAGTAGTGAATAAATATTTAACTATCACTAAAGTGTTTGATATATAATGGATTAATATTGCACTATCATTAAAACGCATTTGAAACTACCCAACCAATTTTGATGCAAGTTATTTTCGCATATACTTACGAATTTATATCTGCTTTAAAATATAAAAATAACCTCTAGTAGGCGGACGAGATTCTTTATTAAGTGGACGAATAAATCTTGGTAAACAAAAAAAGTTCTCAACTCTGTAAATATCAATAATTTTTTAAAAATGCAACGCTGTTAAATATAATTAAGTGATATGTCAAATAATTATTGCAAGGTTGGATTGACAGTTCTTTTTCCGACCAGCATTTGTTAAAAATGCATAGAAAAAGAGAAAACTTTTTTTTTTTTTTATTAATTTCATTTTCTTCTGCTCCTAATTAATTTGCAGATTCAAGAAAAGACAGAGAACAACACGACACCAGACACGAATTGGATCTGTATTTGGCAGACAACGATATATCATTCGGATGCTTTAAGAGATTTACTGGATTTCATTCAATAAAAAATTTTTTGCATAACTTCATAATGGTTTTTAGTGATAATGCAATAATAGTGCATTACTCGTAATACGGTTTAGTGCAATATTAGTGCACTATTTATCATGCACCCAAAGAAATTAGTGTAGTGTAAAAATTAGTACTATTTTAAATTAGCACTAAAGCTGTTACATTTAATGGTAATTGAATAAATTTGCATTATCATTGATTTGATTTAATAACGGAAAAATCATCAATGCATTGCATCATTTAATGCAATACGCCCAGGTCTGTTTTGGATAAATAAGTACGGGTTAGACCAACTTGGAAATAACTGTACCCAATTTAACGCATGTTTTAAGTGAGCGGATTTTTTTGGTACAAAACTTGATTCGATCATATATACTCTCATTTAAAATATTCTCTCGCTAACTTATATACTATATAACACTTTTAATAGCTTTAAACGTTGAAGGTTGTATTGGAAGTGGTCGTATTTGTGGGCGGACTACGCCTATTTTTTGCATATTTTGCAGTTTCGATGCAACTTTCACACATACCAAATCTTATATATCGCTACCTTAATAACGAAAGGCCCTATATCAAAAGGCCCTAACTCAATAGGAGAAGGAAAAACTTTGTAATAAATAAAGTTCTTAAGTTTGAATTTTTTGCAAACGTTTTTTTTTTTATTAATGATGTTACAATTTTTTTACTGCAGAAATTGCAGAACTTAGATTTTTTATTAAGTTTTTCTTCTCCTATAATGTAAAAAAATTGAGTTAGGGCCTTTCTATATTAAGGTAGCGATATGTACCTCAATTATAAGCCATTTTATAGTATTTACTCTGTTGTGTGTTGTGGGAGGGTGGCTTGTTCGTTTATTTTACTGTTTTAACTGTTTTAAAAAATTATCATTTGTCCAGGAATTTGGGTGCATATGAACATGTGTACCAAGTTTCATGTAATTATCTCAACTCCTTCCGATAATTCTACGCTTACGAACCACATCTTTTCAGGTGACATGTTCGGGAGTAGTTTCTACGAAATTTTTTTTTTGCGTTAATACCCAAAGGAATTACAAATTTTAAAAAAATACTTATTTCTATATAAACATTACTTCTTTAAGCTTAAGAAATTTTTTCCCAAAATGAAATAACATGATTTTCTATGTAAATTTCGTAAAAAATTACCCAAAAAATACCCTTTACGAAAATTGACGTAAAACTAAAACAACGCGAAATTGCACCTCTATTTTTTCAACATATTTTTCAAATAACATATAAAAAGCATAACGCATAAAACATATAAAAAATTAAAAAAAAAACAAAAAATGGTTTTTGGAGCTATTCACTCTCAAAGTTGGAAAATAATTTGTGGTTTTTCAATTTCAGTAAATTTAACATCACTGAAAACGCAATATTAAATGCTAAATAACTTTTGAAATAAAGACTGGATTTAAATAATTAAATTCATATTGAAAAAATTATAATTCAGAAATTATTAAAACTATTAAACATGATTCATTTTTTTTTTTTGAATGACTAAATTTACAAATTTTAATTTTAGGCGAAAAACTGCCATCACATATAATTGAATTAAAGACAAAAAAACGCAAAACCGCACCTCCATATTTTTTTCCTCAGTTTTTAATAAAAAAAGTATTACTTTTTGAAAGTTTAAGCAAAATCAAAGAATAGATTTTTTTCCTCTTCACTGCTGAAATTTTCAGATTTTTTAATAATTTTTAGAAAAATTATATTTTTCAAACAAATTTTATATCTGACCTTATTGACGCATTTCTTTAAAAAGAAATACCATCAAAAGAATTAGCTTCTATATTTTTTAAAAATATACAAGTTTATATACTTTGAACATCTCGTTCGAGAGTAATGATATTTTATCTGTAGAAGGTATATGCAAAGAAGAAAATTGGTAAATTCACAGAAAAAATAATCAATTTTCAGCTCACGCTGTGTGTTCAAATCTTCACGAATTTTCAAAATTTTTGCAGATTTCTCTTAGTTGAAGAATTAACCGTCGATTGATATATAATAAGTCAAATTATTAAAAACAAAATACAAGTTAGTTTTGGCCGCAATTATTACACTGGAACGCCTAGCCAGCAGCAGCTATAGCAAAGCCAGCTAATCAGCCCTAACTAAGACAACCATACCGATGGTATGACGCATCAACAATCCTGACACGAGTTCAGCCAATGTTACTAGCAACTACAGCATCATTATGGTTTGTTTCATTTATTATTTTTATTGCCAACTAATATTACTCAGCACCGTCGCAAGTGGCGACTTACTTACTACTTTTATTTTAGTTTAATTATATATGCTCTATAAAAGTAAACAGTCTTAACAAAACATGTTAACATATAATTTATACTTGCATTGGATTGAATTTATATATTCGCTAGTACACCTATGAATTATAATTATTATAAAAGTCCTATCATCCAGCATGATAGGTGCCTTTCCTTCCGCTCACCTTAAGAGTGATCCTACTCTTTGAGTTGCGCTATTGTCTCTAGGATCCGCTCGGTTCATTCAGTATCGCTACCACGAGTGCTCTCAACAAGTGCCGATTCCTACCAGAGTATTTCCTAAGCATTGAGTCGTGTTGCTGTCCCTAGGACCCGCTCGGTTCGTTCAGTACCACATTCACCCCGCTCTCAACGAGTGATACTTGGAATCCACCACCTCCCATTGAGACGCGCTATTGTCCTTAGGACCCGCTCGGTTCGTTCAGTATCGCTCTCACCTCGACACTCCACGAGTTCCACTCAACTAGCGATCCTCTCACCCCGACCGACGAGGACAGACGGAGCTCTAGGAAAGGTTCTGAAGGTCAACGCGGTCATAAAGCAAACGGCCAAGGGAAGATCATCCGATTCTTCTATCCTGTACGCTAAAAAGTACAGTCACGCACACAAGACCAGCAGCGAACTTCCAACGCTTGTCACCAGCACCAAGGTCACCTTCACCAGCAACGCCAGTGAAGGCATTCGATATCACGCGACCTTATAGTGAGGAGCTCTAGTGGGAATCGCCAGCCAACCGCTCGTAAGCATCGCCGTTCATACGAGGACGCACTGTGCCAAATAATTATCAAACATACATCAACAACAGACCTTATCAACCAGGGCAAGCGGTCTAAAATCCTCTCAGACCGTCTTGTAAAGTCCCTGGACAGCCGCTTAGGATACCTCAGCTGAAAAAGAGCTGTAACGACCGTTACAATATTGTTTTTGACGAATTACGAATAACCATAGCGGACGAACAAGCTGCAAGTACGAGTAATAAGGGTAGAACTCAACGCAGGCAAGAGCAAAAAAAATGCATTGGGAATCCTGAATGACAGCGTCTTACAGTACGGAACTGGCATTCGTAAAAATAAAAAATTAGCCACTTTTATTGATTTTTTATTTTTGATTTTCGATAAAAACCAACTTTAAATCGATTTTCTGGAAAGCAACATTTTTGAAGTTGGTGAACACGATGCTGCAAAATCGACGTGACCGATCGTTTCGAAATTGTTTACACTATTTCTACACATAAATCGACAGGTAATTCCGAAGCGTTTTTTTTTCCGGAGAATCGCTGACACGGATTTATTTATGAATAATTTTTATTTTTTTTTCCAAATATACTTAAGAAGCCTATCTATAACATGTATATGAAATAAATACACCGACATTATTCATGTCTCAAAAAAAAAAAATCATAAAAACTTTTCGGCTTTAAAACAACACCATGCCCTTAAGGGTAGTAGGTATTTCGCAATCATAAGGTTGACAATTTTGAGAGCTTAAATGAGTCTTGCTTCTGATTGTATATTAGTTATAGGTGTCGTTATTGTATTATAGTTGAAAGGCTTGAAAGGCAGGAAACCACTTTTGTGAGATAAACTTATGTCTATACTCTATACTATTATATAAAATTGAAGTGGACATTTTTTTCAGGAAAACTCTAAAAGTAGACCTAGAAAAAAAGCAATATGTAAATCACCTAAGTCGGCTTGGTAAAGAGAATTGTATGGAAACTATAAGCTTATGCTTATTCACCTAAACAATTTATTGTTTAATACATTGCTTTAGTTATTGTTTAATACATTGCTTTGAAAGCACATACTTCGATACCTTGCCAAAAAAAAAAAAAATATTTGATTCACCTAAGCCCAAAATCCAAATACACAAAATTAAAAAACAACTTGCATGGATGGCTTAAGCACAGTCTTGAGCTATTATCTGCAAAAAAAAAACACATCTGCGTCATTAGACACTCGAGAGATGGATAAATTTGATGGTTTAATTAATCACATGTTAATATTCACACCAGTAAATTTTATTACATTTCAACAACAAAAGAAAAGAAATAAAAATTTTTGCCCGCCGCGCGGAATCGAACCGGGATCTTTTGGTGCAAGGACATCGCTCTACCAACTGATCCAAGCAGCCTTGCTACTACTTGCTGACATAACTGCAGCTATGTTAACAGATGCTCTATTAACAAATGCAGTATGTCGCAGTATTTTGTTGATAGCCATACAACAAGAATCTTTTAATAGATTATTGTGTTATGCTGCAGCATAGCTTCAGTTGTAATTAATATTGAATAAATCACTCCGCGTAACGAAGGAGCTTGGCTCAATGCGTAGTGTAGCGACTTCATACACAGTGGTATCGGTATCGGTTTGTGTTGTTGCTGATTTCAGTCAAGCAAATCCCAGAACGAGAGGCAGCAGCTTAAAAAAAGAAAAATTTAAAACCCAAACCCGAAAAAAAGTTATGTTTTCAATTCAATTTTTTTTTTTAAATAGTATATAAAAAATAATATAAATTTGGATTAATTTATCACCCAAATAAAAGTTGGCATGTCAACATGCAAAACTTAGGCGTTTTGATGAAGTGCGTGGGAGGTTGAAAACTGCCAAAGTCTTATAAATTATACTAGGTTTTTTTTTTCAATTCAACATAAGCTTTTTCTCGGTGTACTGAGTCGATTGTTATGAAATAATTTTTAAAATGTCATATTTTTGCTACAGCACAGCATAGGGGTATTTTTATTTCGAAATTTGAATAATAAGTATGTTTAATTAAAGTGTTAAGTTTTTAAAGAAATCATCCCCGATGCCACAAACTGCCTGATCGTCTTCTTTTTACGAGTTTGTGTTGCGAGAATTTCAATAAACTCCATGCTGTTCTCTTCTCTTTTTCTGCTCAGCTAGCACAGCACAACATAGAAAACAGATGAGTCACGCGCAAGGCGAAAGGAGAGATACATATAAATGCATTGATGAGCTGCAAAACAAAACAAAAGAAATAAATGTTTTTTATTTCATTTGAAATGCATTGTCTTAAGGGCTGATGTCACTCGGCGATCGTTAAAAAAGTTTTAACGCTCTTTATTGATAAAAAAACTTCCGTGGCGATAATAATAAGGTAATAGTGTACCAGATCAGATGAGAAATCGGGAATCTAGAGAAAGTAGTATACGCCCAGAACGGTTAACTATCGCAATTTCACAAAAAATGTACCTGAGACATACATTCCAAACATGAAAAGTTGTTCAGAACTTTATGAGAAACGGTCAATAAATTAATAGCAAGAAAGAGCGGGTGTTTCTGCAGGGTGTTTGGTCTTATCATAGTAAAATTTTGGTTTGAGTACTTAGTAGGTACATAATTACTGTTGCACACATTTTATGCTATAAAGTTAAAAATAATGAAGGACCAAATATTTTTTACATATTGATATACCGCCCATTTCACATTGAAGTGTAATATTAGTTGCATTGACCATCTTCGATTTGGCTCAAATTTTGTTCTTGAATTGGGTTTTTGATTAGAAAGCCAAATCCGAAGTTATACATTTTTAGAAATGTATATTATACATATAAGGTACAAATAACGTCTACTTTGAGATAACGTAGCACAGTCAATTTAAATCCGATTTTTGCAAATGTAGTATCATTGGAAAGGCTTTTTCCTCTTTTTAAACAAAATATTAAACTTGTGAAAATATTGCAATAAAATGACCCATTTTAAATTTCAAAGTTTACCTTTCCAAATGAAGATGTGCTCTTGAAGGGCTTAGATGTTATGGCGTTAAAAGTGAAACAGTAATGAATTTTGAATAAAAATTCAACTAGCTATCGACTTTTTTTATTTTTATTTTGTTTAATATTAAAGGTGAAACAGTAATGAATTTTGAATAAAAATTCAACTAGCTATCGACTTTTTTTATTTTTATTTTGTTTAAAATAAGAGAAAAAAATTGAATGAATATTTAATGTTAGTTGAATTTGTATTAAAAATTCATTACTACTACACGTTCAAAACTATAACTTCTATAACATCGTAGGAAAGTAATGGAACGTAAAAGAAATGAAAATAGTGAAAAAGAAAAAAAAAACCCTCTGTTCCTGGCATAGTATTTAACTTTTAAATTAAGAATAGGTCATTTTACGGTAATTTTTTCAAAAGTTTTATATTTTTTCCTTAAAATAGAGAAAGCAACCTTTCCAATAACATTTTACTTATGAAAATCGGATCTAAATTGACTGTGCTACGTTGTCCCAAAATAAACCCTATTTTGGCGATCGCATGGCTGTGGGTCCGCGAAAAAATTCTTTAAATCTTAAACTCTGGATTTGGTTTTCCAAACAATAAACCAATCTAAGGACAAAATTTGAGCCAAATCAACTGATATTACACTTCAATGTGAAATGTCCGCCTTTGGCCTTCACCCATAAGGTTGGCGTATTTTTTTTATACGTGCTCAATTGATGGCTTAGAGTTTCAAAATGGCCATCAATTGAGCACGATTAAAAAAAATAATAAATAAAAAAATTTTCAGGAAATAAATTTCAACAAAAAATTTTAACACCACTAAATTTTATTAAATTTCATCAACAAAAAGAAAAGCAAAAAAGAAAAAACATTTCTTTGCCCGCCGTGCGGAATCAAACCTGGAACTTTTGGTGGCAGTCCATAGCTCTACCCACTGATCCAAGCAGCCGTGCTACTACTTGCTGACATAACTGCAGCTATGTTAACAGATGCTGTATTAACAGATGCAGTATGTCGTAGTATTCTGTTGATAGCCATACAACAAAATCTTTTAATAGATTATAGTGTAATGCTGCAGCATAGCCTCAGTTAAAAATAATATTGAATAAATCACTCCGCGTAACGAAGGAGTTTGGCTCAATGCGTAGTGTACTGAATTCATACACAGTGGTATCGGTTGTGGGTTCGAATCTCAACGGCATGCGAAGGTAAAACTTTTGTATCTAATATTTCATTTAATTTAATTTAATTTAATGTTCTTGTTATAATAAACGTCAAGCAGCAAGAAAAGCTGAGAAAAGTCATTAATTTCTTAGAAAAAAACGGTGTTGATAAAAGAAAAATTTTTGTTGTGCCGATTTCAGTCAAGCAAATCACAGAACGAGAGGCGCCAGCTTAAAAAAAAGGAAAATTAAAAGACTAAAAGCCGAAAAAAGTTATATTTTGAAATTTTTTTTAAAAATGTATAGTATAAAAAATTACCCAATACTTGGTTAAGTTGTCACCCAAATAAAAATTTTCCAGTCAACATTTAAACTTAGGCGTTTTGATGAAATACTTGGGAGGCTGAAAACTGCCAAAGCTATCTTATAAATTATACTAGGTTTTTTCAATTTAACATAAGTTTTTTTCTCGGTGCAGTAAACAGTATTGCTAAAGTAATTTTTGCCTAGTAATTTTATTCAACCTTTTTGACATAAAATAATTGAGTTAAATATATTAAAAACAGTGCAGATATTTGCACCGAAAGTCATATCTTTAAATTTCGAATGTTTTTTCTCATTTTTTCAGACAAACATCTTGGCAAAAGCACACAATTTGTATGGAAGCCCTGTAAAATATAAACTTTTAGGATCAATTCTCAACACATAGGGAAAGTTCGAGAAAAAACAATATTTTTTGTACCCATATTGTGGTCGTTATCTGTAAAAAAAAATTATTTTTAAGAAAATAAGTGCATGTTACAGTTAAAAAAAAAAAAAATGATAACTTCAAGAGTTCTCTTAAATCAAACATAAGTGAGAATGAAACAATAGCGGAAATGGGTTCCTTATGACATCGACTTAGTACTGTAAAAAATTATAACAACACAAATACAATTAAATTTATTTCTGCAAGTCAAATGCTATCATGTGTGACTCGAAAATACTTTTCGTTTGCTACCAAATTTGTATATGTTTCCAAAGAAAATAGTGAAATTGTAGCAAAAAAATCAAATTTTCGTTGATTTTGAAAATCAATTTTGAAACCCTAAACCATCGATTGACCGCGTATTAAAAAAATACGTCAACCTTGGATTTTTGTCCTCTATCACATATCCAAAAATCATTCAAATCAGTGAGTGACACCTGGGAACCTTTCCTTGCAAGTATTTCCGGGTGAAAATAAATAAAATCACGGCTTACCTGATTCCATATTTGAATCTTTAAAAATTATGACCATCCTATTGTGATTTGGTTTTAGTATATTTTAAATTTCATTCGAATCCGCTTATTGGTTATGAAGTTGGCGCAGACAAACTTCTTCGTATATATATAATAGATTTCATGTGCAATAACTCCTTATATACAATACTAGTATATAACAATAACTATATGGATGCAATTTTTGCAATTCGAAAGCAAACTTACTTACGGTCCTTGTATCAGAGTTATAATGTAATATTCTTAAAGTTTATCCCTGAATTATCCCTGAAATAATGTTTTTATTTATATAATAAATATTACTTCATTTTTTTACAGGGTTCGGACAAACCATCCCGGTGCTGTTATATCGTTATGTGATAATCCAATAGATTCAAACAAAGTAAGTAAAATTTTCAGGATTGCTGAATGATATTTTTGCAGTCGCAAATCAAAAATATATATTAGTTATATAAAAGGTGACCAGATAAGAACGACAGGAAAAGAAATTTGAATAAAACAACAACGGTATGAGATATCAAATGGATTCTGACATTATTTTGGAATAACATTCAGGCCAGTTTGTATGGAATAGCATATAATTTAAAAGGCTGCGTCGGCTTCGCTGGCAGTGCTTCAAAAGGTCGCTTCAATTTTGATGACTCGGCCCAATATGTGTGGCGCTATGCGGCAATTGCGTTTCGAATGTTGGACTCGAGCTCGTCTAAAGTGGTTGGCATGTAAGCATAGTCTAATAACTTGACGTAGCCTCAAAGAAAATAATCGAGGGGTGTCAAGGCGTATTTTCGCGGCGGTCAATTGATGAACGCTCGCCAGGAGATGACCAGTCGCCAAATTTCTCCTTCACCACTTCGATCGTTGTGTGGCTTGTATGGCATGTAGCGCCGTCTAGTTTGTGTTTATAGAGGACTGCTGCCTTTAAGGCTTAATTCCTCTGGGTCCAAAAACGTTGGAGTTATAGTTTTTGAAACTGCTAAGCAGTACAAACACGTTAACCAATCATATAATATGGTGCAAGACTCTTACACAGACCTGTTTATTACTGTAAATAGCTTAGAAGCGAACACAGCACATCAGAGACAACCAGAAAAGCAAACACGTACTGGATAGTAATATCAGAAGCACAAGGGCATTACCTTGTGCCCTATTATGTAAAAACAGAATGCAATAACAATGCCATACTGCTCATAATAGTACCAATTCGACTACCAGTAGTTGACATACCTTCGTTTGCCATCCACTGGTTTGGACGAGCTTTTCACACTCTTGCATATTAAGGGTATATGCCAGCCCGGCCGTACTACTGCGCGGCTCCCGCCGGTCAATCTAGAACTGTGCAAGCGATGGACACAAACCACAGGCAGCACGGGTCTCCTCGAAGGGTTGGCCCATGATAGGCAACTGGGTCGTGTCAGATGTGGCTCTACAACATCCCACCAAAGAGACAAAAGTTCATTACCAAACAAAGTTAGAACTTTTATAACTGCCCGTACACAGTTTGTGCACTAAATTGTGCTTGACTTACATTCCTCTAAGTTATTTCGGGGCATGATAATTAAATCAGTGACCGAAAACGAGGGGTGTTTGTCTTAAAACACCAACTCCACCTACAGAGTTGGTGAATGATTAATGTCCCTACATAAACCCTTACTTTTAGTCTCATTGCCGTAGATAGATAAGGTCATCAATCAACCGACAGGTTTGACTATCCCCGTGCTAACAACTTCAACTGGACAATTGCTACTCCATTGCAGGCTTTTTCACAAATATATACCTTGGAGACGTGCTCCCAGATTGGCCGCCAACACAGAGCTCTAATCAGCTTTTACGTGAGTAGACAAGCCTTTTCCAAAAATGTTAAGCCTCAATGCATCTACTCACAACCATCCTCCATTACTCCTGGCCTTGGACAGGCAGGTTTGCATGACCTGAACGGCACCGAATAGATATTTGACAGTGGCCGCTACGGTAGCTATTATTCTTCACTTCGCAGCAATTTCTGACTGGTTGGTGGTTAAGGACAGCAATACATGAAATCAAAGTTCAAAAATAAACACTTCCCAAAAGTAAATTATTGAAGCGATTTATTTGAAAGTTTGAGGGTATATTGAGGCATGTTTTAAGAATACAAAAAAAAAAAATGTATGGCAGAAAAAGTATATGTAGGGTGATTCAAAAAAGTCGACTATTTTTATTCTTTCAAAATCCCCTGTGAAATAGATTCAAGGAGGTGAGAAGAGATGCATGTAAAAACCATAACTCTTAATATTTAGGAGTCGGGTGTCTCGGTTTTCTTTTTTCCATATAAATAACATGGAAAAAAGTATTTTTCTACTTCTTATTCTTATATCTTAAAAAGCACTGCTTTGAAAAAGCTGTCAAGACAAGAATGGTGAAACTAGATCAGGTCTGTCCACTTCTGTTCAATTAAATATTCAAGCTTAAATAGCAAAAAGATATTAGCTGCTTTGTTTGTTGATATACCTAAAGCTTTAGAAACGGTTGACCACAAAACTCTGCTGAATAAATTGTATAAATGTTATTTTAGAGGCAATATGTATAACTGGTTTAATCATATATGTCAAACAGAGCGCAAAGAGTGAAAATATGCAATAATTTTATTTCGTATAGAGACGTAAACATTGGCGTTCCTCAAGGTTATGTATTGGGTCCTATCTTGTTTTTAATCTTCATAAACACACTCTTCTCGCAAAAGCTATCTAGTCAGGCAATCCCATTTGCAGATAACATGGCTTGTACATATTCCTGTGATACAATATTTAACTTTATTGTTGCAGTAAATAGCGATCTGGAAATCTTAAGACATTGGTTCACAATTTACAAATTGGTTCTCAGTGACAAAACAAAAATCATGCTTTTTAATATTGGTGGTAATGAAGTCGAACTTAGCAATTTCACGTTTTATTGCGCAAACTGTGAAAAATACTCTGTTTTTTTAATATAATAATCAGAATAAGCATTTGTGATTCACAAAATATCATCCGCACTTATGTTAAATCAGGGTTTTGTTCCACAAATTGTTTCCGCATTGACTGTGTTATAAGTTTTAAATATCTTGGACTATTAATTGATTTCAAAATGAATTAGACTGATTACACAACTGCTCTGAAGAAATGCTTAATCGCAGCAACCAGACAGATGAATCATTTAAAAAATTGTTGTTCCCAAAAATTGCTAATCTGTATTTATTATGGCATTTTCCACTCGAAATTAGAATACGGTTTGGCATGTTGTGGAGGTGCTCATAATAATGAAGTTAATCCAATATTAACTGCACAAATACATGTGATTCGCATTATATGTAAAAGAAAACGTTTAGAAAAAATAAAAAACGTTTTATTGCCTGTTAAACACCTGTTTTTTTATAAAGTCTTCAAAATATTTTTTATTAAGTCCGGTTATCTGATGAATAGAACATCTATTCAAATTATAAATTAAGAATAAATCACTTAAACATGGCTCAAGTTCCGTCACATAGCATGCAACACTTCTTATCGTTTTATACGTCTATAGCCCCCAGACTGTTCAACTTCCAAATTGCCTTCCAAACAATTTAAAGTGCCTTCGTAACAAATTTTCTTTTCTTAAAGAGATAAAATCGTTTAATTTGTCCTTAAATGATGTTAGTTCACTCCTTAATATTACCATCTAAAAACTAAATAAATAAGTTTTATTTGTCAATCTTTTTTTAAAACGTGTTTTGTACGACCCCGTGTAAGTTATGAAATTATGAAATCATGTACTTTATTTTTAAAAACTGCATTCGGTTCTAATTCCTTGAGTATTACAGAAAGCAGACTTATTACATTTGTTTAAAAAATTTATTTATGATATATGGTAATTGCTGTAACGTTGTCAAGATTAAATTAAAAATAATAATAAATACATACATACATGCATACATACATACATACATACATACATACATACATACATACATACATACATACATACATACATACATACATACATACATACATACATACATGTATATATACCTGACATTTGCCGGGTGTCAAGGGGGTGGACACTGTGAGGTGAAAGAGTCTGTTTGCTTCAACCTGGCGGAGCCAGCTCGATATTCACAGTTAAACTCCAAGTCTACTCTCATGCTACCACATAAATATTTGTGTGCTAGCACGCTTGTCTGATGGCAAGTGCCTCCCCGTGGTGGCACCTGGGCGCTGTGCTACCAACCGGCAGCATGGTGGCGGATGAGAGGGGCGAAACCCAAAAAAACCCCAGAAGCGTTTGACCCATAGTGGGCGGCTCACTGGTCTGCGTCTGTACCGTAGCGGTCGGCAGTATTCACACCTGTCTGTAGGTATAAACGGATAAGGGAAGGTCACCCCGAAAATAAACCATTTACCAGGAATGTCGTCTAATAACGCAACTACTCCAGGTGGAAACCACAGTAGTGGAAATCCACCCGTGGGCAATCCCACGGTCGAGGCAAGGATTCTGGAGGCCTCAAACAACATTTCTGCCCCAAAAACTGCTGCAGCGGTGGCGCACTCGGCCGCTGCACCAGTCAAAGCTACGAGCAGCAACACTACAACCGAGAACCCATTTAAAATGAGCTCAAAGGTTCAGCGATCGCCAAATAAGGGCACACCCGAAGGATCAAAGCTGCAGCATAGAGAGCCTGTCATCAAGGCAACCCCTGAAGCAGCAGCAAGCGTCAGCGTAGATGACCCTGTCATCAAAAAGCTGGTCAAAGTGAAGACACTGATACAAGGTCTTGCAGAGTTCGTCAAAACCAAATCGAACGTCCACAATGAGATCCAGAAGCTAATAAGACTGGCAAATCTGGCCTGTGAAGACCTCTCAATTGAGCTGTTCGCCGATAACGCGAACAAGAAAAAGGTCAACGCGAGTGCTTCACAAGTCCATAAGGACTCTCAGACGGACCCACTTTTTGCGCATGGCTCCAAGGCTACTCCAAAAAGAGCAAGCGAACGCAGCAGTGACTCGCGGAAACCTCCGCCAAAAAAGACTCGACTGCAGCAGCTTGCTGTCCAAGAGACTGCTCTAAAGCCATCCTATAGCGAAGTGGCTAATTCGTCTCCTCTGCCAAAAACTCCGGCAAAGCGAATGGTTGAGCCTTGGACAAAGGTCTCTAGAAAGCCCAAAAAACGCAAAAAACCGCCTCAGAAGCTGGCTAGACCTGATGCAATCGTCGTAGCAAAAGCAGGTGAGCTTTCATATAGCGATATCATCATGCGGATGAAACAGGAAAAATCGCTTGAAAAGTTCGGCGAAAACGTTTCGAGAGTAAGGCGCACTGAAAAAGGTGAAGTAATTATCCAGCTTAAGCGCGCAACCACCCAGTCAACCCAGGAGCTGAAGAAAGAATTTGATATGGTTTTCAATGGCCAAGCCGAAACCAGGACTCTCACGGAAGAAACACAGGTCGAGATCAAGGATCTTGACGAGGTTACAACACCGGAAGATGTCTGCAGCGCAGTCCAAAAGCAGCTCGGCGACTTAAAGGTGGCAAGAGTGAAATCACTCCGTAAAGCCTATGCAGGCACGCAAACAGCGGTCATAAGCCTTCCAGCACTGCAGGCGAGGAAGCTGATAGAGACTGGCAAGCTCAGAGTTGGCTGGGTCATTTGCAGAGTCCGCGAAAAAGTTACGCCAACCAGATGCTTTAAGTGTCTCGACTTTGGTCACACGGCGAAAACTTGCAACAGCACAGACCGAAGTAAGTGCTGTATGAAATGCGGCAAAGAGGGCCACAAAGCAAAAGAGTGTTCTGCAGAAGCAAGCTGTTTCTTGTGCTTAGAAAGGAAATGCTCGGAAACAAATCACCGTGCCGGAAGCTGGAAATGTTCGTCCTTTTCAGGAGCTAGCAAACCTAGGAAATGATGAGGTTCTTACAGTTGAATCTTAGCAACTGTCGCGCAGCGCAAGATCTTTTAGCGCAAACCGTTCGAGATCTAAGCACTGATGTAGCTATCTTGAGTGAGCCTTATAACGCGAAAGCACCAGGAGTCTGGGCATCAGACATTTCTGGAAGAGCCGCCATATGGTCCTGCGGAAGACATCCTTCCCTAATGAGGCAGCATACACGTGCAAACGGTTTTGTTCGTGTAGAAGTTATGGGCACACATATTGTAAGCTGCTACCTTGCACCAAGTCTATCCATAGAAGAGTTTGCTGTTACTGTCGACGCAATAGTTGACGATGTTAGAGGAATCAGTCCAGTTGTTATTGCTGGTGACTTCAACGCGTGGGCCGTAGACTGGGGAGGTCAGAGAACGAACCAAAGAGGGCTCATTATTCTGGAGGCTTTTGCTTCGTTAGATGTTGTGCTTTTAATCACTGGAACGCAGTGGACATTCTCCAACGCAAATGGCAGCTCAGTAATTTACCTGACATTTGCCAGTTGTGACCTGAGCACGCAAGTACAGTGGCAAGTAAGCGACGTCTACACGCATAGCGATCACCAAGCAATCGTGTACACGTTGGAAAGGCAAACCGGCGGAGCAGAGGCCCCCATAGCGAGCCATCATACAAGGTCGAAACGCTTGATGAAGGTATCCTCACAGCAATGATGGCTGACATACACCTCACTGGCTCAGCACAGAATATGGCTAGGCAAGCAACAGAGCAGCTGAAAAGATCTTGCGACGCAGCGATGATGTTGCGAAGGCCAAGTAAGCACCACCACGAGCCTGTGTACTGGTGGACCGCCGAAATCGCCGAAGCACGCAGCCAATGCCACCAAGCCAGAAGAAGTTACTACCGCGCCAGAGGGACCGACAGGTTCGAAGAACTGCGCGAGGTCTATAGAGAGCGCAGGAAGCTGCTCAAACACAAGATTCGTTCGAGGAAGCGCGAGTGCTTCTTGCAGTTATGCGACGAAGCGGACGTAACCCCATGGGGTACCGCCTATAGACTGGTAATGAAAAAGATGAAGTCATTCGGACGACCACCACCCACGTGCCCTCGCATACTTAGCCGCATTGTAAGTGTGCTCTTCCCTCAGCAACCACCGATGCAGCCCGTCATTAATCATGGCGACGTGCAAGCCATTTCCATGGTAACCGCAGAAGAGGTAATGAAAATCTCCAATGCTGTTCATAGCGAGAAGGCCCCAGGGCCAGATAAAATCCCGAACCGCGCGCTAAAAATGGCCATTGCAGCCCAAACACAAGCCTTCGTACAGCTGTATAACGCTTGTCTCACAGAGGACATATTCCCCGCACAATGGAAGACGCAAAAGCTTGTGCTAATACCAAAAGGTAGCGGCTCTCTGCAGGATCCCTCAGCCTACCGACCTATATGCTTGCTCGACACGATAGGCAAGATCTTCGAGAAATTGCTGTACAACCGCCTCGAAGAAGCAATACAATCCAGAGGAGGACTCTCGAGCCAACAGTTTGGTTTCCGAAAGAGTCACTCTACGTCCGATGCCATAAAACTGGTTACAAGCATAGCAAGTAAAGCTATCGAAGGCACTAGCTGGAAGAAGGGGGCAAAGCAGTATTGCCTGGTGGCAACGCTGGATGTGCGAAATGCCTTTAATTCCGCAAACTGGGATACGATAATGAAAGCGCTCACAAAATTTGAAATTCCACGCTACCTCTCTAAGATATTATCGAACTACTTCGATGGTAGAATACTACGCTATGCAACAGACGAGGGGATAATGGTGTATAACGTCTCCGGTGGTGTCCCACAGGGGTCAGTCCTAGGGCCTCTGCTGTGGAACGTTATGTATGACGACGTCCTTAGACTCGCAGTTCCCACAGGCGTTAAGATCGTCGGCTTTGCGGACGACCTAGCGGTTGTGGCCACTGCAAAACATCTTGAAGAAGTCGAGGCACTCAGTAGTGTGGCGATCGGCATTATATATAACTGGCTTATGTCAGTAGGTCTTTGTCTAGCCGAACATAAAACCGAAGCGGTGCTCATAAGCAGCCGCAAAAAGATGGAAGTTGCAAGCATCAATGTTAATGGGACGCTGGTGCAATCAAAGGAATGCATTAAATACCTTGGCGTGATGATTGACTCCCGATTAACATTTAAGCAGCATCTCCAGTATGCCCATAAAAAAGCATCCAACGCATGCATGTCTTTATCGAGAATGATGCCGAATACGAGAGGCCCCAAACAGGCGCGCAGGATACTACTCCTTAATGTAGTACGATCCATCGTGATGTATGGGTCAACGGTGTGGGCCACAGCAATGAGAACGAAGTCATACCGACGTGGTGTTGAATCAGTGCATAGACTTGGCGCACTCAGGGTATGCTGTGCCTTCAGAACAGTTTCCGAGGATGCAGCATTAGTCCTTGCAAGCTCGATACCTATCGACCTTCTAGTAGAGGAAACGCTGTTCGAAGCCAATAGCGAAAACCCAACAGTTCGCAAAAGACTCGCACGGGAGAGAAGCCTGCTAAAGTGGCAGGATCGCTGGGATAGCTCAGTTAAGGGTCGATGGACCCATCAGCTCATCCCTAACATTACCGCTTGGTTTGGTAGAACTCACGGCTCCATGAACTTCTACATTACGCAGATTTTAAGCGGGCACGGTTGCTTCAGGGCATATCTGCACAAATACAAGCACGTAGCAGATCCCTATTGTACCAATTGCGAGGGAAGTATACCAGAAGACGCGGCCCATGTCCTCTTCGAGTGCCCCAAGTTCCAAAATGCCAGACTTGAGGCTTCGGTCAGTCTCGGCGAAACGGTAACTGATCAAAACTTGGTTACCCTTATGCTGAGAAATGAAGCTAACTGGTCAGTGGTTAGCACCCTAGCACGACTGATTATCGACGAACTGCGAAGAGTTGAGCGTTTGCGAAATAGATAAGGTTGAGTTTATAGACAAGCCCATGACCAAATCTTTTAGAATACGGACACAAGTCCATCAGTTTCCAGCTTAGTGCTGTTCCCATGCTCCGTGAAGTCATGCTTTGCGGCGGTCCCACGGGGCTTATACAGGGACGACGATTCAATGCGGAGGTTAGGTTTAGTGCGTAAGAATCGCACACTCCCACCTGCACGGTGGCGCCTTTTGAAGGTTCCCCCTTCGCGAATAAAATAAAAAAAAAAAAAAAAAAACCTGACATTTGCCAGTTGTGACCTGAGCACGCAAGTACAGTGGCAAGTAAGCGACGTCTACACGCATAGCGATCACCAAGCAATCGTGTACACGTTGGAAAGGCAAACCAACCGGCGGAGCAGAGGCCCTCATAGCGAGCCATCATACAAGGTCGAAACGCTTGATGAAGGTATCCTCACAGCAATGATGGCTGATATACACCTCACTGGCTCAGCACAGAATATGGCTAGGCAAGCAACAGAGCAGCTGAAAAGATCTTGCGACGCAGCGATGATGTTGCGAAGGCCAAGTGAGCACCACCACGAGCCTGTGTACTGGTGGACCGCCGAAATCGCCGAAGCACGCAGCCAATGCCACCAAGCCAGAAGAAGTTACTACCGCGCCAGAGGGACCGACAGGTTCGAAGAACTGCGCGAGGTCTATAGAGAGCGCAGGAAGCTGCTCAAACACAAGATTCGTTCGAGGAAGCGCGAGTGCTTCTTGCAGTTATGCGACGAAGCGGACGTAACCCCATGGGGTATCGCCTATAGACTGGTAATGAAAAAGATGAAGTCATTCGGACGACCACCACCCACGTGCCCTCGCATACTTAGCCGCATTGTAAGTGTGCTCTTCCCTCAGCAACCACCGATGCAGCCCGTCATTAATCATGGCGACGTGCAAGCCATTTCCATGGTAACCGCAGAAGAGGTAATGAAAATCTCCAATGCTGTTCATAGCGAGAAGGCCCTAGGGCCAGATAAAATCCCGAACCGCGCGCTAAAAATGGCCATTGCAGCCCAAACACAAGCCTTCGTACAGCTGTATAACGCTTGTCTCACAGAGGGCATATTCCCCGCACAATGGAAGACGCAAAAGCTTGTGCTAATACCAAAAGGTAGCGGCTCTCTGGAGGATCCCTCAGCCTACCGACCTATATGCTTGCTCGACACGATAGGCAAGTTCTTCGAGAAATTGCTGTACAACCGCCTCGAAGAAGCAATACAATCCAGAGGAGGACTCTCGAGCCAACAGTTTGGTTTCCGAAAGAGTCACTCTACGTCCGATGCCATAAAACTGGTTACAAGCATAGTAAGTAAAGCTATCGAAGGCACTAGCTGGAAGAAGGGGGCAAAGCAGTATTGCCTGGTGGCAACGCTGGATGTGCGAAATGCCTTTAATTCCGCAAACTGGGATACGATAATGAAAGCGCTCGCAAAATTTGAAATTCCACGCTACCTCTCTAAGATATTATCGAACTACTTCGATGGTAGAATACTACGCTATGCAACATACGAGGGGATAATGGTGTATAACGTCTCCGGTGGTGTCCCAAAGGCGTCAGTCCTAGGGCCCCTGCTGTGGAACGTTATGTATGACGACGTCCTTAGACTCGCAGTTCCCACAGGCGTTAAGATCGTCGGCTTTGCGGACGACCTAGCGGTTGTGGCCACTGCAAAACATCTTGAAGAAGTCGAGGCACTCAGTAGTGTGGCGATCAGCATTATATATAACTGGCTTATGTCAGTAGGTCTTTGTCTAGCCGAACATAAAACCGAAGCGGTGCTCATAAGCAGCCGCAAAAAGATGGAAGTTGCAAGCATCAATGTTAATGGGACGCTGGTGCAATCAAAGGAATGCATTAAATACCTTGGCGTGATGATTGACTCCCGATTAACATTTAAGCAGCTTCTCCAGTATGCCCATAAAAAAGCATCCAACGCATGCATGTCTTTATCGAGAATGATGCCGAATACGAGAGGCCCCAAACAGGCGCGCAGGATACTACTCCTTAATGTAGTACGATCCATCGTGATGTATGGGTCAACGGTGTGGGCCACAGCAATGAGAACGAAGTCATACCGACGTGGTGTTGAATCAGTGCATAGACTTGGCGCACTCAGGGTATGCTGTGCCTTCAGAACAGTTTCCGAGGATGCAGCATTAGTCCTTGCAAGCTCGATACCTATCGACCTTCTAGTAGAGGAAACGCTGTTCGAAGCCAATAGCGAAAACCCAACAGTTCGCAAAAGACTCGCACGGGAGAGAAGCCTGCTAAAGTGGCAGGATCGCTGGGATAGCTCAGTTAAGGGTCGATGGACTCATCAGCTCATCCCTAACATTACCGTTTGGTTTGGAAGAACTCACGGCTCCATGAACTTCTACATTACGCAGATTTTAAGCGGGCACGGTTGCTTCAGGGCATATCTGCACAAATACAAGCACGTAGCAGATCCCTATTGTACCCATTGCGAGGGAAGTATACCAGAAGACGCGGCCCATGTCCTCTTCGAGTGCCCCAAGTTCCAAAATGCCAGACTTGAGGCTTCGGTCAGTCTCGGCGAAACGGTAACTGATCAAAACTTGGTTACCCTTATGCTGAGAAATGAAGCTAACTGGTCAGTGGTTAGCACCCTAGCACGACTGATTATCGACGAACTGCGAAGAGTTGAGCGTTTGCGAAATAGATAAGATAGAGTTTATATACAAGCCCATGACCAAATCTTTTAGAATACGGACACAAGTCCAACAGTTTCCAGCTTAGTGCTGTTCCCATGCTCCGTGAAGTCATGCTTTGCGGCGGTCCCACAGGGCTTATACAAGGACGAAGATTCAATGCGGAGGCTAGGTTTAGTGCGTAAGAATCGCACGCTCCCACCTGCACGGTGGCGCCTTTTGAAGGTTCCCCCTTCGCGAATAAAATAAATAAAAAAAAAAACTTATACTAATACTTATACTTATACTTATACTTATACTTATACTTATACTTATACTTATACTTATACTTATACTTATACCTATACTTATACTTATACTTATACTTATACTTGTACTTATACTTATACTTATACTTATACTTATACTTATACTTATACTTATACTTATACTTATACTTATACTTATACTTATACTTATACTTATACTTATACTTATACTTATACTTATACTTATACTTATACTTATACTTATACTTATACTTATACTTATACTTATACTTATACTTATACTTATACTTATACTTATACTTATACTTATACTTATACTTATACTTATACTTATACTTATACTTATACTTATACTTATACTTATACTTATACTTATACTTATACTTATACTTATACTTATACTTATACTTATACTTATACTTATACTTATACTTATACTTATACTTATACTTATACTTATACTTATACTTATACTTATACTTATACTTATACTTATACTTATACTTATACTTATACTTATACTTATACTTACTTATACTTATACTTATACTTATACTTATACTTATACTTATACTTATACTTATACTATACTTATACTTATACTTATACTTATACTTATACTTATACTTATACTTATACTTATACTTATACTTATACTTATACTTATACTTATACTTATACTTATACTTATACTTATACTTATACTTATACTTATACTTATACTTATACTTATACTTATACTTATACTTATACTTATACTTATACTTATACTTATACTTATACTTATACTTATACTTATACTTATACTTATACTTATACTTATACTTATACTTATACTTATACTTATACTTATACTTATACTTATACTTATACTTGGGTGTCAAGGGGGTGGACACTGTGAGGTGAAAGAGTCTGTTTGCTTCAACCTGGCGGAGCCAGCTCGATATTCACAGTTAAACTCCAAGTCTACTCTCATGCTACCACATAAATATTTGTGTGCTAGCACGCTTGTCTGATGGCAAGTGCCTCCCCGTGGTGGCACCTGGGCGCTGTGCTACTAACCGGCAGCATGGTGGCGGATGAGAGGGGCAAAACCCAAAAAAAAAAAAAACCCAGAAGCGTTTGACCCATAGTGGGCGGCTCACTGGTCTGCGTCTGTACCGTAGCGGTCGGCAGTATTCACACCTGTCTGTAGGTATAAACGGATAAGGGAAGGTCACCCGAAAATAAACCGTTTACCAGGAATGTCGTCTAATAACGCAACTACTCCAGGTGGAAACCACAGTAGTGGAAATCCACCCGTGGGCAATCCCACGGTCGAGGCAAGGATTCTGGAGGCCTCAAACAACATTTCTGCCCCAAAAACTGCTGCAGCGGTGGCGCACTCGGCCGCTGCAACAGTCAAAGCTACGAGCAGCAACACTACAACCGAGAACCCATTTAAAATGAGCTCAAAGGTTCAGCGATCGCCAAATAAGGGCACACCCGAAGGATCAAAGCTGCAGCATAGAGAGTATGTCATCAAGACAACCCCTGAAGCAGCAGCAAGCGTCAGTGTAGATGACCCTGTCATCAAAAAGCTGGTCAAAGTGAAGACACTGATACAAGTTCTGGCAGAGTTCGTTAAAACCAAATCGAACGTCCACAATGAGATCCAGAAGCTTATAAGACTGGCAAATCTGGCCTGTGAAGACCCTTCAATTGAGCTGTTCGCCGATAACGCGAACAAGAAAAAGGTCAACGCGAGTGCTTCACAAGTCCATAAGGACTCTCAGACGGACCCAATTTTTGCGCATGACTCCAAGACTACTCCAAAAAGAGCAAGCGAACGCAGCAGTGACTCGCGGAAACCTCCGCCAAAAAAGACTCGACTGTAGCAAGAGGCTGTCCAAGAGACTGCTCTAAAGCCATCCTATAGCGAAGTGGCTAATTCGTCTCCTCTGCCAAAAACTCCGGCAAAGCGAATGGTTGAGCGTTAGACAAAGGTCTCTAGAAAGCCCAAAAAACGCAAAAAACCGCCTCAGAAGCTGGCTAGACCTGATGCAATCGTCGTAGCAAAACCAGGTGAGCTTTCATATAGCGATATCATCATGCGGATGAAACAGGAAAAATCGCTTGAAAATTTCGGCGAAAACGTTTCGAGAGTAAGGCGCACTGAAAAAGGTGAAGTACTTATCCAGCTTAAGCGCGGAACCACCCAGTCAACCCAGGAGCTGAAGAAAGAATTTGATATGGTTTTCAATGGCCAAGCCGAAACGAGGACTCTCACGGAAGAAACACAGGTCGAGATCAAGGATCTTGACGAGGTTAAAACACCGGAAGATGTCTGCAGCGCAGTCCAAAAGCAGCTCGGCGACTTAAAGGTGGCAAAAGTGAAATCACTCCGTAAAGCCTATGCAGGCACGCAAACAGCGGTCATAAGCCTTCCAGCACTGCAGGCGAGGAAGCTGATAGAGACTGGCAAGCTCAGAGTTGGCTGTGTCATTTGCAGAGTCCGCGAAAAAGTTCCGTCAACCAGATGCTTTAAGTATCTCGACTTTGGACACACGGCGAAATCTTGCAAAAGCACTGACCGAAGTAAGTGCTGTATGAAATGCGGCAAAGAGGGCCACAAAGCAAAAGAGTGTTCTGCAGAAGCAAGCTGTTTCTTGTGCTTAGAAAGAAAATGCTCGGAAACAAATCACCGTGCCGGAAGCTGGAAATGTTCGCCCTTTTCAGGAGCTAGCAAACTTATTAAATGATGAGGTTCTTACAGTTGAATCTCAGCAACTGTCGCGCAGCGCAAGATCTTTTAGCGCAAACCGTTCGAGATCTAAGCACTGATGTAGCTATTTTGAGTGAGCCTTATAACGCGAAAGCACCAGGAGTCTGGGCATCAGACATTTCTGGAAAAGCCGCCATATGGTCCTGCGGAAGACATCCTTCCCTAATGAGGCAGCATACACGTGCAAACGGTTTTGTTCGTGTAGAAGTTATGGGCACACATATTGTAAGCTGCTACCTTGCACCAAGTCTATCCATAGAAGAGTTTGCTGTTACTGTCGACGCAATAGTTGACGATGTTAGAGGAATCAGTCCAGTTGTTATTGCTGGTGACTTCAACGCGTGGGCCGTAGACTGGGGAAGCCAGAGAACGAACCAAAGAGGGCTCATTATTCTGGAAGCTTTTGCTTCGTTAGAGGTTGTGCTTTTAAACACTGGAACGCAGTGGACATTCTCCAACGCAAATGGCAGCTCAGTAATTGAACTGACATTTGCCAGTAGTGACCTAAGCACGCAAGTACAGTGGCAAGTAAGCGACGTCTACACGCATAGCGATCACCAAGCAATCGTGTACACGTTGGAAAGGCAAACCAACCGACGGAGCAGATGCCCCCATAGCGAGCCATCATACAAGGTCGAAACGCTTGATGAAGGTATCCTCACAGCAATGATGGCTGACATACACCTCACTGGTTCAGCACAGAATATGGCTACGCAAGCAACAGAGCAGCTGAAAAGATCTTGCGACGCAGCGATGATGTTGCGAAGACCAAGTAAGCACCACTACGAGCCTGTGTACTGGTGGTCCGCCGAAATCGCCGAAGCACGCAGCCAATGCCACCAAGCCAGAAGAAGTTACTACCGCGCCAGAGGGACCGACAGGTTCGAAGAACTGCGCGAGGTCTATAGAGAGCGCAGGAAGCTGCTCAAACACAAGATTCGTTCGAGGAAGCTCGAGTGCTTCTTGCAGTTATGCGACGAAGCGGACGTAACCCCATGGGTTACCGCCTATAGACTGGTAATGAAAAAGATGAAGTCATTCGGACGACCACCACCCACGTGCCCTCACATACTTAGCCGCATTGTAAGTGTGCTCTTCCCTCAGCAACCACCGATGCAGCCCGTCACTAATCAAGTGCAAGTCATTTTCATGGTAACCGCAGAAGAGGTAATGAAAATCTACAATGCTGTTCTTAGCGAGAAGGCCCCAGTGCCAGATAAAATCCCGAACCGCGCGCTAAAAATGGCCACCGCAGCCCAAACACAAGCCTTCGTACAGCTGTATAACGCTTGTCTCATAGAGGACATATTCCCCGCACAATGGAAGGCGCAAAAGCTTGTGCTAATACCAAAAGGTAGCGTCTCTCTGGAGGATCCCTCAGCCTACCGACCTATATGCTTGCTTGACACGATAGGCAAGATCTTCGAGAAATTGCTGTACAACCGCCTCGAAGAAGCAATACAATCCAGAGGAGGACTCTCGAGCCAACAGTTTGGTTTCCGAAAGAGTCACTCTACGTCCGATGCCATACAACTGGTTACAAGCATAGCAAGTAAAGCTATTGACGGCACTAGCTGGAAGAAGGGGGCAAAGCAATTTTGCCTAGTGGCAACGCTGGATGTGCGAAATGCCTTTAATTCCGCAAACTGGGATACGATACTGAAAGCGCTCGCAAAATTTGAAATTCTACGCTACCTCTCTAAGATTTTATCGAACTACTTCGATGGTAGAATACTACGCTATGCAACAGACGAGGGGATTATCTCCGGTGGTGTTCCACAGGGGTCAGTTCTTGGGCCCCTGCTGTGGAACGTTATGTATGACGACGTCCTTAGACTCGCAGTTCCCACAGGCGTTAAGATCGTCGGCTTTGTGAACGACCTAGCGGTTGTGGCCACTGCAAAACATCTTGAAGAAGTCGAGGCACTCAGTAGTGTGGCGATCGGCATTATATATAACTGGCTTATGTCAGTAGGTCTTTGTCTAGCCGAACATAAAACCGAAGCGGTGCTCATAAGCAGCCGCAAAAAGATGGAAGTTGCAAGCATCAATGTTAATGGGACGCTGGTGCAATCAAAGGAATGCATTAAATACCTTGGCGTGATGATTGACTCCTGATTAAAATTTAAACAGCATCTCCAGTATGCCCATAAAAAGCATCCAACGCATGCATGTCTTTATCGAGAATGATGCCGAATACGAGAGGCCCCAAACAGGCGCGCAGGATACTATTCCTTAATGTAGTATGATTCATCGTGATGTATGGGTCAACGGTGTTGGCCACAGCAATGAAAACGAAGTCATACCGACGTGGTGTTGAATCAATGCACAGACTTGGCGCACTCAGGGTATGCTGTGCCTTCAGAACAGTTTCCGAGGATGCAGCATTAGTCCTTGCAAGCTCGATACCTATCGACCTTCTAGTAGAGGAAACGCTGTTCGAAGTCAATAGCGAAAACCCAACAGTTCGCAAAGGACTCGCACGGGAGAGAAGCCTGCTAAAGTGGCAGGATCGCTGGGATAGTTCAGTTAAGGGTCGGTGGACTCATCAGCTCATCCCTAACATTACCGTTTGGTTTGGTAGAACTCACGGCTCCATGAACTTCTACATTACGCAGATTTTAAGCGGGCACGGTTGCTTCAGGGCATATCTGCACAAATACAAGCACGTAGCAGATCCCTATTGTACCCATTGCGAGGGAAGTATACCAGAAGACGCGGCCCATGTCCTCTTCGAGTGCCCCAAGTTCCAAAATGCCAGACTTGAGGCTTCGGTCAGTCTCGGCGAAACGGTAACTGATCAAAACTTGGTTACCCTTATGCCGAGAAATGAAGCTTACTGGTCAGTGGTTAGCACCCTAGCACGACTGATTATCGACGAACTGCGAAGAGTTGAGCGTTTGCGAAATAGATGAGGTAGAGTTTATATACAAGCCCATGACCAAATCTTTTAGAATACGGACACAAGTCCAACAGTTTCCAGCTTATTGCTGTTCCCATGCTCCGTGAAGTCATGCTTTGCGGTGGTCCCACGGGGCTAATACAAGGATGACGATTCAATGCGGAGGTTAGGTTTAGTGCGTAAGAATCGCACACTCCTACCTGCACGGTGGCGCCTTTTGAAGGTTCCCCCTTCGCGAATAAAATAAAAAAAAAAAACATACATACCAATTGACGGATGTAAATGACTGAAACGTATCTTATAGGAAATTTAACGCTCTACAAAAATGTTCCAACCCAATAAACCACAAAATGAACTCGGGTTAGTTTTGAATTAGTAACGAAACAGAGATCTCGGGTCAGATATCTCTTATTCAATTCGAATTCGAGATGAATCCGCGAATTTTTAAAATAGCGAAAAATTTTCTATATAAAATTCTACATGTTGCCCCCACCATGTTTAAATGTTTTGGTGGTGTAACGTGGGTTTAATTCTTGGTTTTTTGGACGCCTGACCCACATTTTTCCATCACTTCCAATCATGTTTACCTTCGATTCATCGCACCTCAGAATATTACGCCATTTTCTTACATTTTGTGGCCCATCCTAATTTGCGTGTAGTTTTGCGAAATTCATGCGGTTGGCTCTTTGTCTTCTAAAGAGTTTCTTCTCCACTAAACGTCGTCTCACAGACCGAGACGAAATCGGTAATGCTAGTTGTTCCTTGATAGCTTCAGCGGACATAAAAGGATCTTTTCCTTTGGAAAGAAGTTCCATGCGGTCATCATCCAATTTGGTAGTTTCGTGGAGTGCCTGTTGTAAGGCTTTGTTTTTGGGGACGCAAGACATTAAAAACGAAATGCTGGGATTTTCCAATTGTTTTGGCAATCTGACGTTGGCTTTGTAGTTCTTGTCTGAGTTTTTTAATAATAGATCTTTCCCATTTTATAAAATTTTCTGGAATAATCTGTTTTGTTTTATATGCTTTTACTAAAAATAAAAGTAAAAGTAAAAGTAAAAGTAAAAGTAAAAGTAAAAGTAAAAGTAAAAGTAAAAGTAAAAGTAAAAGTAAAAGTAAAAGTAAAAGTAAAAGTAAAAGTAAAAGTAAAAGTAAAAGTAAAAGTAAAAGTAAAAGTAAAAGTAAAAGTAAAAGTAAAAGTAAAAGTAAAAGTAAAAGTAAAAGTAAAAGTAAAAGTAAAAGTAAAAGTAAAAGTAAAAGTAAAAGTAAAAGTAAAAGTAAAAGTAAAAGTAAAAGTAAAAGTAAAAGTAAAAGTAAAAGTAAAAGTAAAAGTAAAAGTAAAAGTAAAAGTAAAAGTAAAAGTAAAAGTAAAAGTAAAAGTAAAAGTAAAAGTAAAAGTAAAAGTAAAAGTAAAAGTAAAAGTAAAAGTAAAAGTAAAAGTAAAAGTAAAAGTAAAAGTAAAAGTAAAAGTAAAAGTAAAAGTAAAAGTAAAAGTAAAAGTAAAAGTAAAAGTAAAAGTAAAAGTAAAAGTAAAAGTAAAAGTAAAAGTAAAAGTAAAAGTAAAAGTAAAAGTAAAAGTAAAAGTAAAAGTAAAAGTAAAAGTAAAAGTAAAAGTAAAAGTAAAAGTAAAAGTAAAAGTAAAAGTAAAAGTAAAAGTAAAAGTAAAAGTAAAAGTAAAAGTAAAAGTAAAAGTAAAAGTAAAAGTAAAAGTAAAAGTAAAAGTAAAAGTAAAAGTAAAAGTAAAAGTAAAAGTAAAAGTAAAAGTAAAAGTAAAAGTAAAAGTAAAAGTAAAAGTAAAAGTAAAAGTAAAAGTAAAAGTAAAAGTAAAAGTAAAAGTAAAAGTAAAAGTAAAAGTAAAAGTAAAAGTAAAAGTAAAAGTAAAAGTAAAAGTAAAAGTAAAAGTAAAAGTAAAAGTAAAAGTAAAAGTAAAAGTAAAAGTAAAAGTAAAAGTAAAAGTAAAAGTAAAAGTAAAAGTAAAAGTAAAAGTAAAAGTAAAAGTAAAAGTAAAAGTAAAAGTAAAAGTAAAAGTAAAAGTAAAAGTAAAAGTAAAAGTAAAAGTAAAAGTAAAAGTAAAAGTAAAAGTAAAAGTAAAAGTAAAAGTAAAAGTAAAAGTAAAAGTAAAAGTAAAAGTAAAAGTAAAAGTAAAAGTAAAAGTAAAAGTAAAAGTAAAAGTAAAAGTAAAAGTAAAAGTAAAAGTAAAAGTAAAAGTAAAAGTAAAAGTAAAAGTAAAAGTAAAAGTAAAAGTAAAAGTAAAAGTAAAAGTAAAAGTAAAAGTAAAAGTAAAAGTAAAAGTAAAAGTAAAAGTAAAAGTAAAAGTAAAAGTAAAAGTAAAAGTAAAAGTAAAAGTAAAAGTAAAAGTAAAAGTAAAAGTAAAAGTAAAAGTAAAAGTAAAAGTAAAAGTAAAAGTAAAAGTAAAAGTAAAAGTAAAAGTAAAAGTAAAAGTAAAAGTAAAAGTAAAAGTAAAAGTAAAAGTAAAAGTAAAAGTAAAAGTAAAAGTAAAAGTAAAAGTAAAAGTAAAAGTAAAAGTAAAAGTAAAAGTAAAAGTAAAAGTAAAAGTAAAAGTAAAAGTAAAAGTAAAAGTAAAAGTAAAAGTAAAAGTAAAAGTAAAAGTAAAAGTAAAAGTAAAAGTAAAAGTAAAAGTAAAAGTAAAAGTAAAAGTAAAAGTAAAAGTAAAAGTAAAAGTAAAAGTAAAAGTAAAAGTAAAAGTAAAAGTAAAAGTAAAAGTAAAAGTAAAAGTAAAAGTAAAAGTAAAAGTAAAAGTAAAAGTAAAAGTAAAAGTAAAAGTAAAAGTAAAAGTAAAAGTAAAAGTAAAAGTAAAAGTAAAAGTAAAAGTAAAAGTAAAAGTAAAAGTAAAAGTAAAAGTAAAAGTAAAAGTAAAAGTAAAAGTAAAAGTAAAAGTAAAAGTAAAAGTAAAAGTAAAAGTAAAAGTAAAAGTAAAAGTAAAAGTAAAAGTAAAAGTAAAAGTAAAAGTAAAAGTAAAAGTTAATAATTAAAATTAAATACAATTCATAAATCCCGCGAAGCCCTAAGGGCTTATCTGCAGGAAAAAACTTAAACTAAGTAATTTACATATTTAAATAAAAGATACTTCTCTTATAATGATACATTTGAAATTATTTTTCACAGTGTAATTTAGTTTTCATAATATAATTTAGTTTTCATTCATAGTTTCTTGCACTTTGTTTTTGTTTTTTTTTTTGTTTTTTTTTTATTGACTTTTTTCACATGTAGTTTTTATATATATTGTTCTTTATTTAAGTTTTTTGACTATATGGTTTTTTAGACCGGTTTTATATTGTTTTTCTCTTGTGTTCTTTTGAGAGTATTTTGTTTCTTATTCGCTTTCTTTTTTTCTCCAAATTTGTTTTAGCTGCTGTTGGTGTTGTGCACTAGCTCTTCTTGATGCTTTGTTATCGTTGTTTTTTGTTGTTGTAATTGGTTTTGGTACTGTTGGTTTTTTTTTTTTTTTTTTTTTATGGTTTAATTTGTTGCATTTCTGAGTAATTTATCAGAAGCTTTGTTTAATATTTTTATAACTTTAATATTTTTGTATTTTTAAAGCTCTTCTTAACGTTAACTTTAGTTTGTTTTTGTTTTGTTTAGATGTTTTCTTTTTAATGTTGAAAAAAGGAAGTCTTTTGTGTTTTATTTTTTGCTGATTTTGTTGTTGTTTTTGTAAATTTGACTTTGTGTATATGTTATTATTTTTGCACTTAATTGTGATGTTGTTTGCGGCTTGTTGTTGTTATAGGAATTTCTTAACTTTCGTATTAACGATTATTTGATCTTCTTTCCATTTGTTTTTTCATTTCCACATGTAAATTTTGATTTTTTTTTTTTTTTTTTAAGTTTTTGATTATTTGGTTTTGATGTCTGTTGTTCAATTGCCGTGTTTTATTTTGAAACTGTTGAAATAAGGTTTTGTTTTTTTTTTTTCTTTTTTTCACGGCACAAAATACACAAAATATTGTTGTTTTATTTTTATTGTTTTTTTCTTATTTTTATTTCAACAACCAATTGTTGCTATTGTTTTGTCTTTTTCACATGTTGTTTTTGCTTTTTTATAAGTTTTTGACTATTTTGTTTGATTTTATTCTGTTCTTTTTTTTCGTGTTTTGTTTAATAATATAATATATAGTTATTTTAATATAAGATCTTTAAAAAGTTATTTTACAGAGACACTTAAAAACATGTCCGTCCACTTCGCGCTCACATTTACAAGTGTTTTCTTTTGAGAGTATTTTTTTCGCTTTGTTTTTTTTCCAATTTTGTTTTCAGATGCTGTTTGGTGTGGAGCACTGGCTCTTTATGATGCATTGCTTTGGTTAAACATTTTTTTTTTGTTGCTGTAATTGATTTTGGTACGGTTGTTTTTTTTTTTTTTTTTTTTTTAAGGTTTGATTTGTTGCATTTTTGCATTATTTATCTACAAAAACATTATTTAACATTTTTATAAATTTAATATTTTTGTGTTTTTTAAAGCTCTTCTTGATGTTAACTTTAGTTAATATTTGTTTTGTTTTGTCTAAGCGTTTTCTTTTTTCTATTGAATTTAAGTCGTTTGGTTTTTTTTTTTTTGCTTATTTCATTGTTGTTGTTGTGGATTTGATTTTGTGTATTTGTTGTTTTTTTTTTCATCTAATCGTGTTTAAGTAATGTTGTTTTTGCTGTTGCTTTTTATGCTTTCGATGCTTGTTGTTGTTGTTTGCTGCTTGTTGTTTTTATAGAATTATTTGCTGCAATTTGTTGTTTACTACTTGTTGTTGTTGTTTGTTTTTGTGTATTGCAATTTTTGATGCTTGCGATGTTTTTTTTTTTTACATATTTTTCTTATTTCGTTTTTGCTAATACATATATGTTTTTAGATTAAATTTAGTGTTTAGCTATTTGTTTATATTTGCTTTTAAGGAAACCGGTTTTCTGTTGTTTTTTCATGTTCATTTCTTTTCAAGTACATATTTGGTTTTGATAAATCTTGTTCTCTTGATATTTTCTACAATTTAGCTTTTAGATGCTGTTGTTGTTTTGGTTAGTTTTGTTTGTTGTTTTTTTTTGATTTAAGTACTATTGGGTTTAGTTTTTTTTTTTTTTTTAAGCTTTGATTTGTTGCATTTCTGCATTATCAATTGTCTTTATTTGAATTGCTAATAACTTTGATTTGTTTTTGTTTTTTTTTTTTTAAAGCTCTCCTTCACGTTAACTTTAGTTTATTTTTGTTTTGTTTTGACTGATTTTTTTTTTCTTTTTTCTGTTGAGTTACAGTCTTTGTTTTTGTTGATTTCATTTTGTGTATTTATTGTAATTTTTGTATCTTATCGTGATTAGAGTTGAAACGTTTGGTTGCAGTTGTTTTTTTTTTTAGTAATGTTGCTGCTGAAATTATTGATGCTTTCGATGTTTGTTGTTATTGCTGTTTGCTGCTTGTTGTTGTTACTTGGTTTTGTGTATCTGCTATTGTTGATTTAATGTTGCTAATTTTTATGTTGTGCGGTTAGGTTGTTTCCCTGTTATTTTGCTATTTGACATATGTTTTTTTTTTGTATATCAAGCACTTATTAAATACGCTTTAATTTTCTTTTTTCTGTTTATTTTGTTTGTGATGTTTATGAGATCAGTTGGGAGCTCGTTGAGAATTGTTGGTAGAATCGCTTGAAGTGTGTGTTTGCCATAGTTGTTGTAAAATCGTGCAACTTGGTATCTTCCTTCAGCTCTTCTTCGCGTGTTGTATTCATGATTTATGTCGATTCTATATTGTTGTTCATCGTAGAACTCATTTAGCAAAGTTGATTTAAAAACTCCTTCGATATTAAGGACTTTCAGTTTTTTACTAAGCTGCATATCGTTGGTGCTATAAATGCTTTCTCGCGACCGTCTGTCAAGTATTTTTAACACCTGATTTTGGCTGTTTTGAAGTGATCTGCAGTGGGAAGATGTACCCCATGCAGTTATGCCATGTCGTATGTATGGTTCGCATAGCGAGAAGTATGCTTGTCTTATGACTTTGTTGTTGCTGCAGTTGTTGAGGTGGTGGATCATACATGTTGCTTTTCGGAGCTTTTTCCTGACGTATTGTATGTGTTCATACCATTTGAAATTATGGTCAACGATTATTCCAAGGTATTTGTAGGTTGTTACCTGTTCTATTGTTTTGCAGATATCATCGCTGTTGTTGCTGTGATTAGTTGGAATAGAGGCGTGTAAGCATTCGTAGTCATGAAATTGTATTCGTATGTTGTGGTATAGAATATGTGGTGGCTTGATGTGCAAAAGTTTGGTTTTGCTGGCATTGATGGTTAAGCCATTATCATGAGACCATCTCGTTATTTTGTCTATTTCTTGCTGCATAATTTGTGTAGCTACCTCTAGATTTTTATGTGTCACTACGATTGCGGTATCATCTGCGTAGGCAAAACATTCGCTGCTTGTTAGTTGCTTTAGCATATCGTTTGCGTACAGAATATACAGAATTGGACCCAGTTTTGAGCCCTGTGGGACACCATGCGTTATGCCTATTTCCTCGCTAAGCTTTTCATCGATTTTGACACGGTAGGTTCTTGAGTGTAGATAGTTTTCAAGCCATTTTAACATAAAACCGCGAATACCGCAGTTGTTAAGCGTTGCCAAAAGAGTTTGATGCTTGAGCGTATCGAAGGCTTTGCTGAAATCTATGAAGACTACAAGACTGTGATGATTTTTACTAAGACCTCTGTTGATATAGCTTGCAAAGGATCCTAGCAGTTGATTTATATTTTTACCTTTTTGGAATCCGTATTGATTTTTGTGGATCAGATGGTGCTTTTCAATAAAGTCCGTCAATCGCCTTACAACTGTTTCTTCCATAATTTTTTCAATGGCTGGCAATATTGAGATTGGTCTGTAGTTCTCGTAATCCGATTTTATGCCGTTTTTGTAGATGGGACGTACAATAGATGTTTTTAGTTTTTTTGGTATATTTGCTTCTTCAAGACTAAGGTTTACAAGCTTAGTCACGATGGGAGTAATAACATTGGCATGTTCTTTGAGATCTTTTGGTCGAATTTCATCATAACCAGGCCCTTTAGTTTTCATGTGACATAGGATGTGAAAAATTTCGGATTCGCAGGCCGGTTGTATAAAAATTGAGTTTTCTAACGAGCTTTGACTGTGATTCAGTGTCTGAATCGAACAGCTGTGTATTGTTTTGTCGACGTTTTCTTTGAATTTTGTTGCAAAATTGTTTGCTATTTCGTTAGTGTTGGCTGTTTTCATGGTTTTTATAATTGTTTCATCAAGGTTAGATGTCTTTTTGCCCAATATTTCGTTTATTGTCTGCCACGTTTACCTTATGTCAGTTCGATTTTCATAGAATTTGTTTTGATAAAATCTGTTTTTCGCATATTCGAGTTTTTTATTTGTAAAGTTTCTAAAAGATTTGTACTCACGTTCTCGTTGCTTGTCTTTGGGCTTAGATAACCATCTTTTGTATAGTTTATCTCTGGTTTCGCAGTATTTAACGAGATCATCAGTTATCCACGTGTTATTTATTCTTTTTTTATTTTTTTTATTTATATATTTTGATTTTGAATAGATATTCTTGAATGTACTTTCGATTTTTTCATACATATTATCAATGTTATTTTCATGCATGATATTCTCCCAGTTAGTTGACATTATTAGCTCATTTACCCTATGGTTGTTTATTATTGCTTTGTGTTGATTGTTTACATTTCTTGAGTTGTTTTTTTCAGTTTTAATTCTGCATAAAAGAGAATAATGATCAGAAATATCTGTTCTTATTACAGCTAATAAGGTATCGCTCTCTCTGTATCGCATAAAGAGATGATCGATGTTTGTGCATGTTTCCCGCGCAATGTCAATTCGAGTGGCTTGGGTGTTGTTGGTGTTTTGCATACCGTGCGATGAGAGCATATCGAGGTAGTTTAGTATGTTGTTGTCCGTCTTGTTTAAGTCAAGGTTCATGTCGCCGACGACGATTGCGTTTTGTTTTTGTTCTATCCTTTGTTTTGTTCTGTCTAGCTCTAATACGAATTGCGTTGCGTTGGCTGAGGGCGGACGGTAGATTGCAAGAAGCGTGAGCGGGTGATCGGTTTTTATTTTTATTTGCATCGTTTCGAAAGATGAGACAATTGGCAGAGAGACATCAAAGGGAATATTTTCTTTTACGAAGATGGCAATTCCACCTCCTCTGTTGTTTTCTCTGTTCAGGTATTCCGAATTGAAGCCACTTAAAGAGAATAACTCATTTTCATCGTTCGTAATATTTGTTTCTACGAGAACAATGATGTCTAAAGAGTTTATTATTTTATTGATTGCAACTTTAAAAGAGTTAAAATTTTTGCGGAGAGAGCGAATATTTAAGTAGCAGCATGAGATGCCGCGGTTTTGAAAATCGTTTATGTTTATTTCATGAAAATTGTTTATTGTTTTTGTTATAATTGTATTCATATTGTCTTTTTTTATTTTTATTTATTGCTTTTTGAATGTGTGAGAAAAAATGTTTATAACCTAAATTATGAGGCCGATATCGTTTTCGGTATTGATTTGTAGTGTATTTAGATGTTCAGCTTTTTTAGTTAGAATACGTCCGTCGCGGACCCAAACAAATTTCCACCCCTGCTCCCGAGCTTTGTTTTTTGCCAACCATAGAAGGCGGCGATTTGTTGCTGTAAGTTGTAAGTAAAAGTAAAAGTAAAAGTAAAAGTAAAAGTAAAAGTAAAAGTAAAAGTAAAAGTAAAAGTAAAAGTAAAAGTAAAAGTAAAAGTAAAAGTAAAAGTAAAAGTAAAAGTAAAAGTAAAAGTAAAAGTAAAAGTAAAAGTAAAAGTAAAAGTAAAAGTAAAAGTAAAAGTAAAAGTAAAAGTAAAAGTAAAAGTAAAAGTAAAAGTAAAAGTAAAAGTAAAAGTAAAAGTAAAAGTAAAAGTAAAAGTAAAAGTAAAAGTAAAAGTAAAAGTAAAAGTAAAAGTAAAAGTAAAAGTAAAAGTAAAAGTAAAAGTAAAAGTAAAAGTAAAAGTAAAAGTAAAAGTAAAAGTAAAAGTAAAAGTAAAAGTAAAAGTAAAAGTAAAAGTAAAAGTAAAAGTAAAAGTAAAAGTAAAAGTAAAAGTAAAAGTAAAAGTAAAAGTAAAAGTAAAAGTAAAAGTAAAAGTAAAAGTAAAAGTAAAAGTAAAAGTAAAAGTAAAAGTAAAAGTAAAAGTAAAAGTAAAAGTAAAAGTAAAAGTAAAAGTAAAAGTAAAAGTAAAAGTAAAAGTAAAAGTAAAAGTAAAAGTAAAAGTAAAAGTAAAAGTAAAAGTAAAAGTAAAAGTAAAAGTAAAAGTAAAAGTAAAAGTAAAAGTAAAAGTAAAAGTAAAAGTAAAAGTAAAAGTAAAAGTAAAAGTAAAAGTAAAAGTAAAAGTAAAAGTAAAAGTAAAAGTAAAAGTAAAAGTAAAAGTAAAAGTAAAAGTAAAAGTAAAAGTAAAAGTAAAAGTAAGAGTAAAAGTAAAAGTAAAAGTAAAAGTAAAAGTAAAAGTAAGAGTAAGAGTAAAAGTAAAAGTAAAAGTAAAAGTAAAAGTTTTTTTTTTTTTTTTTTTTTTTTTTAGTGTGTTCCCCCTGAAGGGAGTGTGTTCCCCCTGAAGGGAGTGTGTTGTGTTCCCTGTAAGCTATTCAAGCTTATCTGCAGGAAAAAATCGTGTTTGGCGTATTTTAGAAAGTTCATATTAAAAATTAATTATTATAATAATATCATTTTCTTATGATTAAATAAAAGCTGAATAATGAAATGAAACAAACTTATTACTATAAAGGTATAACTTATTAATTTAGTGTACGTATCCTTTTCGCTTATGCTGTTTTCCAGTTGATTTGTGTTGTTTGTTATTGTAGTATCTTTAATTCCATGATTCATTTATTTTTCATTTTGTTTTTTAATTAATATTTCCTGTTTTGAATTGTTTGTATTGTCGTTTTGTAATGTGTTGAGTTTTTATTGCTGTTGTTGTTCTCTCTTCGCTTTTCATATTATTGCTGTTATTTTCTTTCTTCTATAGTTGCTTTGATTTTCAGTTTTACTTTTTTTGTTTCTTATATTTTTGTTTTCGTTGAAAAATCGTTTGTTTTAATAGGATTGATTCTTCTTGTTGAAATACATATTAAATATTTTTAACATGTTTTATAGGTTTGTTGAAATATTTTTGACCGGCTTGTGATATTCTGTTGTTTTGCAATTTTGTTATTATTATTTTTGCAGTTTTGTTAGTTTTTAAGTTGTTTTTATCTCCTGGATTCACTATCACATATTCACTATTTCTTATTTTTGGTATTATTACTTCGTTTTTAATTCTAGCTATTCACACTTTTTTTTTTTTTCTCTCTTCATTATCAGATATTTTTTTCTATTTTCTTGTTGCTTTGTATGCTTTTGCTTTTATTGTTATCTCTTTTTTTTATGTTGAGTCTTAGTTATTTTTTTTAACAGGTTTTTGTTTTATTACAATTTTATAGTTATTTGTTTAATGTGTTTGATTTCGTTGAAAAATTTATTTATTCGGCTCTATGCAAAAGCACTTTGCATAAGCCAATTTTAAGCCAATTTTTTTAGTTGACGATTCCTGTTGTTTGTTTTTGTTGGTTTAAGTTGTTTGATTTGATTTAGTTTTAGTTGGTTTTATGTGTTTGTTGTAATATTTTTAATATTTTTGGGCAGTTTGTATGTATTCTTGGCTTGTTTTTGAACTTTTGTTATTATTATTTATGCACTTTTTTATTTTTAACGAAACTTTTTTACTGTTTTTCTTTTTTGAGTTGCAGTGGCTAAATTAAATTTGTCTACCTTGCTTCTTTCTTTCTGTTTATGCGGTACGAGACTAAATTCTTTAGGTTTTGACAATTACTTTTAGCGCTAATAACTGCTTATTGTAATGTTGGTATGTATGGTTGTAGTTGTCGTTAGTTCTCTCTTCGTCTTAAGATGCTTGTTTCTATTTGTTTTTATTATTTTTTTATTATTTGCGCTTTTGTTTTTGTTTAGTCTAAACTGAATATTTTTTGACGAACTTTTGTTTTGATGCATCGTTTTTGGTTATTTTGTGTGGTATTTTTGATTTCTTAAAATTGTTTGCCTCCTTTTTTTTTTTTTTGTATTAATTTAGTGTAAGGTACGCGGTGCAATTGTTGGCCAACATAAATAATTTTTAGATTTGAAAGCCACTTCTTTTCAGTTGACGATTTTTGCGTTCTTCGTTTTTTTTTTTTTTTGTTTGTTTGTTTTTGTACGTTTTATACGAAGATTATAGACGTAATTTGAAAAATTATTTTTTTTATGTTTTTTTAATCCAGTTTTTTCGCTTCTATGCATTTATAAAAAAATTTTTATTTGTTTTTTCCTTTTAAAGTTATTTGCGATGTTCATAAGTTCTGGAGGCAATTCATTAAGAATATTGGGTATAACAACTCGGAGGGTATGTTTGCCATATTCGTTGTAGAAACGTTCAACTTGGTATCTTCCTTCGGCTCTTCTACGTGTGTTGTATTGATGGTTTATACTTATTCGATACTTTTGATCATAATAAAACTCATTCAGCAGTGTTGTTTTGTATATTCCTTCTATATTCAACACATTTACTGTTTTACTGAGATCTATATCAGCGTTTATATTCGCTACGTGGTGATGTAGTAGTTTTAGCACCTGGTTTTGACTTTTCTGAAGTGATTTGCAATGGGAGGAAGTGCCCCATGCGGTAATACCATGCCGTATATAGGGCTCACATAAGGAAAAATACGCTTGTCTTATTACATTGTTGTTGCTGCAGTTCTTCATGTGGTAGAGCATAAACGATACTTTTTGGAGCTTTTTTCTGACGTACTGAATATGATCATACCATTTCAGATTGTGGTCGACGTATATACCCAGGTATTTGTAGGATGTGACTTGCTCTATTTTTGTCTTGCAAGGATCAATAGAAGAGTTGCTGAGATTGTTTGACTCTGTGGCATGTAGACATTCGAAATCATTAAATTGTATATTGATGTTGTGATGCAAAATATGTGGTGGTTTGACGTGCAGAAGTTTGGTTTGCAGTATCATCCGCGTAGGCAAAGCTTTCGCTGCGTTTTAGTTGCCTTAACATATCATTTGCGTACAAAATGTAGAGTATTGGGCCAAGTTTTGAGCCCTGTGGCACTCCATGTGTTATTTCTATTTCATCGCTAAGATTTCCATCGATTTTAACACGGTATCTTCTTAGGTGTAAATAGTTTTCAAACCACTTGAGTATGTCACCGCGTATGCCACAACTACAGATAGTTCGCAAGAGAGTTTCGTGTTTGAGCGTATCAAATGCTTTACTGAAGTCTACAAAAATTACAAGACTATGAAAATTTTTACTAAGTCCTTTATTTAGGTAACTAGCAAATTAACCTAGAAGTTGGTTAATGTTTTTTCCTTTCTGAAACCCGTATTGATTATCATGGATCAATTTGTTTTTCTTGATGAAATCAGTCAATCGCATAGCAACCACTTCTTCTAATATCTTTTCAAAGGCTGGTAATATTGCTATTGGCCTGTAATTTTCATAGTCTGATTTTGTTCCGTTTTTATATATTTATAATTTAATTTATAATTTATAATTTAAGATTTTGCGGAATATTTGCTTCTTCTAGGCTCAAGTTTACAAGTTTTGTTATAGCGGGAGTCAACAGATTAGCATGCGTTTTCAAGTCTTTCGGCCGAATTCCATCATAGCCCGCACCTTTAACTTTCATTGTTTTAAGTATGCTGAGAATTTCCAAAGTACTAGCAGGTTGAATATAAATCGAGTTTTGTAAAGAGGTTTGTTCGTAATTCAATGTTTGGATTGAGCAGGTATGTATTGTTTTATTGACGTTTTTTTTGAATTTTTTAGCAAAACTGTTGGCTATTTCTGTTGTATTAGCAGATTTCATGTTTTTTATTATTACATCAAGGTTTGATGTTTTTCTGCCTAATATTTCGTTTACTATTTCCCACGTTTTCCTCATATCTGTTCGACTCTCATAAAATTTGTTGTGGTAAAATTTGTTTTTTGCGTATTCCAGCTTTTTATTTGTAATATTTCTATATGTTTTGTAATCGCGTTCTCGTCGCTTATCTTTAGGCTTAGCTAGCCATCTCTTATACAATTTATCCCTTGTTTCGCAGTATTTAATTAGTTCGTTGGTAATCCATTGATTGTTTGCTCTACTCGTCTTTTTCCTTGTAGCACATTCTGATTTTACTTATATGTGTTTAAATATGTTTTCTAGTTTCTCCTATATTATTTCAGAACTATTTTCATTTAAAACATATTCCCAGTTAGTGGACATAATTAGTGCGTTTACCCTATGATTGTTCATTACTTTTTTCGGTTGATTGTTGACATTATTTATGTTGTTGTTGTTTATTGCAATTTTGCAAACAAGAGCGTAGTGGTCCGAGATGTCCGTTTTGACTATATTAACAAAAGTATTACTCTCTTTGAATCTAATAAAAAGATGATCTATATTTGTGCTGGTCTCTCGCGCAATGTCAACTCGAGTGCTTTCTGTGTTGTTAGTGTTTTGCATACCGTGCGATGAGAGCATATCTAGGTAGGTTACTGTGTTGTTGTCCGTCTTATTCAGGTCGAGGTTCATGTCGCCAATAACGATTACATTTTGCTTTCTTTCCGATTCCTGCATTATCTTATCTAATTCTTGGAGAAACAGCGCTGTATTGCTTGACGGAGGGCGATAGATTGCAAAGAGCGTAAGTTGGATATGGCTTTGTTTTATTTTTATTTGCATAGTTTCGAATGATGAATCGATTAGTAAAGATGATTCAAAAGGAATACATTCTCTTATGAATACGGCAATTCCACCTCCTTTGCCTTTTTCTCTGTTCATGTATTCTGTATTTAGATTGAAACCATCTAAAGAGTACAACTCATTTTCATCGTTTGTAATATTTGTTTCAACGAGCACTATAATGTCTATGGAGTTTATTATATTGTTTATTGCAACTTTGAAAGAGGTAAAATTTTTTCTGAGAGAGCGTATATTAAGGTAGCAGCATGCAACACCGTGATTAGGAGAGTTGTTTAATGTATCTATTTCTTCAAAATTGTTTATAGTTTTTGTTATAAATGTACTCATTTTAGTTTGATAAATTTATTGTTTTCTGTTATGCGTGTTACTCTTTAAGGTTTAAATTATAAGGCCAATATCACTTTCACTTTTGATTTGGAAGACATTAGATTGCTCAATTTTTTTTGCTAAAATTTGTCCTTCACGGACCCAGACAAATTTCCATCCCTTTTCTTTTGCTTTGTTTTTTGCCAGCCAAAGAAGGCGGCGATTTGTTGCTGTAAGGTGGTCATTGATGTAAATTCTTGTGCTGCTTTCGTTTTCAAATTTTTCTCCAAGAGAGTTAGCGTTCATTTTTTTTTCACGCGTTTTTTGCATTATTTCGCGCTTTGCTTTTGGAGAGGAGAGCTTAATAATTATCTTGTTACTTTTTTGTTTTACCCTGTATGCCTCTACAATCTCACTCTCTGTGATGTTTGCTCCTATTGACTTGGCAAAAGTTTCAACAATTTTTTTGAGATTTTCGTCGTCTTTCTTTGGTACGTTCCCAAGTTCAATATTTTTTTCAATTGATTGTTGTTCCAGCGCATATAATTTCTTTTCCATCTGATTAAAACGTTCGTCTTTCTCTCTATTCTTCTCATAGAGATCAGCCACCTGCGTTGCCAACTTTCCCATTGCCTCGTTTATTATTGAGAGGGAGTTGGCCATTTCTTTTCGCAGTTCTTCCTGAGATTTTATAATTTGTAGGCTCAGCTGTTCCATTATAGTTTTTATTTCTTTCGTATCTGATTTAAGCTCTGAGACATCAGCCATTACAGATGAAAGGTCGGGTTTTTGAGAGTCGGAAGCTCGATATCGCTTGCTTTCGGCGCCGTCCTCGTCGATCTCTTCGTTGCGGCGTTGTTTTGGGGGTCTCTGATCACCTTCTTTTATTATTTCTGCTGCATTTGTTTTCAATCTGCATTTTTGACATTTCCAAGCAAGTTTTTTTTCATTGCTCATTCTATTATACGGCATTTCCGAGAGAGTCGTGTAAAAGTAAAAGTAAAAGTAAAAGTAAAAGTAAAAGTAAAAGTAAAAGTAAAAGTAAAAGTAAAAGTAAAAGTAAAAGTAAAAGTAAAAGTAAAAGTAAAAGTAAAAGTAAAAGTAAAAGTAAAAGTAAAAGTAAAAGTAAAAGTAAAAGTAAAAGTAAAAGTAAAAGTAAAAGTAAAAGTAAAAGTAAAAGTAAAAGTAAAAGTAAAAGTAAAAGTAAAAGTAAAAGTAAAAGTAAAAGTAAAAGTAAAAGTAAAAGTAAAAGTAAAAGTAAAAGTAAAAGTAAAAGTAAAAGTAAAAGTAAAAGTAAAAGTAAAAGTAAAAGTAAAAGTAAAAGTAAAAGTAAAAGTAAAAGTAAAAGTAAAAGTAAAAGTAAAAGTAAAAGTAAAAGTAAAAGTAAAAGTAAAAGTAAAAGTAAAAGTAAAAGTAAAAGTAAAAGTAAAAGTAAAAGTAAAAGTAAAAGTAAAAGTAAAAGTAAAAGTAAAAGTAAAAGTAAAAGTAAAAGTAAAAGTAAAAGTAAAAGTAAAAGTAAAAGTAAAAGTAAAAGTAAAAGTAAAAGTAAAAGTAAAAGTAAAAGTAAAAGTAAAAGTAAAAGTAAAAGTAAAAGTAAAAGTAAAAGTAAAAGTAAAAGTAAAAGTAAAAGTAAAAGTAAAAGTAAAAGTAAAAGTAAAAGTAAAAGTAAAAGTAAAAGTAAAAGTAAAAGTAAAAGTAAAAGTAAAAGTAAAAGTAAAAGTAAAAGTAAAAGTAAAAGTAAAAGTAAAAGTAAAAGTAAAAGTAAAAGTAAAAGTAAAAGTAAAAGTAAAAGTAAAAGTAAAAGTAAAAGTAAAAGTAAAAGTAAAAGTAAAAGTAAAAGTAAAAGTAAAAGTAAAAGTAAAAGTAAAAGTAAAAGTAAAAGTAAAAGTAAAAGTAAAAGTAAAAGTAAAAGTAAAAGTAAAAGTAAAAGTAAAAGTAAAAGTAAAAGTAAAAGTAAAAGTAAAAGTAAAAGTAAAAGTAAAAGTAAAAGTAAAAGTAAAAGTAAAAGTAAAAGTAAAAGTAAAAGTAAAAGTAAAAGTAAAAGTAAAAGTAAAAGTAAAAGTAAAAGTAAAAGTAAAAGTAAAAGTAAAAGTAAAAGTAAAAGTAAAAGTAAAAGTAAAAGTAAAAGTAAAAGTAAAAGTAAAAGTAAAAGTAAAAGTAAAAGTAAAAGTAAAAGTAAAAGTAAAAGTAAAAGTAAAAGTAAAAGTAAAAGTAAAAGTAAAAGTAAAAGTAAAAGTAAAAGTAAAAGTAAAAGTAAAAGTAAAAGTAAAAGTAAAAGTAAAAGTAAAAGTAAAAGTAAAAGTAAAAGTAAAAGTAAAAGTAAAAGTAAAAGTAAAAGTAAAAGTAAAAGTAAAAGTAAAAGTAAAAGTAAAAGTAAAAGTAAAAGTAAAAGTAAAAGTAAAAGTAAAAGTAAAAGTAAAAGTAAAAGTAAAAGTAAAAGTAAAAGTAAAAGTAAGAGTAAGAGTAAGAGTAAAAGTAAAAGTAAAAGTAAAAGTAAAAGTTTTTTTTTTTTTTTTTTTTTTTTTTTTAGTGTGTTCCCCCTGAAGGGAGTGTGTTGTGTTCCCTGTAAGCTATTCAAGCTTATCTGCAGGAAAAAATCGTGTTTGGCGTATTTTAGAAAGTTCATATTAAAAATTAATTATTATAATAATATCATTTTCTTATGATTAAATAAAAGCTGAATAATGAAATGAAACAAACTTATTACTATAAAGGTATAACTTATTAATTTAGTGTACGTATCCTTTTCGCTTATGCTGTTTTCCAGTTGATTTGTGTTGTTTGTTATTGTAGTATCTTTAATTCCATGATTCATTTATTTTTCATTTTGTTTTTTAATTAATATTTCCTGTTTTGAATTGTTTGTATTGTCGTTTTGTAATGTGTTGAGTTGTTATTGCTGTTGTTGTTCTCTCTTCGCTTTTCATATTATTGCTGTTTTTTTCTTTCTTCTATAGTTGCTTTGATTTTCAGTTTTACTTTTTTTGTTTCTTATATTTTTGTTTTCGTTGAAAAATCGATTGTTTTAATAGGATTGATTCTTCTTGTTGAAATACATATTAAATATTTTTAACATGTTTTATAGGTTTGTTGAAATATTTTTGACCGGCTTGTGATATTCTGTTGTTTTGCAATTTTGTTATTATTATTTTTGCACTTTTGTTAGTTTTTAAGTTGTTTTTATCTCCTTGATTCACTATCACATATTCACTATTTCTTATTTTTGGTATTATTACTTCGTTTTTAATTCTAGCTATTCACACTTTTTTTTTTTTTCTCTCTTCATTATCAGATATTTTTTTCTATTTTCTTGTTGCTTTGTATGCTTTTGCTTTTATTGTTATCTCTTTTTTTTTATGTTGAGTCTTAGTTATTTTTTTTAACAGGTTTTTGTTTTATTACAATTTTATAGTTATTTGTTTAATGTGTTTGATTTCGTTGAAAAATTTATTTATTCGGCTCTATGCAAAAGCACTTTGCATAAGCCAATTTTAAGCCAATTTTTTTAGTTGACGATTCCTGTTGTTTGTTTTTGTTGGTTTAAGTTGTTTGATTTGATTTAGTTTGTTTTATGTGTTTGTTGTAATACTTTTAATATTTTTGGGCAGTTTGTATGTATTCTTGGCTTGTTTTTGAACTTTTGTTATTATTATTTATGCACTTTTTTATTTTTAACGAAACTTTTTTACTGTTTTTCTTTTTTGAGTTGCAGTGGCTAAATTAAATTTGTCTACCTTGCTTCTTTCTTTCTGTTTATGCGGTACGAGACTAAATTCTTTAGGTTTTGACAATTACTTTTAGCGCTAATAACTGCTTATTGTAATGTTGGTATGTATGGTTGTAGTTGTCGTTAGTTCTCTCTTCGTCTTAAGATGCTTGTTTCTATTTGTTTTTATTATTTTTTTATTATTTGCGCTTTTGTTTTTGTTTAGTCTAAACTGAATATTTTTTGACGAACTTTTGTTTTGATGCATCGTTTTTGGTTATTTTGTGTGGTATTTTTGATTTCTTAAAATTGTTTGCCTCCTTTTTTTTTTTTGTATTAATTTAGTGTAAGGTACGCGGTGCAATTGTTGGCCAACATAAATAATTTTTAGATTTGAAAGCCACTTCTTTTCAGTTGACGATTTTTGCGTTCTTCGTTTTTTTTTTTTTTTTGTTTGTTTGTTTTTGTACGTTTTATACGAAGATTATAGACGTAATTTGAAAAATTATTTTTTTTATGTTTTTTTAATCCAGTTTTTTCGCTTCTATGCATTTATAAAAAAATTTTTATTTGTTTTTTCCTTTTAAAGTTTTTTGCGATGTTCATAAGTTCTGGAGGCAATTCATTAAGAATATTGGGTATAACAACTCGGAGGGTATGTTTGCCATATTCGTTGTAGAAACGTTCAACTTGGTATCTTCCTTCGGCTCTTCTACGTGTGTTGTATTGATGGTTTATACTTATTCGATACTTTTGATCATAATAAAACTCATTCAGCAGTGTTGTTTTGTATATTCCTTCTATATTCAACACATTTACTGTTTTACTGAGATCTATATCAGCGTTTATATTCGCTACGTGGTGATGTAGTAGTTTTAGCACCTGGTTTTGACTTTTCTGAAGTGATTTGCAATGGGAGGAAGTGCCCCATGCGGTAATACCATGCCGTATATAGGGCTCACATAAGGAAAAATACGCTTGTCTTATTACATTGTTGTTGCTGCAGTTCTTCAGGTGGTAGAGCATAAACGATACTTTTTGGAGCTTTTTTCTGACGTACTGAATATGATCATACCATTTCAGATTGTGGTCGACGTATATACCCAGGTATTTGTAGGATGTGACTTGCTCTATTTTTGTCTTGCAAGGATCAATAGAAGAGTTGCTGAGATTGTTTGACTCTGTGGCATGTAGACATTCGAAATCATTAAATTGTATATTGATGTTGTGATGCAAAATATGTGGTGGTTTGACGTGCAGAAGTTTGGTTTGCAGTATCATCCGCGTAGGCCTGTGGCACTCCATGTGTTATTTCTATTTCATCGCTAAGATTTCCATCGATTTTAACACGGTATCTTCTTAGGTGTAAATAGTTTTCAAACCACTTGAGTATGTCACCGCGTATGCCACAACTACAGATAGTTCGCAAGAGAGTTTCGTGTTTGAGCGTATCAAATGCTTTACTGAAGTCTACAAAAATTACAAGACTATGAAAATTTTTACTAAGTCCTTTATTTAGGTAACTAGCAAATTAACCTAGAAGTTGGTTAATGTTTTTTCCTTTCTGAAACCCGTATTGATTATCATGGATCAATTTGTTTTTCTTGATGAAATCAGTCAATCGCATAGCAACCACTTCTTCTAATATCTTTTCAAAGGCTGGTAATATTGCTATTGGCCTGTAATTTTCATAGTCTGATTTTGTTCCGTTTTTATATATTGGACGTATTATTGATAATTTAAGATTTTGCGGAATATTTGCTTCTTCTAGGCTCAAGTTTACAAGTTTTGTTATAGCGGGAGTCAACAGATTAGCATGCGTTTTCAAGTCTTTCGGCCGAATTCCATCATAGCCCGCACCTTTAACTTTCATTGTTTTAAGTATGCTGAGAATTTCCAAAGTACTAGCAGGTTGAATATAAATCGAGTTTTGTAAAGAGGTTTGTTCGTAATTCAATGTTTGGATTGAGCAGGTATGTATTGTTTTATTGACGTTTTTTTTGAATTTTTTAGCAAAACTGTTGGCTATTTCTGTTGTATTAGCAGATTTCATGTTTTTTATTATTACATCAAGGTTTGATGTTTTTCTGCCTAATATTTCGTTTACTATTTCCCACGTTTTCCTCATATCTGTTCGACTCTCATAAAATTTGTTGTGGTAAAATTTGTTTTTTGCGTATTCCAGCTTTTTATTTGTAATATTTCTATATGTTTTGTAATCGCGTTCTCGTCGCTTATCTTTAGGCTTAGCTAGCCATCTCTTATAGAATTTATCCCTTGTTTCGCAGTATTTAATTAGTTCGTTGGTAATCCATTGATTGTTTGCTCTACTCGTCTTTTTCCTTGTAGCACATTCTGATTTTACTTATATGTGTTTAAATATGTTTTCTAGTTTCTCCTATATTATTTCAGAACTATTTTCATTTAAAACATATTCCCAGTTAGTGGACATAATTAGTGCGTTTACCCTATGATTGTTCATTACTTTTTTCGGTTGATTGTTGACATTATTTATGTTGTTGTTGTTTATTGCAATTTTGCAAACAAGAGCGTAGTGGTCCGAGATGTCCGTTTTGACTATATTAACAAAAGTATTACTCTCTTTGAATCTAATAAAAAGATGATCTATATTTGTGCTGGTCTCTCGCGCAATGTCAACTCGAGTGCTTTCTGTGTTGTTAGTGTTTTGCATACCGTGCGATGAGAGCATATCTAGGTAGGTTACTGTGTTGTTGTCCGTCTTATTCAGGTCGAGGTTCATGTCGCCAATAACGATTACATTTTGCTTTCTTTCCGATTCCTGCATTATCTTATCTAATTCTTGGAGAAACAGCGCTGTATTGCTTGACGGAGGGCGATAGATTGCAAAGAGCGTAAGTTGGATATGGCTTTGTTTTATTTTTATTTGCATAGTTTCGAATGATGAATCGATTAGTAAAGATGATTCAAAAGGAATACATTCTCTTATGAATACGGCAATTCCACCTCCTTTGCCTTTTTCTCTGTTCATGTATTCTGTATTTAGATTGATACCATCTAAAGAGTACAACTCATTTTCATCGTTTGTAATATTTGTTTCAACGAGCACTATAATGTCTATGGAGTTTATTATATTGTTTATTGCAACTTTGAAAGAGGTAAAATTTTTTCTGAGAGAGCGTATATTAAGGTAGCAGCATGCAACACCGTGATTAGGAGAGTTGTTTAATGTATCTATTTCTTCAAAATTGTTTATAGTTTTTGTTATAAATGTACTCATTTTAGTTTGATAAATTTATTGTTTTCTGTTATGCGTGTTACTCTTTAAGGTTTAAATTATAAGGCCAATATCACTTTCACTTTTGATTTGGAAGACATTAGATTGCTCAATTTTTTTTGCTAAAATTTGTCCTTCACGGACCCAGACAAATTTCCATCCCTTTTCTTTTGCTTTGTTTTTTGCCAGCCAAAGAAGGCGGCGATTTGTTGCTGTAAGGTGGTCATTGATGTAAATTCTTGTGCTGCTTTCGTTTTCAAATTTTTCTCCAAGAGAGTTAGCGTTCATTTTTTTTTCACGCGTTTTTTGCATTATTTCGCGCTTTGCTTTTGGAGAGGAGAGCTTAATAATTATCTTGTTACTTTTTTGTTTTACCCTGTATGCCTCTACAATCTCACTCTCTGTGATGTTTGCTCCTATTGACTTGGCAAAAGTTTCAACAATTTTTTTGAGATTTTCGTCGTCTTTCTTTGGTACGTTCCCAAGTTCAATATTTTTTTCAATTGATTGTTGTTCCAGCGCATATAATTTCTTTTCCATCTGATTAAAACGTTCGTCTTTCTCTCTATTCTTCTCATAGAGATCAGCCACCTGCGTTGCCAACTTTCCCATTGCCTCGTTTATTATTGAGAGGGAGTTGGCCATTTCTTTTCGCAGTTCTTCCTGAGATTTTATAATTTGTAGGCTCAGCTGTTCCATTATAGTTTTTATTTCTTTCGTATCTGATTTAAGCTCTGAGACATCAGCCATTACAGATGAAAGGTCGGGTTTTTGAGAGTCGGAAGCTCGATATCGCTTGCTTTCGGCGCCGTCCTCGTCGATCTCTTCGTTGCGGCGTTGTTTTGGGGGTCTCTGATCACCTTCTTTTATTATTTCTGCTGCATTTGTTTTCAATCTGCATTTTTGACATTTCCAAGCAAGTTTTTTTTCATTGCTCATTCTATTATACGGCATTTCCGAGAGAGTCGTGTAAAAGTAAAAGTAAAAATAAAAGTAAAAGTAAAAGTAAAAGTAAAAGTAAAAGTAAAAGTAAAAGTAAAAGTAAAAGTAAAAGTAAAAGTAAAAGTAAAAGTAAAAGTAAAAGTAAAAGTAAAAGTAAAAGTAAAAGTAAAAGTAAAAGTAAAAGTAAAAGTAAAAGTAAAAGTAAAAGTAAAAGTAAAAGTAAAAGTAAAAGTAAAAGTAAAAGTAAAAGTAAAAGTAAAAGTAAAAGTAAAAGTAAAAGTAAAAGTAAAAGTAAAAGTAAAAGTAAAAGTAAAAGTAAAAGTAAAAGTAAAAGTAAAAGTAAAAGTAAAAGTAAAAGTAAAAGTAAAAGTAAAAGTAAAAGTAAAAGTAAAAGTAAAAGTAAAAGTAAAAGTAAAAGTAAAAGTAAAAGTAAAAGTAAAAGTAAAAGTAAAAGTAAAAGTAAAAGTAAAAGTAAAAGTAAAAGTAAAAGTAAAAGTAAAAGTAAAAGTAAAAGTAAAAGTAAAAGTAAAAGTAAAAGTAAAAGTAAAAGTAAAAGTAAAAGTAAAAGTAAAAGTAAAAGTAAAAGTAAAAGTAAAAGTAAAAGTAAAAGTAAAAGTAAAAGTAAAAGTAAAAGTAAAAGTAAAAGTAAAAGTAAAAGTAAAAGTAAAAGTAAAAGTAAAAGTAAAAGTAAAAGTAAAAGTAAAAGTAAAAGTAAAAGTAAAAGTAAAAGTAAAAGTAAAAGTAAAAGTAAAAGTAAAAGTAAAAGTAAAAGTAAAAGTAAAAGTAAAAGTAAAAGTAAAAGTAAAAGTAAAAGTAAAAGTAAAAGTAAAAGTAAAAGTAAAAGTAAAAGTAAAAGTAAAAGTAAAAGTAAAAGTAAAAGTAAAAGTAAAAGTAAAAGTAAAAGTAAAAGTAAAAGTAAAAGTAAAAGTAAAAGTAAAAGTAAAAGTAAAAGTAAAAGTAAAAGTAAAAGTAAAAGTAAAAGTAAAAGTAAAAGTAAAAGTAAAAGTAAAAGTAAAAGTAAAAGTAAAAGTAAAAGTAAAAGTAAAAGTAAAAGTAAAAGTAAAAGTAAAAGTAAAAGTAAAAGTAAAAGTAAAAGTAAAAGTAAAAGTAAAAGTAAAAGTAAAAGTAAAAGTAAAAGTAAAAGTAAAAGTAAAAGTAAAAGTAAAAGTAAAAGTAAAAGTAAAAGTAAAAGTAAAAGTAAAAGTAAAAGTAAAAGTAAAAGTAAAAGTAAAAGTAAAAGTAAAAGTAAAAGTAAAAGTAAAAGTAAAAGTAAAAGTAAAAGTAAAAGTAAAAGTAAAAGTAAAAGTAAAAGTAAAAGTAAAAGTAAAAGTAAAAGTAAAAGTAAAAGTAAAAGTAAAAGTAAAAGTAAAAGTAAAAGTAAAAGTAAAAGTAAAAGTAAAAGTAAAAGTAAAAGTAAAAGTAAAAGTAAAAGTAAAAGTAAAAGTAAAAGTAAAAGTAAAAGTAAAAGTAAAAGTAAAAGTAAAAGTAAAAGTAAAAGTAAAAGTAAAAGTAAAAGTAAAAGTAAAAGTAAAAGTAAAAGTAAAAGTAAAAGTAAAAGTAAAAGTAAAAGTAAAAGTAAAAGTAAAAGTAAAAGTAAAAGTAAAAGTAAAAGTAAAAGTAAAAGTAAAAGTAAAAGTAAAAGTAAAAGTAAAAGTAAAAGTAAAAGTAAAAGTAAAAGTAAAAGTAAAAGTAAAAGTAAAAGTAAAAGTAAAAGTAAAAGTAAAAGTAAAAGTAAAAGTAAAAGTAAAAGTAAAAGTAAAAGTAAAAGTAAAAGTAAAAGTAAAAGTAAAAGTAAAAGTAAAAGTAAAAGTAAAAGTAAAAGTAAAAGTAAAAGTAAAAGTAAAAGTAAAAGTAAAAGTAAAAGTAAAAGTAAAAGTAAAAGTAAAAGTAAAAGTAAAAGTAAAAGTAAAAGTAAAAGTAAAAGTAAAAGTAAAAGTAAAAGTAAAAGTAAAAGTAAAAGTAAAAGTAAAAGTAAAAGTAAAAGTAAAAGTAAAAGTAAAAGTAAAAGTAAAAGTAAAAGTAAAAGTAAAAGTAAAAGTAAAAGTAAAAGTAAAAGTAAAAGTAAAAGTAAAAGTAAAAGTAAAAGTAAAAGTAAAAGTAAAAGTAAAAGTAAAAGTAAAAGTAAAAGTAAAAGTAAAAGTAAAAGTAAAAGTAAAAGTAAAAGTAAAAGTAAAAGTAAAAGTAAAAGTAAAAGTAAAAGTAAAAGTAAAAGTAAAAGTAAAAGTAAAAGTAAAAGTAAAAGTAAAAGTAAAAGTAAAAGTAAAAGTAAAAGTAAAAGTAAAAGTAAAAGTAAAAGTAAAAGTAAAAGTAAAAGTAAAAGTAAAAGTAAAAGTAAAAGTAAAAAGACCAGCAATAAATTAAAAAACACGCTTGAATTAACAGTGTTATCGCACGCACTTTTCTTCTTTCATAAATAAACAACAATCATTTGCCGCAAAAGGTCGTTAATGCTATTATACAACCTGGGTACAAATGTAATTTTTGTTTTAAACAATTTGATGATTCTATTGTTTTGTTCGTAACTGTATGTATATATATAAGGCCGGGTCGATTTGTAGGGAGGCAAAAAAATCGCCCATTGTTCTGTGAAAATCGTATTCTAGGGATCAAAATAAGAAACTTTGCCGAAGGAACCATACCTCTAAAACGAATTCTTATGTCCCCTAATTTGGGTCGAACTTTTGGGTAGGGGCAAATTTTGAAAACTCCCACTTTGACCCATTTAGAGTGCTCCAATCGAGTCCAAATGTATGACCGACCCACACTAACTTTGGAGGCCCGACCCACCCATGCCAGTGGCACACCCCCTGGAACCCCCCTGTGGGGTTCCCCATACAAACATTTCAAAAAATCGCCAGTTTTGGCACTTTACATGAAAAAATCAGGGAAATGCCTATGTTTTTTTCTTTTTGGAGTTTTTTTCTCTTTAGAAATTTATTCAACCCTTGCAAAAATTAAGGTATCACTGTGACACAATTGCAAATCGGAAAATTGCATGTGTGCGTTTTTTAAGGCACCACAAGACACAGCTGCATGTCGTAAACTTACTTGTGTATTTTTTTTATAGCACCTACTTAAGAAATGAAGGTTGTTTTTATTACTCTTTTTGTGGGTATTTTATGGCACCTTCTTAAGAAATGCGCGTTTTATGCAACCATTTTAACAATTTAGGTATCACTGGAATGCACCGCAACCCTTTTCAAAAATTAAGGTATCACTGTGACACAATTGCAGATCCTAAAATTGCTTGTGTGCGTTTTTAAGCCACCACAAGACACAGCAGGTAGAATTGAAATTACCATTTCATTCTTATTACCTCGTCTCGTAGACCATATATAACGCAACAGTTTTTGTGAATGCATTAAGTCGTTGTGAAGAACTCAAAGTGTGAAGTGCTAATTTCAGATAAAAAATATTTAAAAAAAAAATAATAAGTGATGTTGACCATTCCAAATCAAAAAGTTTACAATGAATCCACCATCCTCTACACCGCAAGATTTGCGGTAAGAAAGTTAAAATAAGAAAGTTATTTGCGATGTTCATAAGTTCTGGAGGCAATTCATTAAGAATATTGGGTATAACAACTCGGAGGGTATGTTTGCCATATTCGTTGTAGAAACGTTCAACTTGGTATCTTCCTTCGGCTCTTCTACGTGTGTTGTATTGATGGTTTATACTTATTCGATACTTTTGATCATAATAAAACTCATTCAGCAGTGTTGTTTTGTATATTCCTTCTATATTCAACACATTTACTGTTTTACTGAGATCTATATCAGCGTTTATATTCGCTACGTGGTGATGTAGTAGTTTTAGCACCTGGTTTTGACTTTTCTGAAGTGATTTGCAATGGGAGGAAGTGCCCCATGCGGTAATACCATGCCGTATATAGGGCTCACATAAGGAAAAATACGCTTGTCTTATTACATTGTTGTTGCTGCAGTTCTTCAGGTGGTAGAGCATAAACGATACTTTTTGGAGCTTTTTTCTGACGTACTGAATATGATCATACCATTTCAGATTGTGGTCGACGTATATACCCAGGTATTTGTAGGATGTGACTTGCTCTATTTTTGTCTTGCAAGGATCAATAGAAGAGTTGCTGAGATTGTTTGACTCTGTGGCATGTAGACATTCGAATTGTATTATTGTAATTAAATTGTATATTGATGTTGTGATGCAAAATATGTGGTGGTTTGACGTGCAGAAGTTTGGTTTGCAGTATCATCCGCGTAGGCAAAGCTTTCGCTGCGTTTTAGTTGCCTTAACATATCATTTGCGTACAAAATGTAGAGTATTGGGCCAAGTTTTGAGCCCTGTGGCACTCCATGTGTTATTTCTATTTCATCGCTAAGATTTCCATCGATTTTAACACGGTATCTTCTTAGGTGTAAATAGTTTTCAAACCACTTGAGTATGTCACCGCGTATGCCACAACTACAGATAGTTCGCAAGAGAGTTTCGTGTTTGAGCGTATCAAATGCTTTACTGAAGTCTACAAAAATTACAAGACTATGAAAATTTTTACTAAGTCCTTTATTTAGGTAACTAGCAAATGACCCTAGAAGTTGGTTAATGTTTTTTCCTTTCTGAAACCCGTATTGATTATCATGGATCAATTTGTTTTTCTTGATGAAATCAGTCAATCGCATAGCAACCACTTCTTCTAATATCTTTTCAAAGGCTGGTAATATTGCTATTGGCCTGTAATTTTCATAGTCTGATTTTGTTCCGTTTTTATATATTGGACGTATTATTGATAATTCAAGATTTTGCGGAATATTTGCTTCTTCTAGGCTCAAGTTTACAAGTTTTGTTATAGCGGGAGTCAACAGATTAGCATGCGTTTTCAAGTCTTTCGGCCGAATTCCATCATAGCCCGCACCTTTAACTTTCATTGTTTTAAGTATGCTGAGAATTTCCAAAGTACTAGCAGGTTGAATATAAATCGAGTTTTGTAAAGAGGTTTGTTCGTAATTCAATGTTTGGATTGAGCAGGTATGTATTGTTTTATTGACGTTTTTTTTGAATTTTTTAGCAAAACTGTTGGCTATTTCTGTTGTATTAGCAGATTTCATGTTTTTTATTATTACATCAAGGTTTGATGTTTTTCTGCCTAATATTTCGTTTACTATTTCCCACGTTTTCCTCATATCTGTTCGACTCTCATAAAATTTGTTGTGGTAAAATTTGTTTTTTGCGTATTCCAGCTTTTTATTTGTAATATTTCTATATGTTTTGTAATCGCGTTCTCGTCGCTTATCTTTAGGCTTAGCTAGCCATCTCTTATACAATTTATCCCTTGTTTCGCAGTATTTAATTAGTTCGTTGGTAATCCATTGATTGTTTGCTCTACTCGTCTTTTTCCTTGTAGCACATTCTGATTTTACTTATATGTGTTTAAATATGTTTTCTAGTTTCTCCTATATTATTTCAGAACTATTTTCATTTAAAACATATTCCCAGTTAGTGGACATAATTAGTGCGTTTACCCTATGATTGTTCATTACTTTTTTCGGTTGATTGTTGACATTATTTATGTTGTTGTTGTTTATTGCAATTTTGCAAACAAGAGCGTAGTGGTCCGAGATGTCCGTTTTGACTATATTAACAAAAGTATTACTCTCTTTGAATCTAATAAAAAGATGATCTATATTTGTGCTGGTCTCTCGCGCAATGTCAACTCGAGTGCTTTCTGTGTTGTTAGTGTTTTGCATACCGTGCGATGAGAGCATATCTAGGTAGGTTACTGTGTTGTTGTCCGTCTTATTCAGGTCGAGGTTCATGTCGCCAATAACGATTACATTTTGCTTTCTTTCCGATTCCTGCATTATCTTATCTAATTCTTGGAGAAACAGCGCTGTATTGCTTGACGGAGGGCGATATATTGCAAAGAGCGTAAGTTGGATATGGCTTTGTTTTATTTTTATTTGCATAGTTTCGAATGATGAATCGATTAGTAAAGATGATTCAAAAGGAATACATTCTCTTATGAATACGGCAATTCCACCTCCTTTGCCTTTTTCTCTGTTCATGTATTCTGTATTGAAACCATCTAAAGAGTACAACTCATTTTCATCGTTTGTAATATTTGTTTCAACGAGCACTATAATGTCTATGGAGTTTATTATATTGTTTATTGCAACTTTGAAAGAGGTAAAATTTTTTCTGAGAGAGCGTATATTAAGGTAGCAGCATGCAACACCGTGATTAGGAGAGTTGTTTAATGTATCTATTTCTTCAAAATTGTTTATAGTTTTTGTTATAAATGTACTCATTTTAGTTTGATAAATTTATTGTTTTCTGTTATGCGTGTTACTCTTTAAGGTTTAAATTATAAGGCCAATATCACTTTCACTTTTAATTTGGAAGACATTAGATTGCTCAATTTTTTTTTTGTCCTTCACGGACCCAGACAAATTTCCATCCCTTTTCTTTTGCTTTGTTTTTTGCCAGCCAAAGAAGGCGGCGATTTGTTGCTGTAAGGTGGTCATTGATGTAAATTCTTGTGCTGCTTCCGTTTTCAAATTTTTCTCCAAGAGAGTTAGCGTTCATTTTTTTTTCACGCGTTTTTTGCATTATTTCGCGCTTTGCTTTTGGAGAGGAGAGCTTAATAATTATCTTGTTACTTTTTTGTTTTACCCTGTATGCCTCTACAATCTCACTCTCTGTGATGTTTGCTCCTATTGACTTGGCAAAAGTTTCAACAATTTTTTTGAGAGATTTTCGTCGTCTTTCTTTGGTACGTTCCCAAGTTCAATATTTTTTTCAATTGATTGTTGTTCCAGCGCATATAATTTCTTTTCCATCTGATTAAAACGTTCGTCTTTCTCTCTATTCTTCTCATAGAGATCAGCCACCTGCGTTGCCAACTTTCCCATTGCCTCGTTTATTATTGAGAGGGAGTTGGCCATTTCTTTTCGCAGTTCTTCCTGAGATTTTATAATTTGTAGGCTCAGCTGTTCCATTATAGTTTTAATTTCTTTCGTATCTGATTTAAGCTCTGAGACATCAGCCATTACAGATGAAAGGTCGGGTTTTTGAGAGTCGGAAGCTCGATATCACTTGCTTTCGGCGCCGTCCTCGTCGATCTCTTCGTTGCGGCGTTGTTTTGGGGGTCTCTGATCACCTTCTTTTATTATTTCTGCTGCATTTGTTTTCAATATGCATTTTTGACATTTCCAAGCAAGTTTTCTTTCATTGCTCATTCTATTATACGGCATTTCCGAGAGAGTCGTGTAAAAGTAAAAGTAAAAATAAAAGTAAAAGCAAAAGTAAAAGTAAAAGTAAAAGTAAAAGTAAAAGTAAAAGTAAAAGTAAAAGTAAAAGTAAAAGTAAAAGTAAAAGTAAAAGTAAAAGTAAAAGTAAAAGTAAAAGTAAAAGTAAAAGTAAAAGTAAAAGTAAAAGTAAAAGTAAAAGTAAAAGTAAAAGTAAAAGTAAAAGTAAAAGTAAAAGTAAAAGTAAAAGTAAAAGTAAAAGTAAAAGTAAAAGTAAAAGTAAAAGTAAAAGTAAAAGTAAAAGTAAAAGTAAAAGTAAAAGTAAAAGTAAAAGTAAAAGTAAAAGTAAAAGTAAAAGTAAAAGTAAAAGTAAAAGTAAAAGTAAAAGTAAAAGTAAAAGTAAAAGTAAAAGTAAAAGTAAAAGTAAAAGTAAAAGTAAAAGTAAAAGTAAAAGTAAAAGTAAAAGTAAAAGTAAAAGTAAAAGTAAAAGTAAAAGTAAAAGTAAAAGTAAAAGTAAAAGTAAAAGTAAAAGTAAAAGTAAAAGTAAAAGTAAAAGTAAAAGTAAAAGTAAAAGTAAAAGTAAAAGTAAAAGTAAAAGTAAAAGTAAAAGTAAAAGTAAAAGTAAAAGTAAAAGTAAAAGTAAAAGTAAAAGTAAAAGTAAAAGTAAAAGTAAAAGTAAAAGTAAAAGTAAAAGTAAAAGTAAAAGTAAAAGTAAAAGTAAAAGTAAAAGTAAAAGTAAAAGTAAAAGTAAAAGTAAAAGTAAAAGTAAAAGTAAAAGTAAAAGTAAAAGTAAAAGTAAAAGTAAAAGTAAAAGTAAAAGTAAAAGTAAAAGTAAAAGTAAAAGTAAAAGTAAAAGTAAAAGTAAAAGTAAAAGTAAAAGTAAAAGTAAAAGTAAAAGTAAAAGTAAAAGTAAAAGTAAAAGTAAAAGTAAAAGTAAAAGTAAAAGTAAAAGTAAAAGTAAAAGTAAAAGTAAAAGTAAAAGTAAAAGTAAAAGTAAAAGTAAAAGTAAAAGTAAAAGTAAAAGTAAAAGTAAAAGTAAAAGTAAAAGTAAAAGTAAAAGTAAAAGTAAAAGTAAAAGTAAAAGTAAAAGTAAAAGTAAAAGTAAAAGTAAAAGTAAAAGTAAAAGTAAAAGTAAAAGTAAAAGTAAAAGTAAAAGTAAAAGTAAAAGTAAAAGTAAAAGTAAAAGTAAAAGTAAAAGTAAAAGTAAAAGTAAAAGTAAAAGTAAAAGTAAAAGTAAAAGTAAAAGTAAAAGTAAAAGTAAAAGTAAAAGTAAAAGTAAAAGTAAAAGTAAAAGTAAAAGTAAAAGTAAAAGTAAAAGTAAAAGTAAAAGTAAAAGTAAAAGTAAAAGTAAAAGTAAAAGTAAAAGTAAAAGTAAAAGTAAAAGTAAAAGTAAAAGTAAAAGTAAAAGTAAAAGTAAAAGTAAAAGTAAAAGTAAAAGTAAAAGTAAAAGTAAAAGTAAAAGTAAAAGTAAAAGTAAAAGTAAAAGTAAAAGTAAAAGTAAAAGTAAAAGTAAAAGTAAAAGTAAAAGTAAAAGTAAAAGTAAAAGTAAAAGTAAAAGTAAAAGTAAAAGTAAAAGTAAAAGTAAAAGTAAAAGTAAAAGTAAAAGTAAAAGTAAAAGTAAAAGTAAAAGTAAAAGTAAAAGTAAAAGTAAAAGTAAAAGTAAAAGTAAAAGTAAAAGTAAAAGTAAAAGTAAAAGTAAAAGTAAAAGTAAAAGTAAAAGTAAAAGTAAAAGTAAAAGTAAAAGTAAAAGTAAAAGTAAAAGTAAAAGTAAAAGTAAAAGTAAAAGTAAAAGTAAAAGTAAAAGTAAAAGTAAAAGTAAAAGTAAAAGTAAAAGTAAAAGTAAAAGTAAAAGTAAAAGTAAAAGTAAAAGTAAAAGTAAAAGTAAAAGTAAAAGTAAAAGTAAAAGTAAAAGTAAAAGTAAAAGTAAAAGTAAAAGTAAAAGTAAAAGTAAAAGTAAAAGTAAAAGTAAAAGTAAAAGTAAAAGTAAAAGTAAAAGTAAAAGTAAAAGTAAAAGTAAAAGTAAAAGTAAAAGTAAAAGTAAAAGTAAAAGTAAAAGTAAAAGTAAAAGTAAAAGTAAAAGTAAAAGTAAAAGTAAAAGTAAAAGTAAAAGTAAAAGTAAAAGTAAAAGTAAAAGTAAAAGTAAAAGTAAAAGTAAAAGTAAAAGTAAAAGTAAAAGTAAAAGTAAAAGTAAAAGTAAAAGTAAAAGTAAAAGTAAAAGTAAAAGTAAAAGTAAAAGTAAAAGTAAAAGTAAAAGTAAAAGTAAAAGTAAAAGTAAAAGTAAAAGTAAAAGTAAAAGTAAAAGTAAAAGTAAAAGTAAAAGTAAAAGTAAAAGTAAAAGTAAAAGTAAAAGTAAAAGTAAAAGTAAAAGTAAAAGTAAAAGTAAAAGTAAAAGTAAAAGTAAAAGTAAAAGTAAAAGTAAAAGTAAAAGTAAAAGTAAAAGTAAAAGTAAAAGTAAAAGTAAAAGTAAAAGTAAAAGTAAAAGTAAAAGTAAAAGTAAAAGTAAAAGTAAAAGTAAAAGTAAAAGTAAAAGTAAAAGTAAAAGTAAAAGTAAAAGTAAAAGTAAAAGTAAAAGTAAAAGTAAAAGTAAAAGTAAAAGTAAAAGTAAAAGTAAAAGTAAAAGTAAAAGTAAAAGTAAAAGTAAAAGTAAAAGTAAAAGTAAAAGTAAAAGTAAAAGTAAAAGTAAAAGTAAAAGTAAAAGTAAAAGTAAAAGTAAAAGTAAAAGTAAAAGTAAAAGTAAAAGTAAAAGTAAAAGTAAAAGTAAGAGTAAAAGTTTTTTTTTTTTTTTTTTTTTATTTTTTTTTTTTTTTATATAATTAAATACAATTCATAAATCCCGCGAAGCCCTAAGGGCTTATCTGCAGGAAAAAACTTAAACTAAGTAATTTACATATTTAAATAAAAGATACTTCTCTTATAATGATACATTTGAAATTATTTTTCACAGTGTAATTTTGTTTTCATAATATAATTTAGTTTTCATTGAAATTTCATTGAAATTGAGTTAAGGGAGTATTCCGGGTTGGAAAAATTTTTGTTCGATTTTCTTTTTTGCATATTCTTATAGCTTGGATATTTGAGAATATCGTCCTAAAAGGGTTTTTTGAAATTCTAAATACTTTAGGATATATGGCCTTTTTTTGTCTAGCAATGTTTTCGCCAAAATGCGATTTGCTTAATTTGGCTACTTTTTGAATGCAACGGTTTGAAGCAACTACCGAATTTCGTTCAACGCATTCTTTAGTAGGTAATAACTTGCTTGTATGCACATTTTAAAAATAAATGAATACACATTTTAGAGCTTTGAGTGTTGGCAGCTTTTAGTTCACTTTGAATTGAGTTATAAACCGGACGCACGCGCGCATACAGTTTTGAAAAGTACAGTTTTGATAAAAGTTTTTGTTTGTGCTAAAGACAATGGATAAAAAAGTAATAGAAATAAAAATAAAAGAAACACTGGTAGCAATCGAAAAACTCGTCCCTTGAAACGCCAGTTTCGTGGCAACCAACACGAAAGAGATGAGGACACGCACTATTGAGATTGCCAATTATATTGCAACTGTCTTATTTAACGAAGGTTTTTTGCCAATACTTTAACTAATTAACCAAATGGGCATCCCGATTGGCAACGTCACACATGATTTCGCCATGTCATGAAGAACGTTTGAAAAGGTCCGAAGGTAGAGCTCTGGCCGCATCAAAAGAAGGTAGAACTGCCCGAAGAGCACAAGGAGCCGCTGAGTCCTCATTTTTTGAAGAAGAGGAAGGAGTTCTTTATGGGGCTTGCATTGCAGATTGATATATGTAAGTAAGTAACCAAGAGCAATCGACGCAGAATTGTCGAATTTCTAAAACTGCATGCTCAAATTTTTCATTTCAATTTTTTTTTCTGATTCAAAAAATAATCGCTAAAATCGCGAAATTTGATTGAGGTAAGGACCAGAATTACATCTGTACTGAATCTAACGCCGTTTACTTTTCCATTTCAGATGATCCCAAGTCGAGTTATCCGGGCCGCAAGCAGCATACCTTTTTTTCGACGCCCAACTTTGAAGCCCTCGTACAAAGGGGAAAAAATTTTTTTATTTAATTTATACAAGTTATACAATAAAAAAAACAGAATTTAAATAACTCTGCGTTTTCAAATGAGAAGTTTTTAAAAAAGGGTCCAAAAACCGCCTTCCAACCAGGAATACTCCCTTAAGTGCATAAAAGTGAAGAGGGGATGTAACCTATTTATGAGTCCGGGTAAGAAACTCCTAGATAACGTAACCCCTGAATGAAATTCAATACTTTGTTATTGTTCTGACAAATGATTTTTTCAGATCACAAGTGGCGTAAGTCCTTTCATTTTAAATCTCCCATAATAATGAAGATAAATATAAGAAAAAAGTTGTGTTTGACTTCTGGAAGTAAATGCTATCATTCCTCATCAAAACATTCCTAAAAATATCTCACATTAGATTTCTACAGCGGAAATGAGAAATTTCAAAAAGAGTTCAGAGGCAAGTGGCGTAAGTCCATTCATTTTATATCTCCCTTAATAATGAAGATAATAACTAGAAGAAAGTTTTCTTCGACTTCTGGAACTAAATACTATCATTCCTCATCAAAACATTCTTAAAAATGTCTCACATTAGATTTCTACAGCGGAAATGAGTAATTTCAAAAAAAGTTTAGAGGCAAGTGGCGTAAGCCCATTCATTTTATATCTCCCTTAATAATGAACATAATCACTAGGGGAAAGTTTTGTTCGACTTCTGAAACTGAATGCTTTTATTCCTCATCAAAACATTCTTAAAAATATCGCACATTAGATTTCTACAGCGGATATGATAACTATCAAAAAAAGTTCAGAGGTCAAGTAGCGTAAGTCCATTCATTTTATATCTCCCTTAATAATGAAGATAATAACTAGAAGAAAGTTTTGTTCGACTTCTGCAACTAAATGCTATCATTCATCGTCAAAACATTCTTAAAAATATCTCACATTAGATTTCTACAGCGGAAACAATAAATTTTAAAAAAATTTCAGTTTATTATGGAAGTTTCTTCGTTATTTTTTTGTATTATTAAGTTAATTTTTTACTATATGAATAGCTCTTTGCATTCTTTTGACCTAGCTTATAAGCAAAACTGAGTTATTTATACATAAAATTTCTAATAAAAATTTTTCTAAATATTTCATTTTCTCAAAACTACCAAAAGTGTACTAGCGCCACTTGTGCTCTGAGCAGCTGAATTATCACTTTTTTTTTAAATTAAAATAAATTTATATAAAATGGTCAATTTTGTGAGCGCTATAACGGCCACAGTTCAAATTGGGTGTTTTAACCGGTCTTGTGGTCAAATTTAACTTAAATTTTATAAACATGACCGTTATGTCCGGTTTTTTAAATGTGTTTGTTTCTTAATACAAGCTTTTTATTATTATATTAATTTTTGCAGCTATTAATTGCATATGAATGCGGACTGCTTGTTTTGTGGGACTTGAGAGGGAAGTTTGCGGAAATTCGATGGCAATCAAATGAGCCTGTTAAATCTGTTGCATGGCACTATGAAGGAAAATACTTTGTTTCATCTCACTCAGATGGATCTTTATGCTCATGGCCTACAAAATATGTCCCAAAACCTCAAACATGCATGTTTCCACATGGTAAGATTTTAGTTACATTCTTAATGCTTTTATAAATTAACCGAAAGAGATATTCAAGTAAGTCCGAAAAATTTAACTTAGTCACCAGAATTTTGTTGTTTATAATTTTTTGCTTTGTTTACTACGATAAAATACAGTTATTTGACATAATTTCTCTAAAATATATCTCAAAGTTTAAAAAAACGTATTAAAAAGGTCGCAACTAATAACAAATAAATTATATTGAGTACTGACACCTTCAAGTGCTTTTTTCACTCTTGTTCACAAAGTTGAGTATACAATAGAGCACCAATGAAATATATGAAATGTGTAAAAGTTTTTTATCTTCGCTCCCCTCGCATTTTAATAAAGAATAAGGCTGAAAATAAGATATGCAAAACAAATTTGTACCGCTAGTGACAGTGGCGGATCTACATACGAGCGAAAGGGCTTTAGTCCCCCCCTTAGAGAATTTTTTGTACGGGAAAATAATGAAAATAAGCCTTAAAAGATCAAATAAACTAGCAAGAAAGTTCGTTACTACTAGCAAGTTAACTTGACTACTAAGTTAACTTGACGCATAAAAATAAATAAGAAATAATGAAGAGAAACGCAGCTTGCGACATCCGAAGTTTTTAAATAAAAAAATACCTTAAAACCTCAGAAAACTGAAATACCAACAGACGAAAAACAGAAGCTTTGATGGTTTGATTATTTGATATAATTTGATCAAGTTGGAAGGTGACTATTCCGGGTTCAGGCGTGTTCTAAAAGGCGATTTTTAAATTTGATTAAAAGAGCTGATTAAAAAAAACTACTACAGATATATATTAAAACTTTTTAACTATTTTTATCAAGTATTCAAGAATACAAAAAAAAAAATATTTTTATTTTAAATTCATCTACATGGAAGCCCACAGGTGGCGTTGCAAATTGGCGTCCAAAAATTCTAGTGAGACAAATAAATCTATGCTGGGTCATCTGAAAAAAAAGGTTTGTGGTTAATTTAAAGACCTAATTCTTGGGATCGCCGTGGCCCGATTTTGATTTTTTCATTCACAAGGAAAAAAATGAATGTTTTTGACTATAAAATGTCATCAGTTTTCGGGCTTTCAACTTTGAGCTCAAACATTTTTTTAAATCAAAAATTTAAAAATCGGGCCACGGCGATCCCAAAAGTTAGATTTTAAAATTATTTACAAAAGTTTTTTTTAGATTACCCAGTATGGACTTATTTGTCCCAACGGAAAAGTAATTTTTTTTGGACGCCAAATTGCAACGCCATCTGTGGGCTTACATGTACATGAATTTAAAAAAAATATATTTTTTATTTTCTTGAATATTTAATTAAAATAATGAGAATAGTTTTTCTAAATAACTGCAGTAGCTTTTATTCTTCAGCCTTTTAAAATCGCCTTTGAAAACACGCCTCAAGCGGGAACAGTCGCCTTAACAAATTAGTTCTTTGCAATACCTACAATACCTACACTACAATACCTGGCATAATTTTACTTAAGGGCCCACACCTATATATATATATATATAATATATAATAAATCGGGGATTTGCCGAAGTGGAATACAGTGGGTCCCTTTTCGTCCCCTATTGGACAAAAGATGCTACTGCTCGGAGCACTCATACGTGAGCATGCTCCCTATATAAGCATCCTTTGTCACCTCAAGCATATCCTTGTAGGTCAGTTGACTAATCTCGGCTTCGCCAATAAATGGACGTCCCAGAATGGTCAATATTATGCTTGCCACCGCCGGACACTGGCACAGAATGTGTGCTACTGTTTCCGGGTCTCTAGGAATAACCTATACATATCGTCCTCGGTCATAGTCATCTTCCTGAGATGGTACATGTAGGGACCGTGTCCTGTGACCAGTGCAGTAAGTCAGCTTAAAAACCTTCGATTGTATTGGCTAACTTTTGCTACCTCACTACAAGACCACTTTACGGCCGCCTTTGATTGCCTGCAATTAACAGCTTCTTCCCACCTTGTACGGTGTTCCGATTTCGTCTGGTCCACAGAATTCTTCTACTGATCCTTCTCTCGCTAAACAGTCAGTATTTTCATTCTGTTCTATGTCAATATGTCCTCTCACCCACATAAGTGTAAGCTCATTTAACTGATCTCACCTATTGAGTTTGGTAAGACATTCTATCGCCAACCTGGAAGTGATGTCTGTCCGTTGCATGCACCAAAAGGGCAATGAAAATATTCTTGCCATTTACCCGGTCATCTATCAGGTGGTCCATCGCATGCACCACACCAAGCATTTCCGCCTGGTATACAGACACAAACCTCCCTAACCTCAGTACACAAGATAGGCTCAACTCTTCTGAGTAAACGCCTGCTCCGGAGAGAGCCGTCTGGGAACATACTGATATCGTTACCAGTGATTTCTTCGCAAACGGCTCCATCTGTTATAAGAGTTGTTTAACATTTTTCTGTTATTTTTACTCTCTGCTTTCCATCCATAGGAATACACGTCTCCCTGATATCTCTCTGTACAATATCTAGAATGCGCATATGACCATGTAGGGCCGTTGCCCCATGCCACGTAGCATTTCGCAACATCCTGAGGGCTGTTAGTGCTGCCGTTTTCTTTATTTCTAAATCCAACGGCAGCATACCTACAGAACCTCCATTGCGCTTGTTGGAGTGGTGCGTATTGCACCTGCTATTCCAACACACGCCAGCCGTTGGACTCTGTCCAGTCTCTTCTTAGTGGTTTTATGGCTTACTTTTGTCCACCAAATCACCGAAGCATACGTGTTGTCAGGTCTAACCATCATAGTGAAGACCAATTTCATAGCCTCTGGACTTAGCCCCCATTTGAGTCCACAAACGCGTCTACACTGGAACAGAACCCTCTTGGCTCTTTGAATGCTATCTTCTACATGCTCATTCCAGTTCAGTTTGCCTTTTATTTTTTATTTATAAACTTATTGATGCAATAAAATTTTGTCGGTCTCGAATGGCTTAGGAGATAAAAATCCAATTTCAAAGAAGCTAATTTCACAAAATTTCAACATGATCAAATTTTCAAGGAAAAACAGTTTAAAGTTATCGTCAACAATATATCAGCTTTAACCCTCATAGGTTTAAGTTGAATTATGACAAAATTTGTACAATCATAAGAGCAGGCCAAAAATTTTTATTAAAAATCGCTGCGATTTTAACTGAATCGGGCTGATTTTTATCAAAAATCGCGGCGATTTTAACTGAATTGGGGTGATATTTAATAAAAATTTATAGCCTGCGGCGCTCATTCTTTATGATATTATTAATTTATTAATGCATAATTTTTTTTCATAAATTCAAAAATTTTTTTAAAATTCGTAACGATTTTTAATATATTTTTTCGCCTGCCGCGCTCATCCTTTTTTTATTTTCATAAATAACTTTTGTAAACCTTTACATATTTGCCTAAGTCACTTCAAAATGATTTAGGAATATCCTTTATTATGAAAATAAATGTGTTTAGTAAATCTTTATATATTTACCTTTTTAAATCCAAACACTTCACTTTTAAAAGCTTTTACTCTTGGTGCATTTATTAAAAAATCAAACTTAAATCGCCATTGGCACAATTCTAATTAACCTTTGCCCGGTGAAAGAGGTACAATTATACCTTTTTCGTTTTTTATAGAATTTAGTATAAGTATAGAATGAAACGACCTTTTTCACAGCATTGGATTTAGGGGCTCCAAATATACATTAAGAAAAAAAGGGAAAAGGACGTGGGCCCCAAAGTAAAGTTATTGCCAATCCCCATTTCATTACTTATTGCTAGCTGAAAAACAAAACAGTATTTGTTTAATGTTTCTGCTTAGGTCTGGAACTCATTGATTTTCAGGTTGGCCTTTGAGCCTTGTAGTCATACACTTTCTCTTAGTTGTTTGATTCTAAACAACTTTGTTTCTATATTACTAGGTATATACTAGCTGAAAAATAATAAAATATCGTTAGAGTCAAAAAAATGCTAAAAATCCCATTTTTTATTAAAAATAAAAGTATTTTGTATGTAAAAATTGTGTAAAGCTTTGATTCTCCAACATGAAATTCTGAGAATGCATTAAAAATTAATTCCTCAATACGACAAGGTTTTCAAAACGCCAAAAATGGCTAACCATGAAAAATATGAATGAAATATTTAGTGGCCAAAAAATTTAAAATTCTTCAATAAAGTGAGTTGTTTTCCTTCATGTCCTAGTGACAATTTTTTTTTTTAATTTTCCACTATGTATAACTACACTCAAAAATAAAATCAACAAAAAACAATTGGAGATTTTGATAAAAATTGTTCATATTGACAAAACAAACCACCTTTTTCAAAATTTACAATTTGGGTTTTATTAAAAAATGAGCACTTTTTCCCCATACAACCAAGTACTGACATGTGTCGATACCTGCCAGCAAGGGTTCACGTGGTCCTAGGTACACCAAATTTTTTATATTTCTCTTAACATTGTACAGAGAAATTAAAGGGGTGAGCCAATCAGGGGGTTAATCATCAACATAATATAAGCGTACGTAAATAGGTACGTTCTAGGGACGTATATTCATTTAGGTCAGCTGATTTTTTTGAATGAAAGTTATTTTGTGAGGAAAAAAACAAAACCAATTCTTCAAACATATCGCACTCTATCTACAAACGAGACTTAACTCAAAATTTTAAAAATTTCAAGAGAAGCAAAAACAATTTTTTTTTCAAAGGACTCCATTCGAAACAAAGAGACAAAATGACTTCTTTTTTTTTAATTAAAGAGTAAGAAGGTAATTGAACAATTATGATAGTTGATGGAGGTAATCACTACGAATATTTTAACATTAAAAAGTAAAAATTTTTAAATACTGAGTTTTGTCTGTTTTGTAGATATAGTACGATTTCATTTTGAAACATTTCTGAAACAGCGTTGCCGTTTTTATTTCGACCGAAGTTTTTCACTTCACTTTTATATCGAACACTTCCACACTTCCTCTCTTGTGAATACACTTCGGTTTTTAGCGGTAAAAGCTGTTTTTATTTATTAATTTATCCGTAAATATTTTATATTATTTCACATTTAAAAGGCAATTAGTTGCTTACTGTTGAAGTTAAAGAATATCTTTTGCTTTTACAGCTTACAGATTGCGTACAAATCAAAGTTAAATGCTCAGCTATCAAAGCACAACAAATTTTTTTGTTTTTGTGTGTTTGAATATGTAAACATTTGCATCATTGAAATCAGTTAAAAATTCCTCGATTTATTTAATTTTAAATTTTAAGCATTATTACTTCTGTTAAAAACAGCACAAAATCGTTGTTTTCATGCTGTTTTGCCTGAATAGAAAAAAAATTGTGCTTTTAGCTGGTTTGAAAACAAAAATTTTTAAATATAAAACCAGTTTCCCGTGACAAAGTATTAGTATTAGTTTATTGTAATTTGTAAAATTACGTATTTTCAAAAGCAATACTGTTTGCGTGGCTTTTCATAAAAATTGTTTTCTAAAAAGAAAACATGCGAAAACAAGACCAACAACAACATCCTCGAAGATGCTGTGCTAATTGTACCATTACTTGTGTGTCTGTGGAACTCGCTTAAAAATCAACGAATGTGTGTGCTTGTGTGTTAACGTACATGAATTATTTTTACATATGAATTTTGACATTGAAATAGAAACTAAATTTTTTCTTGTCCAAATCCATAATGTATAGCATTTTCTGGGGTTGTTTTTTTTAATTAAGTATTGCCCAGCATTTTCGCGGAGCACACTTTGAGTAACGCTGCTATAATAAAACTTGGAAAAATAAAAAAATTTAAATATTTATTGAGTGAATGAAACAAGGATCACTTTGGTATTTTTAAAATCCAACTCCATTTTTCCTTTAAATTTTTAAAACAATATGTTATTTTCGGTTCATGCCATAAACCTTTGTTTAACCTATCATATTATAACTATTCATTAAAATATTAACTTAAACGTGCCTTTTCATCACTTAAACTAATTTTGGCAGAAACCCAGAAAAGATTTTTTTTTTTTTTTTTTTTTTCATAAAGCATTAGTACAAATACTCTAAGTTCTTTTGCAGTACAACATGTTAGTATAAATAAACAACAATTGATTTGGATATAACAACAGAGTAATAACAATTACAATAAATAAAAAATTAAATAATAGGCAAGTTTAACAGTTATTAAAAAATCTTAAATATTAAAACTTAAATATGAAGGATAATAAAGAGAAGAAAATTGCTAGGAAAGACAGAAATTAAGTAGTAGAAAAGTGAGCAAGAATAGATTACCTAAATTATTCCGCCCGAGTTATTTCTCTTACGCCATGTGGTAAAGTATTCCATAGTTTTATAAAATTAATGAAGAAAAGATGGGAGGTATTAAGAGAGCTATGCCTAGGAGCAATAAGTACGTTACATCTTCTAGATGTACTGAACTGCAATTTTTCATATAGATAATGTGGTGTTTTTCTATTTAAAATTTTATGAAGAAAGATGCAGTTTCTAGCATTGAGATAATTAATCAGGTTGCACCCGAGTATTGCATTTCTGAAAGTTGAGAGACGGTCAAATTTTTTTAAGCCAAATACAAAACGAGTGGTGCAGTTATATGCAATATTCAGTTTTAATTGAGAAGACGAATCGAGTTTACTGTAAACTACTTCCGAAAATGTAATAACTGGTAAAATAAGCTGCTTCAGAAGCATTCGCCTAAGGTCAAGAGTACAAAGATTAGCTGATATTCTTAAATTTCGAAGGATATAATAAACTTTACGGACAACACTATTTACATGATCAACGCATGGTAGGGACGAATTCATATAAAAACCCAGATTTACTATTTCCGACACGACACTATTCATTTATATAGTTATAGTTCATTTATAGCAATGTAGAGGTCAGGAATATAATCCAGATAACGTTTATTCTTACAAATAGGTAGTACAAAAGGTTTGGTGGCATTTAATTGTAGTCCATTAGTAGCAGCTCAATGATCGATGCTTCTTAGATATCTATAAGTTAAACTCTACTTGATAAATAGATCTGAACATCGTCCGCATAAGCGTGCACAGAAGAATGTTTGCAAACAGCAAAAATATTATTTATAAAAATGAAAATTAAAGAGGGCCAAGACTTGAACCTTGTGGTACATCATTTAATACAAATTAATGTTTAGAGAACGCCAATCCCACTTGAGTTCTTTGCAATCTATTCGACAAGTAGCTTGATATAAGATTCACTCCACTTTCACTCAAACCAAATAGAGTACTGAGCTTCTGGCATTAGTACTGGTGATTTACTTTGTCAAATGGTTTTGAAAAATCTAACAGTCAGAGAAAAGACATCTAACCAGTATCATAAGCGGGTCGTAAGACATCCATAACCTTGACTACAGCAGAAGCACACCCATGCCCTACACTGATGATATTGATATTGTCGGTAGAACCAAGAGAGATGTTACCGCTGCACGATAAACGAGGGTAAAACAAAGTATATGCTGTGTGCAAACAAGGGAGCGCGGCGTTTAGACTTCCACGTTTCATCCGTCAGCTACAACTTTGAAGGAGTCAAGGAGCTTGTATAACTTGGCACCGCCATTAATAACAACAATGAAGCCAGCCTGGAGATTAAGCGAAGAACAATCGACAAAACTAACACTCTACAAAACGCTCGTTCTACGTGTGCTGCTTTATGGCGCTGAGGCATGTGTAATTTCGCAAACTGACGCAGCCGCTCTGGGGGTGTTCGAGAGAAAAGTTCTTCGCAAAATCTGCGGTCCTGTTCGAGTCGCAGATGACTATCGCATCCGAATGAACCACGAGCTGTATGAGCTCTACGAAGAAATTGACGTAGTTCGGCGTATTACTGTGCAGCGACTACGTTGGCTGGGTCATGTCCATCGTTTGGACGACGAAGCTTCAGCGAAAAAGCTGCTCGAGGCGAGGGTCACTGGTCAACGACGACGATGGAGACCATGCCTCCGATGGATGGACCAGGCTGAGGAAGCCCCAACCGCATTTGGTGTATCCGATTGGAGAAGGCGCGCGCAAAGCAGAGGCGCCTGGCGAGAGCTGATGAGGTTGGCTGAAACCCGAACACGGGTTGTAACGGCCACCTAAGTAAGTGAGTAAGTAAGTCGTAACAAGAAGGAGCAAAATAAAAATCCTACGAAAATAAAAATAATATTAAAAACTATACTTCTTCAAATTGTCCTTTTCTCCCTTTCTCCATTCTCCCTTTTATAAGAACCGTTGTCTCCAGGTAAGCCTCTACGAGTTCCTCCATATACAAAGGTCTGGGCTTATTCCTAACCTTCTGTTCGTTTTTACGAGTACTTTTCCCCACCTGAAAAGTTCTTTCTTGTCTTGCTTCGTTAAGCATTAGCATTTGTGTTTCCTGTGCCTTATGAACTTTATTTCTTATTTCCATCTCCAACTCCAGAGACAATTTGTGGGTCCCGTCTATTGAGCGCTTGTTTATAACCGAGTGAATGGTTTTGTTGTACTTATTTGAAGTACTGTGAAGTGGTGGTGCATTTGCAATTTGCATATTGGAATGATTGAGCAAAAGTGATCTTACTGTCTCGGAGTTAAGAGAGGGGTCGTTATCACAGAATATTGTTTTGATGCGATGATAAAAATTGAAAAGTTGTAGAATTATTGATTCTATATCTATTATAGTTCTCGAGGCTATGGGCTGAACCATCGCAATTTTAGGAAGTTTGTCATGACTTACTTACTTACTTAGTTGGTCGTAACAACCCGTGTCCGGAGTTCAACCGACCTCATCAGCTCTCGCCAGGCGCCTCTTCTTTGCTCGCGCCTTCTCCAATCGGATACACCAAGTGCGGTTAGGGCTTCCTCAGCCTGGTCCATCCATCGGAGGCATGGTCTCGTCGTCGTTGACCAGCGACCCTCGCCTCGAGCACCTTTTTCGCTGGAGCTTCGTCGTCCATACGATGGACATGACCCAGCCAGCGCAGTCGCTGCACAGTTATACGCCGAACTACGTCAATGTCATCGTAGAGCTCATACAGCTCGTGGTTCATTCGGATGCGATAGCCATCGCCGACTCGAACAGGACCGAAGATTTTGCGAAGAACTTTTCTCTCGAACACCCCCAGAGCGGCTGCGTCAGTTTGCGACACTACCCATGCCTCAGCGCCATAAAGCAGTACAGGTAGAACGAGCGTCTTGTAGAGTGTTAGTTTTGTCGATCGAGAGAGGGCTCTGGAACTTAGTTGCTTACTGAGCCCGTAGTAGCACCTATTAGCAATTATTGTTCTTCGCTTTATCTCCAGGCTGATTTCGTTTTTGGTATTAATGGCGGGGCCAAGGTAAACGAACTCCTTGACTACTTCAAAGTTATAGCTGCCGGATGAAACGTGGGAGTCTAAACGCTGAGCTCCCTTGTTTGTAGACAGCATATATTTTGTTTTGCCCTCATTTATCGTCAAACCCACTTTGGCTGATTCCTTTTCGATAGCGGCGAAAGCAGCGGTAACATCTCTCTTGGTTCTGCCGACAATATCAATATCATATGATAGAATATGGTTTTATTACATATTACGTAATATCGTGAATATTACGATGCACACCGGCCTTTCGTACGATCCCCTCCATGATGATGTTAAAGAGATCGCAAGACAGTGGATCGCCTTGCCTGAAACCTCTTTCGGTATTGAAGGTTTCGGAGAGGTCATTTCCTACCTTGACGGAGCTGCGTGTGTTGCTCAACGTCATTCTGCAAAGTCTGATCAACTTTGCAGGTATACCGAACTCAGACATTGTTGCGTATAGGCAATCCCTTCTCGGGCTATCGAACGCAGATTTTAAATCGACAAAGAGATGGTGTGTGTCAATTTGATTTTCGTGGGTTTTCTCCAGGATTTGTCGTAGCGTGATAATCTGGTCTATGGTGGACTTACCAGGTCGAAAGCCACACTGATAAGGTCCAATCAGTGTTTTTGTAATCGGCTTTAATCTTTCACACAGTACGCTTGAGAGAACCTTATATGCGATGGAAATAAGACTGATACCTCTTTAACTTGCGCAGATTGTTGGGTCTCCTTTGTTAAGTATAGGGCACAGTACGCTGAGGTTCCAATCGTCGGGCATGCTTTCTTCTAGCCATATTTTGCTGATGAGCTGATGCATGCGCCTTATCAATTCATCGCCGCCAGTTTTAAACAATTCAGCTGACAGGCCGTCAGCACCCGCTGCTTTGTTGTTTTTGAGTCGTTGGATAGCAACTCGAACCTCATCATGGCTAGGTGGTGATACTTCCACTCCGTCATTGTTGATTGGTAGCTCTGAACTGCGCTCTCCATGGGCGGCATTGGTGGAATCGTCGCCAGTAAGTTAATTGGAGAAGTGCCGTCTCCACAATCGCAGCACACACTTCGTATCCGTATTCAGATCTCCATTTTCGTCTCTACAAGTGGATGCTCCGGGCTTGAAACCTTGGGTTAGACGCTTAACCTGTTGATAGAATTTTCGTGCATCCTTCTTGCCCTGGTATACCTCTAGTTCCTCACGCTCACGCTTTTCCTGCTCTCTTTTCTTGCGTCTGAAAAGGCGCCTCTCTTCCTTCCTCTTTTCGCGGTAGTTTTCTCGCACGGCTCGCGTTGCAGCTGACTGAAGCGTTTTTCTATAAGCGGCGTTTTTTACTGCAGTCGCAATGCGACACTCCTGATCATACCACTGGTTCCGAGGTTGCGGGCGCCGGAAACCAATGACTTCTTCAGCGGCAGCGCGCATGGAGTGGGATATATGCGCCCAAAGTCCGCCGGCGTCGGCGAGTCCAGAGGTTGGTTGGTTGAGCTTAACCGAGAGTTGAGCGGAGTAGGCTTCGGCAGTCCGTTGTAATTGCAGCTTTGCGACATCTAGCTTTCGTTGCATTCCTGTGCGTATGTTCTTGGCATTGCATAATCGCATGCGGATCTTGGCTGCAACAAGATAATGGTCGGAGTCAATGTTGACCCCCCGAAATGTACGCACATCTAGAACACTAGAGGCATGCCTTCCGTCGATTACAACATGATCAATTTGGTTTCGCGTTTTTTGATCCGGGGACAGCCAGGTGGCCTTGTGGACGTCGAGGTGCTTAAATCTGGTGCTACTAACTACCATGTTTCGCGCCGCGGCGAAGTCAATCAGTCTTAAACAGTTGTTCGTGGAGGTCTCATGAAGACTGAACTGACCGACAGTGGGGCCAAAGATGCCTTCCCTTCCGACTTTCGCATTAAAATCGCCGAGGACTATTTTCACGTCATGGACCGGAAGGTGGTCGTATACGTCCTCAAGACTAGCGTAGAAAGCGTCTTTGACGGCTTCGTCCTTTTCCTCCGTCGGAGCGTGCGCGCAAATAAGGCTGATGGAGAAAAATTTTGCCTTGATGCGGATCGTGGCCAATCTTTCGTTGACAGGTGTTAACCGGGAAACAAGGTGGCGTAGTTTCCGGCTAATAACAAATCCACCAATAAATTCGCGCCTCTCCGCATGGCAGCAGTAGTAGATATCACAGTGTGCTTGTTTAGAGCAGCCTTGCCCTTTCCATCGCATTTCCTGGATGGCGGTGATGTCAGCCTTTATCGTTTTGAGGGCTTCCACCAGTTGGATAATGGCACCTTCCCTATAAAGGGTTCGGACATTCCAGGTGCATATCCGTAAATCATTGTCCGTTTTTCGTTTGCGGTGGTCGTCAACGTAATTGGGGTTCTTATCCGAGGCTGGTTTAGTTTTCATTGGGCACTAATAATGTGGCGGGACCCAAACCCTGCGCACATTCCATGTTTAAGGTCTATGGAGTGACCCGCCGCTCAAATTAGCCGTCAAACTGACGGATGCCAGTTTGCCGTTGCCCAGGGAACGCCACGTTTGTCAATACACGTGAGGAAATATTTCTTATCAGTAGAAAATATGTAAATATGCAATATCTCACCTGCATACGAAGGGATGGGTGTTTTCCCAATTATGTGCTTTTGTGGGTGGCGGTCATACTTTGCTCTTTGGTATATTTTACAATTTGCGACAACGTCATTTGCCAGTTGAGTCAACTACGGAAAAAAATAATCCTGAAGGATTTGCTTCGTGTTTTCTTGAGAAGCACTATGGGGCCTGTTGTGCTCTACAACCACAATCTATATTTGTTCGTTTCTCTACTAGAGAAATGTATGTGATTTCTAGTCTTTTTTCCAAATAGACTAAAGGTGCGTGTTGATGAAACTGTCTTTCCTCTATTATTATCTGATTTTGAAAACAGTTGACTGGCTTATCAGACGATTCAATAGTGTAGGTCAAGGATATTTCGCTATTGATATCACTATATACGATATCACTATACGACGATATCACTATATACTGTAGTGATATCGGATTGTGTATCCTCTTCCAGAGCGTGAATTTTCTGTCGTGACAATGCATCAGTGACGTAATTCTCCTTCCCTTTCTTGTAAAAAATTTGAGCGTTATGCTCGTCAATGAAAGCTTTTCACCGCTTTATTTTGGCGTTTGGAAAATATTTAAATTTTTAACGCCTTAAAGATAATTTCTAAGGCATTTTAACGCCCAGACTATGGCGAGGAACTTTCACTCATTGGTTGCAAAATTTAATTCCCTATCTTCAAAGGTTCTTGAAATCATAGCTATTGGTATCCCATCTTGGGACAAAACCGCCCCTAGACCACATGAAGAATTGCCAGTTGTTAAGTCGAATGGCTTCGTGTAATCTAGGTAAAGTAACATCACGTCCTCTGACGCCAGGCTTCCCTAAATTTATCGAAAGCTTGACATTGCTTTTCAATCAAAGTTCACTGGTATTTTCTTTGACGGTCCAGCGCTAACTTTGCCATTTTCGCCCTTTAGCATGTCCGTTAACGGCTTTGCTATCGAAATCTTTGATAAAGCATCTATAATAGCTTGCTAGACCCAAAAACGATCTGACATGAACTGCATATTTGGTTGATCATAGTTTCGAATTGCTTCTACCCTACTAAGACTTGTCGCAATTCCATTCCTAGACACCACAAAGCCCAAATACTCAACTTTATTCTTGAAAAATTTAGATTTCTCACGAGAGACCCTCATGTTGGCCTCAAAAAAGTTATCTAAAATCCAAGCGATATGTTTGACTTGGTCGCTCATAGTTTGGAGAAAATAATACGTCATCCACGTAAACATAGCATGATTTTCCTATTTGTTCCCTAAGAACATCATGAATTGCCCTTTGAAAAATGCTTGGTGCATTTTTTAAACCAAAAGGCAACCTACAGAACTCATATTTTCCATTTACATTTTACATTTATTTCATATTTTCCATTTCCATATGATTTCCATATCATAATTTATATTCCTGTCTTCTCTCTGTCGCGTTCTGCAAGCAGAATTTGATGGAAATCTGACTTAAGGTCCAGTCTTGTAAAGTAACTTGCTTTCCTAATATTCGACAATATAACATTCACATTCGGAATAGGATATTTGTCAGCAATTGTTTTTGCGTTTAATTTTCTAAAATCTATGACAAGTCGTTTCTTAGTATTTCCGTGTTCATCGGTGCCTTTTTTATCTACAAGCCAGACGAGGTTCTTGTATGATGGCCTTATTATACCATTCACAAAATCAGCTACTCCCATTGGGTATAGGTATGGCTTTGAATAAATAGGTTCCTCATTCTCTGTGCGAATACTAGCCATGATATTAATATTAAAAAGGAGTCCTTCTTCGGGCTTCGCAAAGACACCCATTCTATTTTAAAGCATTTCTTGAATTCGTCTGATATTGCCTGAGGCATTTCTTTGTTTTCTATGTTTGTCAAATTTACATTCAATAATTTTATGATTTCTGACACAGTATTAGGTCTTAACTCTCTATTTTTAAAATTCAGTGTTGCACATACTTATGTTAGTAACTCTAGCTCAATTATTCACACGTGTTTCAATTCTTGTAAAGGTTTAACATAATTTTTTGAAGCGCCCGTATCTATCAATAATTTGATTGCTCTCCCTGCAATCGTTCTCTCTATGTATGGAAGCAGGGAATTATGTCTTAAGAATCAACCTGATCATATTCTATAAGTTCGTCGTCGATATCCGCAGCCTCCACTTCCGCGCTAGTCTGATAAGCCTCTTGGTTAAGTTGGACTTCCTCCTGAGCTAAATGATTGATTATTTGCTGTTTTGGTGTTGTGAATCTTGCTGTACCACTGTTTGGTCTTTTCACTGCTTGTTCTTGTCTCCTATTCGGTTGGTGTGTTCTCCACTGATTATTGTTAATATGTACCTGATTGGCTTGAAATTGTGTGGTTTGCCTAAGACGTGTTGACTGATCAACGTCCATTGACTCCTGTTCTGATTTCGTTGATTTGCATTAAGGACCCTTGTTTTTTATAAATATATGGGTTTTTTCCATGGGTGGCACTATTGTTATTCCTAAGTCACGATTCTGTCTCTAGCCGACTGTCTTTGTTCATTTTTTTGAGGTTTGTTCTCTATGCTCCTAGCATAATTGTTAGCGAAATTGTAGCGTTCGTGATTAGATTCAACCTCCTGAGCCAAAGCCAAAGGGAAAGGAAGATATTTTTGACTTGGCCAGATATAAATACGCGTAATGCATCCATTCTGTATTTTTCGTTAAAAGATGCAGCCAAGTATCTGTCGTATGTCATAATTGTCTTATTCGTAAGGAGTGCAAGTTTTCTTTCTACCTAGTCGTAATATTGTAAAAGTGGTAAATGTTCCTGTCGTAGTGTTGATAACTCTATAAGATATATTAGACCGCTTATCGGCGTACGTAAAATCGTGTCTGTTGATAATAGCCCTAAAATTCAAAGGAGTATCACAGGACGCCAGTACCGAGTTAGCCGGGCCTGTCACTTTGTTTCGTATGATACCGAGAGCTTGGTAATAAACGGAACTTCCTTCATACTTTTCATAAATTTGTACGCAGTGTGCGTAGCCTTTCTTCAAGAGAAATATGTCTCATACCTGCCCTCGAAATCCGGTAAAGGTTTTACTACATCTAAGGTTTCCTTATATAACACACCTTCAGAAATCTCTGCTTCTTTGTATTGCTCTTCTTCCAGTGTACTAACCTTTATATCCCTTAGGTCTTTACTAATATTTTCCAATTTCTGTTCAAAGCACCTTTCCTGTATTGCGAGTGCGCTATTAACAGCACTCTCTATCAGCGTCTTTAGCTGATCTGACGTTATTGCAATTTCTAAATTCTGTTTCGTTTCGTTTCGTGATTTGTGTTATTACTCTGACCAACTGCGGAATTTTGAAGATCCCTTAACAAACTTTCTAGTTCACTATCACTCATCAAAGGTAAAAATTTTACCAATTAAATTTTCCGCTGGCCCACACAAAAATTGGAATTATTTAAGTATTTAATTTTATTTTATTTATTGCAAAAATTTCACTTTTAAAGGCTAAAATATTGAAATTATTTACTTTAAAATTTTAAAATATCAGGAGCACTCCACTTACATGATGTCATTATAGCAGTTGTCTTTTTTTTGTTGCTGCAGTGTACGTCGGTGTTGACGTAGCTGTTTATGAATTTATGTGTTGTTTTTGTTGCTTTATGATATTTCTTGGTGGCGGCCACACAGAATGTTTTTTCAATCGAAATAATTTTTCTGTTCGGTCGTTACCTCTCTGTAGACAATGTCAAACCTTAGAGCGTAAAAACTGCCGTGAAAAGCTTCTTGAGAATATAAGCCGTTCGGAGTCGGCATAAAACATGTAGGCCCAGTTCTCGATCATTTGTGTTCAAACATTTCACAACACACACAACACAATTGATCATAAGAAGCCAAATTCCATTCAAGGGCTGAAAGGGCCATTTCGTTTTTTTTTTATGATATTTCTCCGCAATAGTTTTGTGTTAATTTCAGTTTCTTATGATAACAGTTGTTGTCTTTATTCTTGTTGCTGCAGTGTCCGTCGGTGTTAACGTAGCTGTTTGTGCTTTAATTTCTGTGTTGTTTTTGTTGCTTGATGATATATCTCAGCAATAGTTAAGAGTTAATATCAGTTTCTTAGGATAACTGTTGTTGGTTCCATATACCCGTTGGGCACAAGTAATTAAATTCGACTTTTATTAAACAGTTCAATTTATTAAACAATCTTATTAAACGTTATAGGTCTCTAAACCGATCTGTTTTACAATCTGAAATTAACTAACTTAAAAATTACTTAAACAAGTCAAGCTAGCTCAGATGAATACACAAATTGCTGATCAGGCGCTTCGTGTCCAATTGCATTTATTTATTGATGTCAGATAGCAACAAATAAATGCAACTTTCTGATGAAATATGTTGGCTGCTGGGTGATTGTGTTAACCTGTAGTTAAACAATTTTCTAAACTGCTCTAAGTAAGTAAAGAGTTATTATAACAAACTAAAACTATTGCCTAATTTTAGCCGTGAACAAATTTTCAGTGAAAAATGTTTTAAAATTGAACAACCTATTGCTTAGATCTCATTCTGTCGCCATTCAGCATATACAACAAAAAAGCAACAACATTCGTTGAATTTGTGTCGAAATAAGAAATTACTATCAACGAAAAACATGAAAAAAAACAATCAACAAAAGAGGAAAGTCAAAGCGAAAAAAACAAAAACAGCATTTCATTCTGCTAACTTCGTAGTAAAACCTTCTGCGAAGTTAGCTGAAGCTGATTCCGCTGATTCCTTTATCGTAGTCGTAGCGAAGCATTCAGATATACATTGAAAATAGTCAAAGAATTTCAAACACTGGTCAGCACTTTTCTTATTGAAACATTAATTTTTAATGCATTCTCAAAATTTTATGTTGGAAAATAAATGCTTACTATTTGAGTATTTTTTGTACTTCTTACGTTATTTTGTAATTTTTCAGCTTATAGTAGTCCTTTGACAGCTTTTCCTTGTGCTTAAAATTTATATAAATTTTTTGATATGTTTCTATTTTTTCTTTTTCTTTTATAAAGGAAAAGCTGTCGGAGGTATATTACTAGCTGAATAATTATAAAATACCGTTGAAAGTATAAAACATACTAAAAAATCCCATTTTTAATTAAAAATAGACGTATTTTGTATGTAAAATTTGTGTGGCAGTTTTTAAAAACTCGCTTAAAATTCTCCATTAATTCTCCAAAATGAAATTAAATATCTATAGTTATATGTACTAATATGACTTAGTATTTCACTTTCACTTTGTAATGAAATTTGAAGATTTCATTTTAATAAACAAAAAAAAAATTTATTACAATTTTTTTCACATTCAAACGCTTTTTTTTTTTTTTTGTAATAAAAATAAATATATAAATAAAAGAATTATGATCTAAGCCCCATTTAATTTTCTTTATGATGCTGTCACATCTGAGTCGTAATGATTCCTTCTGGAACTAATTCCATCTCAATTCCGATTCCTTGGAATTAGGAATTGGTAATTGATCATCTCAATTCCTCAGGAATGTAATTGGAAAAATTCACCAATTGCATTTCTGAGGAATTGAGGTTTCCAATTACCAATAACAATTCCTTTAATGTAATTGACGAATTTTTCCAATTACTTTCCTGATGAATTGAGATGGCCAATTACCAATTCCTAATTCCAAGGAATTGGAATTGAATTGTAATGAATACTTTTCGACATAGCTCTGGATGCTATAAAGTAGCCAATTTTATCACGCTTTTTAAATTAATGGGAATTATATAAGCAAAAATTGTACCCAAAAATGTTTGCAAAATTCAACTTTAACAAGTTAAAACACCGTTAAATATGGCTCTTAGATAAAAAATAAAATTAAAATTTTAGGCTTCATAATTTTGTGATCTAGAAATGATCACTGTGATCTAGAAATGATCTAGAACGATCTAATGATCTAGAAATGCAATAGTTTTCCCTGCGGGTGAATTTTTGCTTGCGTCGGTGACTGTACCTCCACTTCTTGTATATCTGCATACAAGATATCTGCATCGCGGCGGTGACTTCGTGGTTGATGCCTGTCGGTGCGGGGTGATCTCGTGGCTTTTGTTCGTTGTGTCACGTCAACAAGGGAGTGTACTCGTTGAGAGCGAGAGTGAGAGAACGCTGAGAAGACGGCTCCGGTAACGGCAGTCTGTACCACAAGTCTGCTCAAAGAGAGGGATTTAGAATATCTCACTCGTAGAGAGCGCAAGTGAGTGTTGTGACTCACTGAGTCATCGAGTCAACTACTGTAATATCCATAACTGCTTAAAGTCACTAGTTTTAATATTTTACTTAAATCAATGCATATTTATAGGCATTACCTCTGGTAGCCTCGTCGCGTGCTACCAGCTGGTACCCAGCGACCAGCTTAAATAACAAGCCGTAGCGCCAGTGTGTTGTTGTTGTCTCAGCGTGAGAAATAAACTGATACCGCTTTGCCTTCTGCATTGAGCGCAAAATGCATCAAGCGCAATGATTTCAATATTGTTTTCTTATGATTTGCTTATGTTTTAAACAGTGGAAAGTATGATTTTCCATATGATTTATGCACGGTATAGTAGTAAACAAGTATAAAAATAATTAAAAATTTTAAATATAATAAGAGACTTTCATGATGTCATGTGCAGACTTTCATGTGTAATTTATGTAGTTTTAACTGGTATTAAATAAATTTTCGTATTCAATATAAAATATGCTAAGCAATTAAATTAGCAAGAATTAAACATTTTGACTTGAGAACAAATTAGATAAGTATTTGTGTGAGCGATGTCATTGATACTCTCTCAAGTGTGTGGCAATTTAGTTAATATATTCTCACTAATATATGAACTAAATATCGTTACCCTAATATAGAAACGCCCTATCTCAAAAGGCCCTAAGTCAACAGGAGAAGGAAAAAACTATATAAAAAATATAGTTCTGTAGTTTCGAATTTTTTGTAAGCGAATTTTTTTATTAAAAATAAGATGTGATGTAAGGATGTTACAATTTTTTTAATGTAGAAATTGCTGAACTTTGTTTTTATCAAGTTTTTTTCTACTCCTATAATGTGACAAAAAAATTGAGTTAGGGCCTTTCTATATTAAGGTAGCGATATGCAGGTAAGCTGAATTTATGAGGAGTCCGCTGACGATGTGGTAATTGGTGGCTCATGTGGGTTGTCAATTGTGCTCGCCGTTGGTTGGGACCTTGGATTAGCGGTTGGGGTCGCCCGCTGGGCACTGAGGTTATTGCTCGAATCATCGTCGAGATCCGGCAATTGAATGTCAGGTAGCGTCTGGTCGGCCGGGTGCCGGATCAGATCGCTGATTCGCCTTCTTCTATTATTGACGACCCTTGTTGGAAACCAGGTGCCGTAGTCGAACGGTGGTTGGCAATCTATGACTGGGCCGCTCATCATGTTTTCAAATAACTGAAGCGCATACAGCCCGCAGTCTCTTAAATTCCGCTTTTGGGGTACTTTGGCTCGGTACCCTGGCAAATTCGTTGCAGTGAACGTCTGCTGCAAGCTGTTGGCCTGGAACTCGCAGCTGAGATAATTTCTTACAGCACTGAAGATGTGTGAGTGATCTGTGTCCGCCAACGAGTCCAGCAACAACATAATTGGACGCTTTATCGGATGCTCACGGCCTGATAGAGTCTTCGGTGGGTCGTTGGAGAATCGTTGTCCATTTAGCGCTGGAAAGCAGACAACGACCACGAACCATTGCTTCTTTTCATTTATCGGCATAATGAGTCACTTCCTCTGGATGATTGCGTAGCGCTTAATCCTCTTCCGTACACTTGCGTTTCTGCGCTGGCCAAGTGTGCTGGGTGTATCGCCTGGGACCGCTTTCGCTTGCATAACCCGCTCGTAGAAGAACGGGCTGTATACGTAGTAATCAACTGGAGCGAGTACTTCTCGGATCCACTGTATATAAAACTCAATGATTCGATCATTCAAGTAGGTGCCCGTTGCTAGGCAGCAAAAGTCGGGTATGGTGACGGCGGCACCTCCTGTTCCGGGTGGGTAGGCAAACAGTAAGTTACTTTTACACATGTCTTCATCCTCATCGCTGGACAGACTGATCTCTACCATGGCCACTTCAGTTGAGGTGGCTTCGGCGTGACAAACGTTGCGCTGTGCTGGCAAGTTGCTGGTTGCATGTTGGGTAACGATAAATTGTTGCGACTGCTGTTGGCCATGAATGTTTGATAGTGTAGCGTGACTGGTTGCCGAACCGGTTGGTTGTATGGCTCTAATGGTGTCTATGTCCGTTACGTGTTTAACTAACACTTCACTTGGTTTTCACAGGTACACGTATAAATTAATCTCACTTAAAATTGGCTGCAAATTTATAATTTTCACTGTGGCTTGGAACTGGTTGAAAACTACGATGTTGTATCACTTGAATCACAAACTATAGTGATCGTTGAAAATTTAAATGTTTTGTTTGAAGCTTAATTACATGTTGATTTCTAGAGTTGCCACCTTATAACTCGCGTGAGGTTATGTTGAGTAACTTGTGTGAGTGCGTCGTGAGTTAATATTTTTACTCAGGACACTCACGGGATTTCCTGGTTGAGCTTCTTATTTGAAATTATTGCCGAGTGATGATTTTGAGACCATGTTGAGAGACTTCTTGTTGACTTCTGAGTGGAGTGCGTATGTTGGAGTTCTTCTCAGTGATTTATGACGCATGTGATTTATGACGCATGTGGTTGTGTCTGAGGCTGGGGTATTTTTTCCAAAAATAGTAGATGTGTGCAGGCTGGTGCATTGCTCCTATTTCGATGAAGCACTTTGTCGTAAGGTGTCTGGCGTAATGAATGATTTAGCTAAAAAAATGTTGTTGCAGCTAAGTTATTTTCAACGCGGTGGTTGCTGTACCCAATTGTTGTCGCAGTGGGGCCTGTGGGTCCCTTTTGTAAACGCAGTTGGTGCTGCGGTTTCGAGTTTTTGACGCAGTTGGTGCGGCGGGTCCCAGTTGTTGACGCGGGTGGTGCCGCGCAGGGAAAATGGCATGAATGCTTTGTCTTCGTGTGGTCGTTTGTGATCATGGTGTATTTCTCTTCATGCTATTTCAGCTGGAAACTTACGCGTTTTTGGCGTCCATGTCGCTATGTGGTCTTGCTGTAGATCCCCGTGTAAGTCTGTTGTGTGATATTTGCAGTTATCGGATAGACGAAAGACTGCTGTGGCAGTTGAAGCAGGTGCGGCTGCTAACGTGCATTTTGTGATGCAGATGTGGCTGCAGGCGTGCTGCAGGCGTGATGCAGGTGTGGCTGCCATGCCCAGTTGATGACGCAGGTGGTGCCGCTCCTCCTCGGTAGTTGACGCGGGTGATGACGCGGGTGATGCCGCGGGTCCTCAGTTATTGACGCTGGTGGTGCCGCGCAGGAAAAATGTTTTATTTTACTGTGTTGTCGTCGTCGTTTTTTCTCGAATCCCATAGATTGTGCCGTGGGTAGATTCCTGCGATCACGATGATTATACTGACTACTCTGAGAAGGAAACGATCTGAGTGACTTTGCCAGATTAGTACACTTCCGATGAGGTCGACCATCTTTCATTTCACTGTGGGTGAAATGACATGTGGGAGATGTCGATTTCGTTTGTCGAATTTCTGACACATGGGCGTAATCGTTGTTAATCAGTAGGAAACCGAATATTAATGCGATTATGATCTTCTTTGCTTTCTGTATAAGTGTCAACCAAAATTAATGCCTTCAATTTGGCCTTCTTGTTGAGGAAATATTCTGTTTTTCCTCTAGCGTATTTTCCCTCAGCATGCTGATGGCTTCGTGCGGTGCGGTTTTTGACGAGATGAACATGATACAGGCGGGCTTGCGTGAGGAGGCTGTGATAGCCAAGAAATGTCTCTGTTGCTCTCGTGTATGTCGAGTGGCTCGGGTGGCCTGGTGTGGTGTTCTGCTGAAGTGTCAATAATGATGCTGGGCTTGCATGAGGCTCGTATTGTTTTTGTAGTAAACTATTTGTGAAAATCCTGTCGATGTCGGGTGTCCTTGTGTTGTGTATTTCTTGAATTTCCAATAGTGCTGGCAGGCTGGCGTGGAGCTGTTCATGCTGTCGCACAGAGTTTTCTGTGTGGACTTCGTAGATGTTAGATAGCTCTGATGGCTTAGTATGGTGCCCTTATTGATGTGCCACTGATGCTGACAGACTTGAGCGAACTTGCTGTGATTGTATGCATGGCGTGCGCTGGATCGCACGCTATTGCTATCTCGATGTCAGGTGTGTTATCATCTGGAATTGTTTCGCACAGTTCTATAGAAGGCGATTGGTTACCTGTGGTTAGCATTGGTGGCTCTTTGGCAAGGTGCTTCATTGGTAGTTTCTGGCTCAACTGGCTCGCTCGGTAGTTCTGGATAGTGTGTTGTCGGCGGTGATAGCTGAGGCTGTAAATATTCTGCGGATGGCTGTGAGCCACTCGATTCTGACTTTTCTGCTTCACTTCGTTGCTGTGCAACGTTTACGACTGGTGTTACTAGCTCATCTGTTTGTGGTTGTGAGCAGCTTGATTCTAACGCTTCTGTATCGATTTGTTACTGCGCATAGCTCACGACTGGGGTTGCTGGCGGCGGTAATGGGTCAGCTGTTTGTGACCAGTTCTTAACGTACCCGGCGATTTGTTGTAGCTCGTTGCGTGAGGCTTTGGAAACTGGCAGTTGATAATTTATCTTCAGTGCTGTTGGCTCAGCGCTGTGTGGCTGTATGTAGGCTGCAACTGGTGCAGCTTGCTCAATATGATCTTGTTTGACACCAATTGTAGTTACAGGTGGCTTAGACGATGAATTTACTATCTCTTATTCTGTTGACTCAGTGCGCTGCGGCTAAGTGTAGGCTGCGACTGGAACAGCTGTCTCAGGATGAGGCTGTGTAACGCCTGTCGTTGTTGCGGCTGGTTTAGATGATGAATTTTTTGACTTCGATGTTGTTGGCTTGCTACTAGGCAGTATAAACCATTCGTGTGATAATGCCGGCTGCTGTTTCGGTTTCCTGTCTTTCTTTTTATGGCTCCCTTGCTTGTCATCCTTTTTCCAATTTTTCTTGTGGCGTGCTGTCGGTTGTTTCGTGCGTTGTTGTGGTTAAACGTGTGCTGTTGTCACCTTGAGAGGTGAGATATTTTTGTCGAATTCGTCTTCCGACCCATAGTCGTCATCTGATGATCCCACGGCCCAACTCTGTGGGTATGGTCGCTCTGGGGATGGTAAGCGTTGCTTGTGGGATTTTGTCGGCGAGTATTGGTGCCACTGTTGCAACTGTCTTGCCTCCTCCACTGCGTTGTGGTGCCTGGCAAGGCCTCCTTGGCCAGTGTTCGTCGCTTCCGGAGGATACTTGATGTACGGTGTTTGTTTTGGTTTCCCTTCTTCGTATGTCTCTACAGATTTCACTTCCTGGTGATGTTGACATGGGCAGCAGTATGTTGGTGCTTTTATGTATGGCTTCACTTCTTTTATGGGCTCTGAAACTTGGCCTGTTCTTAAAACTATTGCAAGTCTTGAAACTTCTAGACGAGCGTTGCAGCGTTGCATAATTTGTACGCCCGTGCGTGTTTCTATCCTTGGCTCTGGCGTACGGTTCGATGTGTGCGTGGGGCTGAATAACTTGTTGACCACGCTTGCCCCTAATCTAGGCGTGGTCGATTCCTTGCGATTCCTTTGATCATAGTCCCAGCAGCACAAAGCTTCTGCTGTTTCTGCAATCGGTTTCTGCATTCGTCTTTGTGGTGCCCTTCTCTAGAACATCGTCGGCATGCCCTGACACTGACTCTGTCGTTGTTCATTTTTGACTGAATTATATGTGCTGCCGCGTGATTGTGACACGTTGTGTTGTAGTATTCGTGTGCACTGTGGTAAACTGAAGTCTCTTGCTTGGTGAGCACGCTTGGCGCCGATGCTCTCAAATTCTTCGGCAAGCGTTGTGAATTCCTCCATTGTCTCGAAATCACGGCGGCGTATGTAGAATTGGTAGTCTTCGTTCAGGTTACGGTAAACTCTCTTCAACTCTTATGACTTGCTTTAATTTGCATGGCGCATCATTGTTTGGATGACCAGCAAGAAATCCTTGAATGGCTCGCCTGGCCATTGTTTCCATTGTCGGACCATTGTCGGCTCTAGATGGCGTGGCGGCAAGAAGAATTTCAGGAAGTCGGCTTTGAAAAGTTTCCTGTCTGTCTACTGCCGGTTTTTATTCCGAAACCAGATGGATGCTTTGCCTTGTAGGAGATTGGGCATAGTTCTTGTCGCCGAATTTAGCGGCGTGCCGTAAGCTTCTGCCAGTTTCTCAATCCTTTCGACGAAGCTGATTGGGTCCTAGTCGCCCTCAAAGTGCAGGTTCCACTACCTGACGCGGTCGATGACTGCGACGTACGTAAGATTGTATCTCCTTTTTATGCATGTCGGCATAATTTTTTGCTTAACGGCTGGTGATTTCAGATGCATATGGTCCGTAGTCTCTTTGTTGGGTATTGCCGGTGATACAGCCCTTCCGTGTTTGACTTCCAGTTCGAGTAATCGCTTCAAAGTTATATCCTCGAACTCATCTTCGCTTATGTATGCTGCGAGCCTTCTCCGCAGCTCTTCAATGATACCATTTTCAATACCATTTTAAACGTGAAGCTCGTTTTTGCGTAAGCCGTACACCCACGATGTTTTCGGCGTATTCACATTGATATGCTTGGTGTTCTCTAAATTTGTTCGTGTCTTAGGTGACTCTGCCTGTTAGTGTGCAGAGTGTTGTAGATGATTTGTCGGTGATGGGATGTTTTGCTATGCTATGTGGTTCGGCATGTTAGCCTGCAGAGTATTTGTTTTGATAATTGTAATAATTCGAACGGGGGGTGATTAATTAAGTTAACACTTAAATTAACTTAACTGGGAGGAACTTCATTTAAAAGTGAATTTCTCTAATTCGTTCGAGATTCTAAACACTTTTTTTTTTAAATAAATATAAAAGGGTAAATTTGGGGGCGCGCACTAAAAACCTTTTTGAATGTAAAAACTCGCGGAGGGTTGAACTTTAATAGACCGTGGTCAATTTATTAGTAAAAAACTTAGAACTAACAACGTTAAAACAAAGGCAGCGAGAAGCGCTGCCCAAAAGAAAAAAGGAAATATATACATATACAAGAGCGGCAGCAACGGGCAACCACCAGTGGCGTTAACATCCCGCCCGCCTTGCAGGAATGCAATCTTAGATTTCCAGGCACCTTGACCAGATAGCACCCAGCCAAAAATTGAATTTTACACTAATGGCATGCCAAATCCGGATGGGAAGATTCCCGGCTGCATCACTCGCGCATACACATCACTCCCAAGCAAAATATGGACCGGCGATGAAACATAAAAGTTTGGATCAGCCAAATTTAAATTTGGGAATCCCTGTCTGATCCGCTCGTCGATATTCTTGATCGGTGTCACGACCTCCAACCGCCGCTCGACCCTAGCTGTCGTTTCAATGCGGACGCTAGACTCATACTGACCCCGGATCATCAGAGCGCACACCTCAGTGCCATCAACCACAGACGTCGGCAGCCTCCACTTCAGAACCAAAGCTTTGGCAATTGTCGTCTGCGGGAGACAGGCATCCAGGATAGCGCGCTCTGAGACGAGGCGACCATTTGCCCAGGCCCGCACCATAACAGTGGGGAGCAGTGAGGTGACGCGTTGGAGGTTTTTTTTCTGTCGGTTGCTCTGGGGGAGATCGCCTCGGGAAAGAGTCCCTTGCCGAAGACGCTGACGGTGCATTCGACAGCGATCTCTTTTGAGGGGGGCACCGCTGCGGGAGGTGGTCCCTAGCCGAAGACGCTTTCGGTGCTGTCGGCTGCGGTGCCTGCCACGACGGACGTGGTGGCCTATAACCCCTTGGCTTTGAGCTGATGGGCTCATCTTGAGCAGTCGCTGTTGCCTTCTTAGCTCGAGAATGCCTACCACGGGGCCTCCTGGAGTGAGCCCGACCAGTTCGGACTCGTAGGCGCGAGTGGAGCAAGCTATGGTGGTCGTCACCACAGTGACGGCATCTTCCATTGCTCCGACAATCCTTTCTCATATGACCGCTCGAGAGGCAATTGGAGCAGTGAAAGTTAAGTAACACTGCTCGCAACCGCTCCTCAATGTTCATCTCCAGGAACTGCCAGCACGACGGAAGATTATGCTCCAACGAGCACAAGCTACACCTAGCCTTGGCGTCACTGCTGGCTACGACCGTGACCACGCTTGTCACCGAAGCTCGCGGCGGTGCGAGTTTTTCTGCAGGCAACTCGAGCACCGTCTCCGTTTCGCTGGCGCCAAACTCAGATTCTGTCTGGAGAACCATTTCCTCCAGAAGATCGCTGACGATGTTGGTGGTGGACATTCTGAAACGAGACAAAAAGAAACAAAAAAGGAAAAACAAGAAAGGTTGGTGGTTTGGAGAAATATTGACTTAGCTACGCAGACGGAAGTGCGACAAGCTTAACTATAGGTCGAGCTATGCAACCTCGCTCGGTTCGGACATCGGCGACGCGAACTCTATTATCGCTACCAGTGTAAGTCTTTAATATTCGACCTAATCGCCACTCATTCGCGGGTAAGTTGTCTTCTTTCACGACAACTAAGTCATTTACTTTTAAATCTAATTGTGGACTTTTCCACTTAACACGCCTATGCATCTCCTTCAAATATTCATTTTTCCACCTGGTGCAGAAATGCTGATGCATTGCCTTGACCTTCTGCCAACGGTTGACGATCGTCAGAGGCTGATCAATTATTTCTGGCTCCACTAGTGAGAGAAGTGGGCCTCCGACCAAGAAATAGACTGGAGTCAGAGATTGAAAGTCACCAGGATCTTCGGACATGGCGGTAAGGGGCCTCGAGTTAAGACAAGCTTCGATTCTGTTAAGCAAAGTTGTGAATTCTTCGAAAGTATAGCTCATACTTCCGGCCATTTTCTTAAAATGCGTCTTAAAACTTTTTACACCCGCTTCCCAAAGGCCTCCCATATGGGGAGCACCTGCTGGAATGAAGTGCCATGCAATTTCTTGCTGCATGTACTGAGCTAAAAGACCGTCATGAGATTCCTTTAGAAAATCTCTAAAATCTTTCTTTAGTACTTTGGAAGCGCCAACAAAGTTAGTACCATTGTCAGAATAGACCTTTGCTGGGCAGCCGCGTCTAGCGACAAAACGAGAGAAAGCCGCTAAAAAGGTGGCAGTTGACAAGTCGCTTGTGGCTTCTAGATGAATTGCCTTCGTAGCGAAACAAACAAATAGGCACACATAGCCCTTACTAATTCGACAAGATCTACCGATGTAGCTTTTTATGTCGAAAGGACCAGCGAAGTCAATGCCAGTGGACGAGAATGGACGCGAAATAACAGTTCTGTCTATTGGTAGAGCAGCCATAATTTGAGTTCTCTGTAGCTTTTTATGGACAACACAAGTCTTACAATTGTGCAGGGTTGTTTTTATCAGGTTTTTAGCACGTGGAATCCAGTATGGCATTCGTAACAGACGAAGCACTAACTGGTTTCCTCCATGAAGGGAAACTTCATGAATAAAACGTACTAAAAGACGTGAAAACTGGCAGTTATATGGCAATATAATCGGATGCCTTTCATCATATGACAAAATTGGCGAAGAGGCTAATCGCCCACCAACACGCATTAATTCGTCATTATGCAGAAATGGATTCAAGCTAATAATCGAACTCTTGGCGCTGATAATACTTTTAGTTTCTAAACTATAATATTCATCAGGAAAGTTAATTTTTTGACATAACAATACGAGTCGTGTTTTTACGTGTTTAATTTCTGCGTTGTCAAGACATGTTGATTGTTTGACAAATGTAGTACGAAAACGTGGATGCGTGCGATGAAGAAAACGAAAGACATAAGCTAACACTCTTTGACCTCTCGAGAGAGAAGAGAAACGCTCCAAAAGTCTTCGTATTGAGCAAAGTATGCAAGGTTTACCTTCACAGCTTTACGCTCAAGAGACGTGTCTAAAACTGCAGATTGAGTTTTTCTTTGCCAAGATGAGCGTTCGAGTGAAAGCCATGATGGCCCATGCCACCAAAGATCGTTATCGATTAGCTCTTGGGGTGTAACGCCCCGTGTGGCTAAGTCCGCCGGGTTTTCATGTGATTCTACATGAAACCAGTTTCTTACGCCAACCTTGTCTGCTATTTTAGAGACTCTATTCGCTACAAACGTTGTCCAAGAACAAGGGGGCTTACAAAGCCAGGCAAGTACGATTGTGGAGTCTGTCCAACAATATAATCGATGCCTATCTATTTCTAGGTGTGATAACAGGGTGTCGACCATATCAGCGAGAAGTGTTGCTCCGCAAAGTTCAAGACAAGGTAATGAAATCGTCTTGACTGGGGCCACTTTGCTCTTTGCGTAAAGCAGGTGAGTGACAATGCAATCACCTTGTTGAACACGGATATAAATAGCTGCAGCATATGCCTTTTCAGAGGCATCAGAAAAGGCATGAGATTCTATCTCAGAATTGGGTGAATAACTAACATAACGAGGTATGCGAATGTTATTAATGGTTTCATAATCCATCAGAAAAGTTTGCCAAGTTTGAAAACTGTGGGCAGGAATATTTTCATCCCAATCGATTTCATCCAACCAGATACGCTGCATAAGAATTTTAGCTGTTACCACAACAGGTGCTAGCCAACCTGCAGGATCAAAAAGTTGTGCGATGACAGATAGAACCTCGCGTTTAGTGTAGGATGTTTTAATTTCTAACTGTTTGGCAGTGAAATAAAATAAATCGGAAGTGGCATTCCAACGGACACCTAAAGCCTTGGCGCAACTAGCATCTTCTAGCTATAAAAAATTTTCTCGCAGAAGATGCTCTGTCGGTAGGTCTGCTAAAAGGCTAGATACATTTGCAGTCCATTTACGCATTGCAAACCCGGCAGAATCTAGAGCAGCTATAAGCTCATTTCTAGCCTTAATTGCGCTTTGCACGTCATGAGCTCCAGCTAAAGCATCATCGACATAAGTGAAATGCCGTAAAATTTGCGCAGCAAGAGGATACTGCTGTTGAACATCATCTGCCAATTGCAGCATGGTTAGAATGGCTAGGTATGGTGCGCAGTTTACGCCGAACGTAACAGTTTTCAGCTCATAATCCTGAATCATATCATCAGGAGAGCTTCTGTATAGGATTCGTTGGAACGCAGACTGCTCTGGATCAACAAGGATCTGGCGGTACATCTGCTGAATGTCGCCATTGAAGACATATTTAAAAAAACGCCATTTTAATACCAGAAGCGTCAAGTCCGCTTGAAGAACTGGGCCTGAGTGCAGGACATCATTCAAGCTAACACCGTTAGAAGTTGAGCTTGACGCATTGAAAACTACCCGAACTTTCGTTGTAGTACTCTCTGGCTTCAATACCGCATGATGCGGTAAATAATAGTGAGATGGTGAAATCTCAAACTTAGGAGGCGAGACCCGTTTCATATGATCCGATTTTAAGTAATCCTTTACCACCACATCATATTGCAACTTAAATGCTGGATTTTTAGTCAATCGAGCTTCACCACGAAGAAATTGCTTCAAAGCGATGCCTCGAGAAAATCCTAAATTTATTTCCGTAGGGTAGCCACTTTTGAATGGCAAAGTGACTATATATCGACCCTTGTCATCACGTCTTGTGGTTTTCTGATAGTTTTCTTCACGAAACTTATCAGACGCCGATAAATGCTTCTGTTTAGGAAGTTCCTCCAACTCCCAAAAGCGAGCAATCTGTTGATCGATTGCTACTTCACTAAAGTGTGTCAAGCACGTTGTAAAGCTTGATATTTCGCTACGCGGAAGGGGCCCAATAAACATCCAGCCGAACACAGTTTCTTGAGCCAAAAGTGATCCCAGAATATTCCTCTTAATGCCATCAAGAATTTTGGCATGGTACAAATCGCCACCGATGAGTACATCTATCGGACCGCTTCTAAAGAAGTGTGGGTCAGCCAATTGTAAATTGGGCAAACTTTCACACAAAGAAGGATCAACGGAACACGACGGCAGGTTTCCAGTTAAGCGTGACAGCACAAAGGCTGTAGCTTCTATTTGGAATTGCCTGTTTTTGGGAGAACTAATGATCAAGTCACAAGCTTTTGTGACTTGCGCCGATACTGCGTTATTTAAACCCGAAACTTGAGCATTCACAGATCTCGTGGGTAACTTCAGAAGCTTCTGCAATTTTTCAGATACAAACGAACCTACAGAGCCAGAGTCGATAAGAGCTCTGGTCGTATACGCTGCTCCTAGATGGCATATGGTCACCATTGCAGTACCAAGCAATACGTGTTTGGTACTAGAAGCAAAACAAGACTGAATGTCGTTGGTAGTGGACTGTAATTGTGTAGAGTGAGATTGTGAGCTATTGTTGGAAGGGTTCGGGCGCGAATTCGGCCTGCTCGAGTCGACACTCGGAGCAGAAGGCTCTGCATTTGAGTCGCGATGCAAAAGCGTGTTGTGACGCTGCTTGCACGTCATACACGTGTATTGACTTTTGCAATCGTTTGCTAAATGGGCGTTCGATAAGCAATTGATGCACAAGTTATTTTTGCGAACAATTGTTGGCCGCTCCTTAGCATTCATTTTTAAAAAACGTGGGCACGAACGTAGCGGGTGCTGCTCTGTAGAACAGAGCTTGCAATTTGTAGGGTTAATTTTAATTTGGTAATTGTTAATCTTTTACCAGATGAATTGCTCTGGTTTAGTCTGGAGTTGGAAGAAGAATGCAATGAATTTGATTTCGGTACCGTCCCGGTTGAGCTGCGAATGTCGGACACGGTTTCGAGTGTTTGAAACCGATTTGTCAGAAAATTATCGAGGTCGGTCCACTTTGGAATCTGATTTTTATTCACAATGGACTGCTCCCATAAGGAGAGCGTGACCTCCGGCAATCGCGTAGAGCAAAGGTACACAAAAATTGCATCCCAATTAGAAATATCAATGTTGTGCATTTTGAGTGCAAAAATACAACCATTGATATCTCTTTGAAGCCTTTTGAGATCTGTGCCAGATTGTTTTGGCACATGTGGCAAATTCAACAGTATCTTAAGCTGGCTGTTGACCAAGATACGTTTATTCTCGTATCGGTCAGACAAATTTTGCCATGCTTGCGCAAAACCCTCATTGGTTAAAGGGGATTGTCTAACAATCTCTTTAGCTTCACCCCGAGTTTTATTATTCAGATGAAAAAGTTTTTCCACTGAAGTAAGCCGCGAGTTTGTTATATAGATGGCCGTAAACATGTCCCTAAAGGACGGCCATGAGAGGTAATCCCCACAGAAAACCTCAGTATCGCATGGTGGCACAGGCATACTGTGGCCTATTACTGGCGCAGGCTCTGGAGCAGCTGATTGCTTTGGAGTCTTCTGTTGAGAGAGCTCAGATATTTTTCCTGCTACCCGAATGTATGATTGGTAGCAGTTTTTATATTTCTTTTTTAAGGGCTCAATATCTGAATCCTCATCAGAAGCCATCTTCTCCATGCAAGTATCATACGCTGCTTTGACCTTTCTCCACTGGGCTTTAAGCTCATCACTTTCAGCTTCCAGCGAGAAAACGTCATGAGTTTCAACAAGATTAAAATCTGTTTCAAACTTCACTAGCGCTTTGCACAGAAGAATAAAAGTCTTTAGTTGCGACATATTTATTTTATTTGTGTTTCTTGTAAGCACTTTGACGAACTAAATTGACGATTAAAAATAAAAAAACCAAAAAAACAAAAAAAAATTTGATAAAAAAACAACCAAAAGTACCTAAAAAAAAAAAATGTCCCAAGAAACTTGAGAAAAGCACAATTTATATTAAAACAATTTAAAATTTTTTTTTTATTTTTATATTTTATTGTGCACCAACAAATAAGAAAAAAAATTTTTATATTGAAAAAAAGAAAATTTTTTGTTTGTGTCTGTCCCACTGTGCAGCTTATTAACACTCTCCTCTATTTTTCTAAGTCTTTTGCGCTTCGAAATGACTTAGAAAAATTTTCGGCAATATATTTTATTTTGACCGCAAAATTTGTGTCTTCGTTCCACTGTACCACCTGTGCACTCTCTTACTACTAAGACGTGCACTCAATCACAGTCGGTAAAGAGCACGACTGCGAGCGCGGCAAGTTCAATTGCAGGCTCAGCTGCGGACAAAGCACAAAACGAGTGCAAGAAAAAAAAAGTGGGCGAGAGCGTAAGCCTGTGTAAAGCACCAAATGGGGGTGACTTCTGCAAGCACAAAGCCTCGCTTTTCGCTTTGAACAATGCGTATATCGCACAAAGCGTAAAAGGAAAATATTGCGCTCCCACTGCAGACACTACAAATTGTTATTGTAGCTGCCTTAAACAAAGAGTCCAAATGGGAGCTCACTAAATGTTTTTGGCAAAGTCACAAATTAAAACACAGCTTAAATATGCACAAAACAAATATGTATTTATATACCAATGAATTTCTCTAAGATCGCGCACTTTTTGTAAATAAAATTGTATATATGTAATTTTTGGCGGCAAAGCAAAAATTGTACTGTATTTATGTACAAAAAAGAAACAAATGCCAAATCAATATATACAATTTTATAACGACTGAAGATAAAAAATTCACAACTTGATGTGTTTTTTTTTTTTTTTTTAAAAAGCTAAGGCTTTTATTTTTAATGTTCGCGGGTTTTACGAAAAAAAAAAAACGGCTCGCGAAAGACCAATGAATTTCTCTAATTCGTTCGAGATTCTAAGCACTTTTTTTTAAATAAATATAAAAGGGTAAATTTGGGGGCGCGCACTAAAAACCTTTTTTGAATAAAAACTTGCGGATGGTTGAACTTTAATAGACCGTGGTCAATTTATTAGTAAAAAACTCAGAACTAACAATGTTAAAACAAAGGTAGCGAGAAGCGCTGCCCAAAAGAAAAAAGGAAATATATACATATACAAGAGCGGCAGCAACGGGCAACCACCAGTGGCGTTAACAAAAAGAAAACAATTTTAACTTTCTTTAAATTGGAGAAAACTCTTCGCAAATAAAACACACGGGTTTATAAATAATAGCACTTGAGTTGACCGATGTCAATTTGATTCTGTCTTCTTAAAAACTAACAAAGTTTTAAACAGGGCAGCGAAAAGCGCTGCCCAAAAGAAAATGCAGAAGAAAAATCATGACCGCTAAGAGCGGCAGCTTTACTTTGCAGCACAGGGTATTTACTTATGGGCTCAACATACCGTCCGCCTTGCAGGAATACAAGAACCTCACCAGGCACCTTGACCGGAGAGGACCCAGTTGAAGATCGAATTTTGTGCTAGCGGCATACTAAACCCAACCGGTAGACTGCCAGGCTGCATGATCCGGGAATACACATCTATTACTAGCAGAAGTTGTACCGCTGCACTCTTATAGAAGTGTGGATCAGCAAAATAGATATTTGGATAGCTTTGTCTGATCCGTTCTTCAAAGTTTTTGGACGACGTGACGACCTCTAACCGCCGCTCGACACTTGCTGTCATCTAAAGGTGGACGCTCGATCCATAGTGACCCCGCAGCATAACCGTGCACACCTTAAATCTATCGACAACACAAGTTTTAAGCCTCCATTTTCTTGCCAACTCGTGTGCGATCCTGGATTAAGGAAGGCATGCATCAAGAATCGCACGTTCCTGCACAAGGTCGCCATTGGCCACGTAGTTACGACAGCTGTGGGGAGCAGCGAAACTATGCGTTTAAGGCTCGTTGTAGTTGGTCGTGCGGGGGGAGACCGCTGCGGAAAATGGTCCCTAGCCGAAGACGCATAAGGTGCATTCGACCGCTGCCGCTTCTTGGATCGGGACTGCTTCGGAACTTGGCCCCTGGCCGACGACGCAGATGGTACTGCCGACCGTGGTCCATTCCAAGAAGAACTCTGAAGTTCTCGACCCCCTGACCCTCTCTGCTCCTCAGCTGCGGATGCAGGCTGAAACTTCTGGATTCTTGGCTTCTTTATTATTACGATTATGTTCCATGGAGCACAAGCGGCACTTGGGGACAGCATCGCTGCGCATCACTCCGGCAACTGCGCTGGAAAGAGCGCTTCGCGCTAGACTTGTGTGCCGTCTGCCGCCCACTCACCGTGACAATTTCCCTCAAGGCCATCTCGGAATCTGGCTGGGGATTCATCTTTTCCAGGAATCCACGCACGATGTCGGCTGATGACATTCTGAAACGAGAACAAAAGAAAAAACATATAGTGTTATGAGGAAAAAAGATGGTGACTGAACTAATTCACGGGAAGAGCGATTAGCTTCACGATCGGCCGTGTAACGCAATCTCTCTCGGTGGGAACATCAGCTACGTGGACTTTATTGTCGCTACCGACGCATGTTTCGCCATTCATTCGTTGGTAAATTATCTTCTAATTTAAGTCTAATTGGGGAGTTTTCCACTTTGCATGCCGATGCATCTCTTCAAGATATTAATTATTCCATCGGTGGCAAAAATGCTGATGCATCGCCTTGACTTTTTGCCATCGGTTGACAAGAGAGAGAGGCTCGCTTAAAGCTCGAGTGTCTGCCGCAGCTCGAGTTTCTGCTGCTGCATGAGTTTTTGTTGTCGTACTTCACTGCCGTTTTTTAGCAGCGTATTGGTAAACAAACTACTATTCTGTTTTCAATAAGCATTCAAGAAGAAGAAGAAGAGACAAAGTTATTATTTGCTTATTTTAAATTAATACGAGTATATATTTATTCAACGCTCCAGTTTAATATTTTATATAATCATTTATTTTTCAAATAATTTTTAATAAAACTTATAATTTTAGAATAAAGAGTCAGTTCAATTAAAGTTTAGATTAAGAGTTTTTCAGTTAACAATTATTAAAATATTTTGTTTTTTAAAATGATGTTAATAAAAAAGTCTTCATAACAGAAACAAAAACTTATAAAGTACTTGTAGTAGGTCAGTATATGGATAAACAAACAGAAATAAAAATATTTGTTCTTGAAATTTCTAAAAAAATTTGGCATCTGAAGAGATGCATTTTTGAACGTTCGAGCTACCCTGGTTGTTTGGAATTTTTGATGTGTTTATTTGAAAGTAAAAGAGCGTTTATTTTGCGCTGTTGATGCTTGTGACTAGTTTCTGTTTGTTTTTACTTTTTTTTTTGTTTTTTGTTGTGTTTTGTAAAACTTTTAAAGTGGAAAGAGTGTGATGAGAGCCGGATAGAAGTGAAAGGAGAGGAAACAAAGAACTTGCGTTAATATTTAAGGTTGCGAACGCTTGTTTCTTATCAGGTCAGATCAGATTTTTACATTGAAGCAATAAAGAAACCAAGTCATGTATCTCGTTGCTCTTATATGTTTTCTGATCTGATATGCCTGCCTGTCTAAATCGGAAATCACCATAATTGCAACCTAATAAAATAACGAGTTCTGAACTTTCAACCGTTGCACAGTGTGCGATTTGAAAAGTCTGGGCGGACAAAATTCTAAATTATTGTGATATGATTCCCTGGTTCATTTCTAAAAAAAATGTTATGGAGTTGGGTTCTATATCAAACACCCTCTTAATTACAGGTCATTTCATTGAGTTGCCTATAGAGGGAAATTAACACTTTATGCTTTGACTTCGAAACACTAAGTTGTTTTAGAACAACATTAAAATTTATAACATTCTTCTCTGTTATTACAAATAATGCCTGCTTAAAAGATCTTGCAGGCTTTTCGGTTTTCAAAGAAAACCTATTTATTTTTCATCAAAAAACCCTTAAAAATGCAAAAATATACAAAATAAGAGCATTTTTTGACTTTTGGGGACTTTTTCGTTAAAATACCTAAATCCAACGTAATAAAAAACAGAATGGGAAAAACGGTATGTTAACCTGGAATTCAAAAATTTTTCGAATGGAAATCAGAATTTTTTTTTTTAGAATTTCAGAATTTTTCCAGAATTATTAAAGCTACCCCGAGTGAGAAAAAACTTTTTTTTTGATTTTTTATAACTAAAAGGGCACTCAAAGTATTTTTGAAAAAAAAGTCGAGTTTCAACAGGTACTACTTTTTTCCCCGAATTTCAGTTTTTTCAATTTCTTGCAGAAAATAGCTCAACACTATGTTTAAATCATCCGTCCAAATTTTTTCATATTTTACATTATTTTATTTTTGGAATTTTTTTTTTTTTTTGTAAAAATACAAAAACTCGAAATTTTCAAAAAGGTACAGACCTAGCAAAAAATTTATAACGACCAGGTTATTCCAAATATTTACACAATTTTTTGTATCTACATTTGGTATAGTTTAAGAAAATATTTTCACAAGATTTCATTGAAATTTTTTCGGATTTGGATTTTGTAGATTTGTTTTAAGACAACAAGAAAGAGTTTTTTTTTCGAAAAGTAAAAAATCACAACTCTGTAGGTTTCCGTCCAATTTTCATTTTTGACAGCTTATTTTAAAGAAAAATTAAAAAGATAACGAAATACGAACCCGTTTTTTCAAAATTAACACTTATACAAAATTTATTTGCGGTTTTTTTGAAGAAATTAGCACTATTTTCCTATATAACCAAGTACTGACATGTACCGAAGCAAGACGGCACTGGTTCCCGTGGTCCTAGGTACACCAAATTTTCTTACATTTATTTCAACATCATATGAAAAAACTGAGGCGCTTAAGAAAACAGCTTCGACTTTTTTGGGACATCCCAATACATATGCATACAAACTTTTTGCCAGTCCATCAAGGTGATAGCTGAATTTATCTCTTCTTATTTATGCTAAATTTTCCATCGCTAATTTTAATAAGAACTTGATTAATTAAGACACTTATTTTATTTTGAATCAATCAACATATTTTCACAACAGTTTTCCATTGCGAAATAAGTTAAAAAGTTAACAACTTCACTCAGTGCAATTAAAACAAAAACTACTCTCTTGACGCTTACAAATAATTTTGAAAAACCTAAAAAGCACCATTTTACGACTGCAGTTTTAAATATATCGGATAAAGCAACATTTTCAAATTTTTGACATAGCTTTCTGTGTGTACTATCAACATCAATCAACATCAATCAACATCTGTTAAATATTTGGTACAATAAGAACTTAAAAATATTAATCGTACATTCAATATGTTACATATGAAGCAGTAAAGTTGACAATATAAAAGGTTGATTACTACATTCTGTAGTTCCAAAGGAACTAGTGTCGAATGCAGCTTCATTGAAGGTAAATATGGTTAAAAATATGTTTTACAATTTAGTTAAATTAACTTAAACATAATAAAATAAGGAACAATGAACATTTTTTAGTAAGAAACAAGAAGTTGACAATTTTTGTAAAAAAGAAATAATTGTTTATTGATGAGAAGAAAAAAATAAAAGTGAAAAGCATTTTAGTTTATTATGCCTATTATACTTGCACATTAAGAAGATAATCAATATCTTCATAGTTTAATTGAAGAAGCCATGCTTTTAAATCCCTTATAAAAGTAACAATGTTACGATGATTTTTCATTTCAGTTGGTAAACTATTATAAAGCCTGGGTGCAATTGAATTATAAGACCCTAGATAGTGATTAAGATTATGCTGGGGAACAAGAGCTAAGTTGCGATGATTGATCCTTAAGTCATATTGGTCGTTATTTCTAACGAAAAGGTAACCCGATCTAATGAAAAAAGTTTTTAATACTTTGAAAAAATATAAATGCTTTAAGGGAAGGATTTTAAGGTCTTTAAAAAGATGAAGACTACTATGATAGCGACTTTTATTGCATACGATGCGAATGGCGTGTTTTTGAGAAATAAATAAAGGATGAATTTTGTTTTTATTGGTTCCACCCCAAGAAATTAAACCATATTGCAGCTTAGTAGCTAATAATGATTTCATTGCAGCTAATAGTTATTTTTGACACTTGTTGTCTCAGAAGATATTTTTTTGCATAAGAGTTTATAATTTTTTTTCAGATAAGCATCATTCGGGTATTTAACTACCTGTTTGTACAATTTATTTTTAGATTCTATTTGAGACAGTAATTCAAAAGTCATCCAGGGCTTAGAATTTCTTTTTGATATTGATATTGAGCATTTTTTAGCATGGTCTGACAAAATGGTCACAAAGAGATCATACGACTTAGATGGATCAGGATCGGAATAAACAGCATCCCAAAATTCATACCGAAGGGTATTATTTAAGGCAATGAAATCAGTTTTTACTAAAATTGACTCTTTTATTTCCGATACATTATTTGAGTTTGATACATTAGATACATTAGCAAAACACAGACATGTCATACAATGATCAGAAAACTTATAGTCAACCACAGAGCTACGAATTGACAAACAAGAAGAACCAAGCCTTACAAAAATATGATCAATGCAAGTAGCCGATGTATCCGAACACCTAGTTGGCTGGTTAATGCAGGATTCTAGACCAAAAGAGGATAACAAGGACAAGTAAGTATCAGCAATTACAGATTCTTGCAATATGTTTAAATTCATATCACCTAATAAAACACAGTTAGATAATGGTTCATCTGAAAGTAATTTATGCAAATCGTCAAAAAACACGCCACTGTTTAAGTTTCCATGAAATCTATAAACACAAATAAATGAAAATTTATTAAATCCAATTGAACAATTAAGTTTTAAAACATCAGAACTACAAAGTTTTAAGGAACATGAAACACAATTTAAACTCTTAGATACAAAAGCACCCACGCCACCAGCTGCATAGTCATTGTTACACGTTGTAAAAAATGAGTAACCAGGAATATTAAAAAATGAGGCTTCTTCATCATAAATCCATGTTTCAGTGAGAAAAATTATATCTGGCTTATTTAAAAGTGACTCAATGTGCAATACGAAGCAATCAAAATTTTTTCGCATGCTGCGAATATTTTGGTGAATGAAATAAAAATCTTTTGAACTATTTTGACTTGAAGAGATGCTCTGAAAGTCAACATTTTTACAAAATGCGAGAGGAAGGTTAAATAAATTTATTGGTGTATTACAGTCTGAAGTCATATTTAAATAATTTTATCTAAGTCTTCAAATGAGTTAATAACCAAAACATTACCCCCTTCCTCTTTCCGCAACAAGACTTTCCCATTTCTTACCCAAAGATATTTATACTGTCTTTCCTTTTTTAATTTTTGAGCAGACTGTAAAAGTTGTCTCGAAAAGTTTGAAAGACTATCATTTATATAAATCTTTGCAAGAAAAAAAAATAAATATTTGTGTAGTTTTTTTTCTACTTTTGTCCTCGTAGATTGATAAAATGTCACACTGTGCGCTGTTATGATTTGTGTTTTCATGTTTTTTTGAATGCATTTGTTATTACTTTGATTTTTTTGTTATTGGTCATAGCGTTGTTCGTGGAATTTTATGCAAAACTAACATTTTATTTTTGTTGTTTTGTATCTATCATCAATTTTGTCTTCTTTGTTATTAAAAAACAAACACATGTACAAGCAACAATAACACAAATTGCTCTTGACGCCTAAAATTTTCAACTCAACAACAATTGCATGCTCAATATCAAAAAAACCTCACACGCCGATGCAAACACTAAAAAGCCCCCTTAGCAAAAGAGATGCATGACTTGGTTTCTTTATTGCTCCAATGTGAAAATTTGATCTGCCTGCCTATCTTGTTCCTGCCTGGCCTTCGCTATGTTCGCAACCTGAGAAGCTACCAACAACGCAATGTTTTTTATATTAACAGTCACCGCAAGTTGTTAATTTCCTTATCTTTCACACTCTTCCTATTCCAAAATTTTCACAAAATGCAACACAAGGAAAAAATTAAAACAAACAGAAACCTGTCACAACCAGCAATCTCTAGCTACTGATCCAATATGTAGTCACAAAAATTGTGTTACTAGCTGTTGTGATGTTAAAGTTAGCATATTTATTTATTTATATTGCAAAATAACACATATTTATAAAAATAAACTATAACCAAAAAACAGAATTTTTCTCTTAATTTAAAAACAGGATTTTAACAAACAAAATTATCAATCAAATGAAATCTTCTTTAATACTATTGCAATTTTTAGTATACAAAAAATTTAACACTGCTTTCTGCAGTTAACATTTATTTCTTAGAGCGAATGGACATAAAAGCATGAAGTTTCGTTGCTTTTTGCAAATGTTGCTCATGTCATGCTTTGTTGGCCATTCGTGTCTCGTAGGCATTCGTAATCGAACTCTATGGCTCCATGTAGGCTCGATTGGTGCATGTATTCGCACATTAATTTTAATGCAGAAGGCATATTCGTAGCTCGTATATTGACGAACCATTCGAAACGACATTTGAATGCACTTAAGCTGTTCTCTGATATACATTGAGCATCCCTTGCAAATAGTACTTAGTACAAAGTACATAATACCATAGTAAGTAAGTAACAAATGTGGAAAGCTGGCAGCAACCAGCACTTAGTTTTAAGTTTCATTTATTTGAATAAATGAGTCGTGCAAGAATCACCACGCTGAATAGACGTGTTTTATTTTGAATTTCCAACGCAGCTGCTGCATCGGCCACTCAGCGAACATCGTTGCTCGCACCACAAACAGGTATAGACATTGACTAAGACAGACATTGACACTCTCCTCTCCCGCCTTGCGAGTACACATCAGGGTGATAGATGGTCTTGTTACCGCTGCCTGTTGTTGCTTGCCACAACTACTCTATACGAGTCATACCCACCACGTTAGCCGGCTTATACATTCTCCTCTCCCGCCTTGCGACTACACATCAGGGTGATAGATGGTCTTATTACCGCTGCCTGTTGTTTGCTTACCACCACCACTCTACACGAGCGATACCTACCACGACAACTGAACCACTTGTCAGGGGAAAACAACAGTTACACACACACACACACACACCCGAGCAACAAATAGAGAAACCAAAGAAGATCACTCGACCAAACAAGGGCAAGGTACAGCCACGACATAACCCATCCAAAAGCTCCCCAAAGCTAGGAACCGATGGTGACGCCAACCTTTAACCCAGAATATTAGCTAAAATCTCCAACCGTTGCTGCACCTAACGTAGCCCAAAACTCTTGTACAAAACCCTGGACAGCCGCTGAGCTTACCCTGGCTGGAAAATTAGAGGTAACGTCCTAAGGTTCGTTACACGACCTATGTGAAATGTCGCAAAATTTGTGCATCAAGAGGATATTGCTGCTGAACATCATGTGTTAATTGCAGCAGGGTTCTAATGGCTAGGTAGGGAGCACAGTTTAGGCCGAAGGTTACTGTTTTAAGCTCATACTCCTGAATGGCATCGTCAGGTGAGCTTCTTAATAGAATTCGTTGAAAGACGGAATGTTTTGAATCAACCAAAATCTGGCGGTACATCTGCTGAATAGCACCATTAAATACGTATTTAAAGAACCGCTATTTCAGTACCAGAAGCGTCAAGTCGGATTAAAGAACTGAACCTGCGTGCAGGACATCATTCAAGCTGAGTCCATTTTATGTGGGACTTGACGCATTGAATACTGCCCTCACTTTGGTAGTAGTACTCTCTGGTTCCATCACCGCATGATGCGGCAAATAATAATGAGATGGCGACATTTAAAATTTAGGAGGAGAAACATTTCAAATTTCTCGTGAGACCCAATCTGTAGTAATCATTTACTACTTCTTCGTACTGCGCCTTAAGTTCAGAATTTTTCGTCAATCGACTTTCGTTTTTAGCCCACTGCTTGAAGGCAATACCTCGAGAAAATCCAAGGTTAATATCATCAGGGAATCCACTTTTAAACGGTAAGGTAACTATATATCGACCCTTGTCATCGCGTTTAGTGGTTTTCTGATAATTTTCCTCACAAAACTTATCAGTTTGGGATAAAAATTGTTTTTCAGGCAGTTCCTCCAACTTCCAAAAATGTGCGATCTGTTTATCGATCGCAACTTCACTACGTATATAATGGCTCAAACAGGTAGTTAAGCTGGATATTTCGTTACAAGGCATAGGGCCTGTGAATATCCAGCCAAAAAGTGTTTCTTGTGCCAATAGTGATTCAAGAATGTTTCTTCGAATGCCATCAAGAATGATAGCAGGGTACAAATGGCCACTGATTAGTACATCGATTTGATCGCTTCTGAAGAAATGTGGGTCGGCCAATTGTAAATCTGGCAAACTCTTACACGAAGAAGAAGCATGACGGCATATTACCAGTTTAGCGAGACAGCATAAATGATGTAGCTTCTATTTGAAATTGCCTATTTTTAGGCGCACTGAGAATAATTTCGCAAGCTTTGGTCACTTGCGCTGAAACTGCGTTGTTAAGCCCCGAAACTTGAGCTTTTACGGCTCTTGTGGGCAACTTCAATACCTTCTGCAATCTTTCGGATATAAATGTACCTTCAGAGCCAGAGTCGATAAGAGCTCTAGTTGTTTACGAAGATCCTAGGTGACATTTGGTCACCATTGCTGTACCAAGCAATACGTGTTTGGTACTGGTAGCGAAATATTATTAAATGTCTATGCTAGTGGATTGTATTAAAGTACAATGAGATTGTGTGTTAGAGCCCGGGTGGTTGGGTCGAGAGCTTGACCTACTTGAGTCAGTACTCGAAACAGGAGCTTGTGGTGGAGTCAAGTCTCTATGCAAGAGAGTGTTATGACGTTGTTTGCACATTCCACAAGAATATTGACTCTTGCGCTCTTTCACATCCTGAGAGTACAAACAATTAATACAAAAATTTAAAACAATTGATACAAAATTTGTATTTTGTAACAATTGATAGTCGATTATAGGTGTCCATTCTAAGAAATTTTGGACAAACGAAGTGAATGTGGTTCTGCGCAACACAGCTTGCAATTCGTAGGAACAATTTTAATTTGGTAATTATTTACTTTTTTACCCGATGAATTGCTCTGGTTTGAATTTGAGTTGGAGGAGGTAGAAACTGAAATTTCTTTGGGTATTGCGCCTCTAGAGCTGCGAATATCAGACCATGTTCAACACAAAAAATTTATAACTCGGTAGTTTTAGTTTTTTAAATTTACAAGAATTCTTAGGTGGCAATACTGTTATAAAAAAATTACGAAATTTTGAAATTCTGGAAACGGAGTCGGACTCAGCGACCCATTTTTACGTAGTGTTTGCTCCAGCACCGAATTCGTGAAAGTAAAAAAATTTAAGGTAGCAACACTATTAACCATCTTGAATTTTAAAATTCTGACATCAGATTCAAAGTCAGAGACCCCTTAACACTGTTAAATTATGTTTAAAACTATTAAAACTCTATCTTAGGTGGCAAGCCTATCCTCCATCTTAAATTCTAAAACTGTGACATTAGATTCGAAATCAAATCCGTTGTTAGAATTTTAAAATAACAAGAACCCGCAAAAACACAATAAAGTCTAGGTGGCAATCCTAGTCGCCATCTTGAATTTTAAATTTTGACATCAATTCAGAAATCAGCTACCCCCTAAAACTACCAATCACGGAGTCGACAGAACTCTTAGAAATCCAAACACGCTTAAGCTTTTCCTACACAAGCTCATTGAATTTTTTGGATGCTTGCTTTTATATTGGATACTTGCCTTCAATTTCAAGCTTTTCAAGCTTTTTGCCGAAGGCATCAATTTTTCCTTTACTTGGGATTTCGTGCCGTTCGCTTGTAAGCTAGCATACTTGCAAGTCGCAAGCTGTCGTAGGCTTATTTATTTTCAATCACAAGTCATACTTGATTGAAAATTATCAAGCTCAAGCTAGCTTGAATTTGCATTTTAAACAAGTCCTTGAAATCGATTTTAAGTAGGCTTGTGCAGTTCTCTGATACGTACATTGTTTACTGAACATTGGTAATTATGCATTTTGAGTTGGTCAAAAAAAATGCGAGCAGCAGCTGCATGAAATAAAGTAAATCGACGACATTTCTTAATTTTGTCAAACACTAACGTGGCTCAGGTATCAGGCGCCTAGCCTCGTTCACCTGTGTTGCCTTATTTTGGTAAGTCAGCATATTCCAAACTGATGCTATAACTAACGTACGCGCTATGAAGTGTTTCTGTTTGTCACAATTGGATCAATCCTGGCATCATGAATTAAAGTACGTCGCCGGTTAAAGTAAATCGTGCTGCGTTTTATTTTACTGGTTGTTCTGAACACCGTCCGCTCAATTCATGATCAATGTCATGATCAATGCCAGAGCGAAGACTGGCATCCGTCAGTTTGACGGTGGAGTTAATTTGGAGCTAATTTGAGCAGCGGGTCGCTCAATAGACCTTAAACATTGAATGTGCGCAGGGTTTGGGTCCCGCCACATTACACTGCCCAATGAAAACTAAACCAGCCTCGGATAAGAACCCCAATTACTTTGACGACCACCGCAAACGAAAAACGGACAATGATTGACGGATAAGCACCTGGAATACCCGGACCCTTTATAGGAAAGGTGCCATTATCCAACTGGCGGAAGCCCTCAAAACAATAAAAGCTGACATCACCGCCATCCAGGAAATGCAATAGAAAGGGCAAGGCTGCTCTAAACAAGCACACTGCGATATCTACTACAGCTGCCATGCAGAGAGGCGCGAATTTGGATGTGGATTCGTTGTTAGCCGGAAACTACGCCACCTTGTTTCCCGGTTCACACCTGTGAACGAAAGATTGGCCACGATCCGCATCAAGGCAAAATTTTTCTCCATCAGCCTTATTTGCGCGCACGCCCCGACGTAGGAAAAGGACGACGCCGTCAAAGACGCTTTCTACGCTAGTCTTGAGGACGTATACGACCACCTTCCGGTCCATGACGTGAAAATAGTCCTCGGCGATTTTAATGCGAAAGTCGGAAGGGAAGGCATCTTTGGCCCCACTGTCGGTCAGTTCAGTCTTCATGAGACCTCCACGAACAACGGTCTAAGACTGATTGACTTCGCCGCACCAGATTTAAGCATCTCGACATCCACAAGGCCACCTGGCTGTCCCCGGATCAAAAAACGCGAAACCAAATTGATCATGTTGTAATCGACGGAAGGCATGCCTCTAGTGTTCTAGATGTGCGTACATTTCGGGGGGTCAGCATTGACTCCGATCATTATCTTGTTGCAGCCAAGATCGGCATGCGATAATGCAATGCGAAGAACATACGCACAGGAATGCAACGAAAGCTAGATGTCGCTAAGCTGCAATTACAACGGACTGCTGAAGCCTACTCCGCTCAACTCTCTTTGGCCGCATATATCCCACTCCATGTGCACTGCCGCTGAATAATTCGTTGGTTTCCGGCGCCAGCAACCTCGGAACCAATGGTATGATCAGGAGTGTCGCATCGCGACAGCAGTAAAAAACGCCGCATATAGAAAAAAGGTGCAGTCAGCTGCAATGCGAGCTGTACCAGAAAACTGCCGCGAAAGGAGGAAGGAAGAGAGGCGCCTTTTCAGACCCAAGAAAAGAGAGCAAGAAAAGCGTGAGAGTGAGGAACTAGAGGTATACCAGGGCAAGAAGGATGCACGAAAATTCTATCAACAGGTTAAGCGTCTAGCCCAAGGTTTCAAGCCCGGAGCATCCACTTGTAGAGACAAAAATGGAGATCTGAATACGGATACACAGTGTTTGCTGAGATTGTGGAGTTGGCACTTCTCCAATTTACTTACTGGGGACGATTCCACCAATGCCGCCCATGGAGAGCACAGTTCAGAGCTGAATTGTTTAAAACCGGTGGCGATGAATTGATAAGGCGCATGCATCAGCTCATCAGCAAAATATGGCTAGCAGAAAGCATGCCCGACGATTGAAACCTCAGTGTCCCTATACTTAAGAAAGGAGACCCTACAATCTGCGCCAGTTATAGAGGTATCAGACTTCCATCGCATATAAGGTTCTCTCAAGCGTATTGTGTGAAATATTAAAGCCGATTTTCACGCTAAGACAAATCCTGGAGAAAACCCACGAAAATCAAATTGACACACACCATCTCTTTGTCGATTTTAAAGCTGCGTTCGATAGCCCGAGAAGGGATTGCCTATACGCAATAATGTCTGAGTTCGGTATACTTTCAAAGTTGATTAGACTTCGCAGAATGACGTTGAGCAACACACGCATCTCCGTCAAGGTAGGAAATGACCTCTCCGAAATCTTTAATACCGAAAGAGATTTCAGGCAAGGCGATCTACTGTCTTGCGATCTCTTTAACATCATCATGGAGGGGATCGTACGAAAAGCCGGTGAGCATCGTAGTGGCACCATTTTCTATAAAGGTGTCCAGCTCCCTGCGTACGCTGATGATATTGATATTGTCGGCAGAACCAAGAGAGATGTTACCGTTGCTTTCGCCGCTATCGAAAAGGAATCAGCCAAAGTGGGTTTGACGATAAATGGGGTAAAACAAAGTATATGCTGTCCACAAACAAGGGAACGCGGCGTTTAGAATCCCACGTTTCATCCGGCAGCTATAATTTTGAAGTAGCCAAGGAGTTCGTATACCTTGGCAGCGCCATTAATACCAACAACGAAATCAGCCTGGAGATAAAGCGAAAACAATAATTGCTAAAAGGTGCTAAAATTCTATCAACTGGTTAACTGCGGATCACCCATTATAGAAAATTGGTGGAAACAATTGACTGCAAGATAGCGCAGGATTGACACTGATAAATGCGTTAGGAATGGATGGAAGAATGGATAAAAACGGGCTCAGTAAGCAACTAAGTTCCAGAGCCCTCTCTTGATCGACAAAACTAATACTCTACATGACGCTCGTTCTACCTGAGCTGATTTATGGCGCTGAGGCATGGGTAGTTTTGCAAACTGACGCAGCCGCTCTGGGGGTGTTCGAGAGAAAGTTCTTCGCAAAATCTTCGGTCCTGTCTGAGCCGGCGATGACTATCGCATCCGAATGAACCACGAGCTGTATGAGCTCTACGAAGACATTGACGTAGTTCGGCGTATAACTGTGCAGCGACTACGCTGGCTGGGTCATGTCCATCGTATGGACGACGAAGCTCCAGCGAAAAAGGTGCTCGAAGGGAGGGTCGCTGGTCAACGACGACGAGGGAGAACATGCCTCCGATGGATGGACCATGCTGAGGAAGCCCTAACCGCGCTTGGTGTATCCGATTGCAGAAGGCGCGCCTGGCGAGAGCTGATGAGGTCGGCCAAGACCCGGACACGGGTTGTTACGGCCACCTAAGTAAGTAAGTAAGCTGCAGCATACATCGACTCATTTCGAGTAGTATTGTTGTTGTTGTTGTTGTTGTTGTTGTTGTTGTTGTTGTTGTTGTTGTTGTTGTTGTTGTTGTTGTTGTTGTTGTTAATGAAAGTGCCTGCATGCACCTGCGGAGAAGTAGAAGACTGCATTTCATAGTGGGCATCAAGCAGCTTTGACTTCAAAGTATTATAGCAGTCGTGACTTTATAAAATATGTCTTCATTGGAATAAGGTACATCCTCCTCACGTTATGATTGTTCGAGAACCGCTTAGCAGATTACCTCGTGACTGCTTTTAAATTTATTGAACGATTCTTCCAATTCCTCCAGCAGGTATTGCACATAACCTTTACTTTTTTCCTGGCAGGATTTGGAATCAAACGCAGTCATCATGCGCAAAACGTGATTGTTGTTGGGATTATTCCCGGGTTTTGGTACCAAATTTTTTAATGTAGGAGAATTAATCAAAATCAAATTAGTTAGGTTAAGTAATTTTAAACTTCACGTTTATTTTTTAATCTTGAGCTCAAGGAAACAAGACCACGTTTTAATTTAATTAGACAGCTTGTTATTTGATAGAGAAAAAACAAGTTAAGCAAAAAGTGTAAAAGAAAAGAAAATGTACATGTGTTGTAAAGAGCGGAATTTATTATGTAGAGTTGCCACTGAATAGAAATAGTAATAAATGTAAAATCCCCTATTATTTAAACAAGGATGCGTTTAAATAAGCGTCATTCGAGTAAAACGAAAAAGCTTCTACAGGAGGATCGTGGGGGGGGGGGGTATAAAAGTATATATGGGGTGAAAGTGGGGACTATCACCTTGAACTGAATTCCTTAATTTTTTTGATCCGTTTTGATCCTTAGAAGTTCTATTGCACTAAAGTTAAAATTTATACAAAAACATTAATTTTGAAAACATTACGTAACACCCAAAATATAAATAGTACAGCTACAACCTCATCCAATAATTTAACGATAATAATCCAACCATTCTAACAAAAAAATTCAACCCCCTATTGATTATAGTTTGCGAGCATTGGCGATTCATTTTCGATAAAAAAATAAAAAACTCACTATTTTCTAACCTTAGCAAAAACAGTTGTGCTTAACCGCATGCCACGCCCACAATTTTAGATATATTGACCTACATTTTTGGCTACTTAGCTTTGGATATATTTACAACAAAATGGCGCAAACATTTTATAAATCGGTTACCACAAAAAATGGGTATTTTAGCCAATGGCCAACTGGTCAAATGGCTAAATGGCCAAAACAATTCTTTGTGTTGATGTGAATGCGTTTGTGTTGTTGTTAGTACAAGTTCTTTTTTTTTTTGTTTTTGCATAGCGCGAAGAAAAAAATTATCAATTTCCCACAAGTGCGCTGAAATAACAATGACTGTAACACGTAATAAAATAAATAATATAAAATCCAATGAAATTTACTGGTGTGAATATTAACGTATGTTTTTTAATTTACTTTGTGTTATTTAAAATTTTTGAGCTTAGAAGTTATTTTATTACAAAAAAATCTTGAATAATCAATTCTATGAAACTGAGAAAAAGCTTCGCTTCTCCCGTATGCCCAACGACGCAAATACGGGAGTATTTGTTTTTTTTTATGTTAACGTATTTTAAAGTAACAAAATTTTTTGGTTTTTTTGATGAAAAGTCTGTATATTACCTGAATTAAATGCTGTAAGAATTTAAAAATTTATAATATTAGAAAACCTTGACGTTGCTACCTGCAAAGACTTATCAACTTATAAAATGATTGAGGTTTTTCGATTTCAGATAATCCAATGATATGTTATAAGGGGCACCGCAATGAAACTTTTTTCGAGACGTTCGCGGAGATTCGCTATCAAAGGCTCATTTATTCATAAAAATTAATCAAAATTTCACGTAATATTCTACAAATGCTACTTCATTCTGTTGTTATTATAGAATAAATTTATACATGAACTAAGCCCATCAAAAAAAAAAAAAAATTATCGCAAATATGGTCTTTTATTGTTTCGAATCAATTTCTAAAGCCATAATTTTATAAATTATATAGAATTATTAACTTCATTTTATCGAACTTATCATTGCGACAATTCTTACAAAAAATCAACAGTACATTAAAAACAATTAATTCTTAAAGAATTTGTACTTTGGGCCAATGAATTATTCATTGAAATCAATGAATTTGAATGGAATTCATTGATTTTAAGGACAATTCTTGGATCACTGTAGCATTCTGTTTGACAAGTTAAAAAGAAATAGGAAATTTTTTGACAACACGCGCAAAACATTTTTAATAAGCAAGCGCAATTTTAACTTAAGATTACGATAAGCAATTTAACCCGGCTTTAATCCATTTACATACACAAATTTCAATTGTGGAACAATATAAGGTCGATCAAATAATTTGGAAGAGTAATTGTGACCCTTTCAAAAAAACGTTCGTCTTTCATTAGACGTTAGACGGAATTTCAGGCATTTATGTTTGCGCATTTACAGGTTGCAGCAGTGAGAAGTGTTTTTTTTTTTTAATAGAAAAACATGTTTTTCATGATATAATCTAGCACTACTATTTACGTAAGAAAACGATAACCAAGACCAAAGCCAAGCTAGATAAGTGTGGTGTCCCCACTAACACGCCATACATATAAAATAAAACACTTTACATATACTTTACTTTACTTTCGTTTTTAGACTTAAGCATATATTTTTAAATTATCAAAAATAAAGAAAATTATAATCAGTTTGTAAAAATATCCAAATAATGTTGTTTTAAAATTAAAACAAACTATAAAAATAATTGCTCAAAATTTACTTACTTACTTACTTACTTAGGTGGTCGTAACAACCCGTGTCCGGGTTTCGGCCGACCTCATCAGCTCTCGGGAGGCGCCTCTGCTTTGCGCGCGCCTTCTCCAATCGGATACACCAAATAGGGTTAGGGCTTCCTCAGCTTAGTCCATCGTCGTTGACCAGCGACCCTCCCTTCGAGCACATTTTTCGCTGGAGCTTCGTCGTCCATACGATGGACATGACCCAGCCAGCGTAGTCGCTCCACAGCTATACGCCAAACTACGTCAATGTCATCGTAGAGCTCATACAGCTCGTGGTTTATTCGGATGCGATAGTCATCGCCGACTCGAACAGGACCGAAGATTTTGCGAAGAACTTTTCTCTCGAACACCCCCAGAGCGGCTGCATCAGTTTGCGAAACTACCCATGCCTCAGCGCCATAAAGCAGCACAGGTAGAATGAGCGTCTTGTAGAGTGTTAGTTTTGTCGATCGAGAGCGGGCTCTGGAACTTAGTTGCTTACTGAGCCCGTAATAGCACCTATTAGCAATTATTGTTCTTCACTTTATCTCCAGGCTGATTTCGTTGTTGGTATTAATGGTGGTGCCAAGGTAAACGAACTCCTTGACTACTTCAAAGTTATAGCTGCCGGATAAAACGTGGGAGTCTAAACGCCGCGCTCCCTTGTATGTAGACAGTATATACTTTGTTTTACCCTCATTTATCGTCAAACCCACTTTGGCTGATTCCTTTTCGATAGCGGCGAAAGCAGCGGTAACATCTCTCTTGGTTCTGCCGACAATATCAATATCATCAGCGTACGCAGGGAGCTGGACACCTTTATAGAAAATGGTGCCACTACGATGCTCACCGGCTTTTCGTACGATCCCCTCCATGATGATGTTAAAGAGATCGCAAGACAGTAGATCGCCTTGCCTGAAATCTCTTTCGGTATTGAAGGTTTTGGAGAGGTCATTTCCTACCTTGACGGAGCTGCGTGTGTTGCTCAACGTCGTTCTGCAAAGTCTAATCAACTTTGAAGGTATACCGAATCAGACAGTGTTGCGTATAGGCAATCCCTTCTCGGGCTATCGAACGCAGCTTAAAAATCGACAAAGAGATGGTGTGTGTCAATTTGATTTTCGTGGGTTTTCTCCAGGATTTGTCGTAGCGTAAAAATCTGGTCTATGGTGGACTTTCCACGCCGAAAGCCACACTGATAAAGTCCAATAAGTGTTTTTGTAATCGGCTTTAATATTTCACACAGTACGCTTGAGAGAACCTTATATGCGATGGAAATAAGACTGATACCTCTATAACTGGCGCAGATTGTAGGGGTCTCCTTTCTTAAGTATAGGGACGCTGAGGTTTCAATCGTCGGGCATGCTTTCTGCTAGCCATATTTTTCTTATGAGCTGATGCATGTGCCTTATCAATTCATCGCCGCCGGTTTTAAACAATTCAGCTGACAGGCCGTCAGCACCCGCTGGTTGATTGTTTTTGAGTAGTTGGATAGCAACTCGAACCTCTTCATGGCTAGGTGGTGATACTTCCACTCCGTCATCATTGATTGGTGGCTCTGAACTGTGCTCTCCATGAACGGCATTGGTGGAATCGTCGCCAGTAAGTAAATTGGAGAGGTGCCAACTCCACAATCTCAGCACACACTGTGTATCCGTATTCAGATCTCCATTTTCGTCTCTACAAGTGGATGCTCTGGGCTTGAAACCTTGGGTTAGACGCTTAACCTGTTGATAGAATTTTCGTGCATCCTTCTTGCCCTGGTATACCTCTAGTTCCACACTCTCACGCTTTTCTTGCTCTCTTTTCTTGGGTCTGAAAAGGCGCCTCTCTTCCTTCCTCCTTTCGCGGCAGTTTTCTCGCAGAGCTCGCATTGCAGCTGACTGCAGCGTTTTTCTATATACGGCGTTTTTTACTGCTGTCGCGATGCAACACTCCTGATCATACCATTGGTTCCGAGCGCCGGAAACCAATGAATTCTTCAGCGGCAGCGCGCATGGAGTGGGATATATGCGCCCAAAGTCCGCCGGCGTCGTCGGGTCCAGAGGTTGGTTGGTTGAGCTTAACCGAGAGTTGAGCGGAGTAGGCCTCGGCAGTTCGTTGTAATTGCAGCTTAGCGACATCTAGCTTTTGTTGCATAATCGCATGCGGATCTTGGCTGCAACAAGATAATGATCGGAGTCAAGCTGACCCAACGAAATGTACGCACATCTAGAACACTAGAGGCGTGCCTTCCGTCGATTACAACATGATCAATTTGGTTTCGCGTTTTTTGATCCGGGGACAGCCAGGTGGCCTTGTGGATGTCGAGGTGCTTAAATGTGGTGCTACTAGCTACCGTATTTCGCGCCGCGGCGAAGTCGATCAGTCTTAGACCGTTGTTCGTGGAGGTGAGACCATGAAGACTGAAATGACCGACAGTGGGGCCAAAGATGCCTTCCCTTCCGACTTCTGCATTAAAATCGCCGAGGACTATTTTCACGTCATGGACCAGAAGGTGGTCGTATACGTCCTCAAGACTAGCTTAGAAAGCGTCTTTGACGGCTTCGTCCTTTTCCTACGTCGGGATGTGCTCGCAAATAAGGCTGATGGAGAAAAATTTTGCCTTGATGCGGATCGTGGCCAATCTTTCGTTCACAGGTGTGAACCGGAAAAAAAGGTGGCGTAGTTCCCGGCTTACAACGAATCCACATCCAAATTCGCGCCTCTCCACATGGCAGCTGTAGTAGATATTACAATGTGCTTGTTTAGAGCAGCCTTGCCCTTTCCGACGGATGCCAGTTTGCCGTTGCCCAGGGAACACCACATGGAGATTTGAGTCGACTTGAGACGATTTCGGCATGGATAATGCTGGCCTCGCCAGGTTGAGGTGGTCAGACACGTTGCCATGTGAAGGTTCGCCCCCTGTTCCCCAGCTAGGTTACCAAAAATCGACCTGCCCATATTCTCGGGAGAATATCTCGTTTAGATTCCTTTCCAAGATATGTTCATTTCGCTTGTTCATACGTACCCTGCAGCCGACGCAAGTTATGAGTCAGCATGGAATGCATTGCTGCAAAGATTTTATAACAAACAAAAGTTGGTACAACAAATTTTACAGCGATTGTTCTCAATACCCCCACGACAGGTGCATTCGAAAGTGTTAAAAATTGTTAGATGCTACACGCAACTGTCTGGCTCTGCTTAGTACTTTGAGCATAGGCACGAAGCACTGGGACGCCATTCTCGGGTATATGACTACGAAAAAGTTCGATAAGCAGACCAGAAAGGAGTGGGAACAATCGTTGAATGCTAGCGCTGAAATTCAAGAGATGTCGATCATGCTTGCTTTTCTAGAAACTACGTTTCGAATGCTCGAATCAGTTGAAGGCTAGAAGGGTACTGCTGTCCTATCTGTTGCTTCCAGACCTGCAAGTCACAAACCATTCCGCCGTACTACTTACGCTAACACTCTTAATGTGCAACATTATAGAAACTGCCCTTGCTGCAACTAGCGCCAAGCGCTTTACAAAAGATTTAAGTTTCAAACGCTTGCTTCGTCTTAAAATGCGATCTGCTTAATAAAAATAAGGTGTGCCTCAACTGTTTGAACACAGTCCACATCCACGTGCCAAATCTGCCAGTTGCCACATCATACGATCATTCATAATGAATATACTGCCGAGCTGCTCCAATCCGCGCTGCGGACCCAATCGGGACTCAAGTGACAATCAGAATTTGTCCATACACACGGCTCTTGCTAGCTGCCCCGTTTTACTAGCTACAATTCAAGTTACTGTTGAGTCAGAAACTGGCACTCACTCTCTCAAGGCACTTGTGGATCAAGGTGCACAGGCGTTGTTCAAATCAGAGGAAGTTTATCAGCTGCTTAATCTGCCACATCGTAAAACGCATATAATAATTGCTGGAATTATTAGCAGTAAGTTGACTACAGCTAAAAGGTATGTATCTTTGAAATTAATATCGTCGTATCAATCAAATTACCTTCTACATTGGAATGTTTTTGTTCTTCCTACGCTCACATTATATAAACCAAACACTTCGAGCAACTTCAAACCCCCAGAAGACTTGGAATCCTTATTTTTATAATGCATGAAAACGAATAAAATAGATTTGATTCTTGGTGGTGACATACACGGAGATCTTCTTCTGCCAGGTATGAAAAAATAACAAAATGGTTTACTGCTCCAAGAAACAAAATTTGATTGGATGGTTTCTGGTCCTACTGGTTTTCCAGCGTCAACACTAACATGAACCTTTGCTCACTTGAAAATCAGCTACGCCTTTTTTGGGAACAAGAAGAGATGCTGGAGGAAAAGGTACTAAGCGCTGAAGATGCATCTTGTGAGACGCTCTTCTCACAAACACACAAACGTGATAACACAGGTAGGTACACAGTACATTTGCCATTTAAATCGCTGCTTGCTGGCAAAGAGTTGCCATTTTTTGAACAAACTGATTACAGTGCACTTAAGCGCTTGAACCAATAAGAATCTTCATTTTAAATCGATCGAATCAATCGAAGGCACAACAATATTAACAATTTTTATTTGAGTATAAAAGCCTCGGACACATGGAAAAAGTTGGTGTCTATACCAAAGATTTGCCAGAAAACAGTATTTTTCTTCCACAGCATGGTGTAATCAAAGAAGACCGCTCCACCACAAAATTACGAGTTGTATTTGATGGAGGCAACCGGAAATCACCACAAATCCAGTCCCTGCCCTTCAAAACGATTTAGCACCAATTATCACCCGATGGCATCGCTTCGCAATAGGTTTTACAGCGGACCTGGAGAAAATGTTTAGACAGATTAAGATTTGTGAAGATCACCAAAACTTCCAATATATTTTGTGACGCAATACTCATACCAACGAAATCTGCATTTATAAACTCTGTACCGTGACATATGGAACCACGTCAGCACCTTATCATTCAATTCGTGTTTCGAGGTAACTGGCTGATAATGAAAATAATAAATATCCAATATTAAGCACAGTGTTACGTTCAGATACTTACGTGGATGACATTATCTCCGGTGCAGACTCGCTGGAGGATGCAAAGCGCCTACAAACAGAGCTTTGTCAACTTTTACATTCAGGTGGCTTTCACCTACGAAGATGGTCATCGATTCACACCAACTGCTACAATCGATACCCGAAGACGATCGTGATAAAACAGAGTTTTTTCAACTCCAAGATCATAACTTCGTTCAAGCACTAGGACTTTCGTGGGACACGATTGAAGAAACAGTTTCATTTAAAGAAAAGTCTTTTGCAGATAAAATAACAAAAAGCAGCTTACTATCCGATGCGTCTAAACTGTTTGATCCGCTCGGGTGGCTCGCATCCACGACGATAATTGCAAAAATAATATTCCTGAAACTGTGGCTGGCAAGGATTCACTGGCAAGAGAGGCTTCCAAAGCAAATCCAGGATGAATGGTTGGAGTATCGCAGCTCGCTCAAGCAGCTGGAGCAGGTAAAGATGCCACGATGGATTGGAAGCAAGCATCCAAGCAGAACTGAAGTACGTGGATTCAGTGATGCATCGCAAGCAGTATATATAGCCGTTATCTACGCCAATGCTATTGATGAACAAGGAGCAGGGGTTGTTCATTTAATTCAATCGAAAACGAAGGTAGCCCCGTTGAAAGCTGTCATGATTCCAAGGCTGGAGTTGTGTGCCGCATGTCTGTTGGCGAAACTCGCTTCATAAATTACAACAACATGGGCATAAACATCGAAAGCGTAACCTAGTGGGCAGATAGTACATCAGTTTTGAGCTGGATTCGCAGTCACTCGTCGAAATGGACAGTCTTTGTAGCAAACCGAGTTGCCCATACTCAGCGCCTTACAAAGATAAACGAATGGAAATATATTTCAACTCACGTGAATCCAGCAGACTGTGCATCGAGGGGCTTGAGTCCAAATGAGCTGCAAAATCACGCTCTCTGGTGGCAAGGCCCACCTTGGCTTAGAAAACTTGCATCTGCGGGACCAAACAGCTCTTATAACTTTGTAACTGATTTAGAAGAAAGAAAAGCAGTAGTCACCGAACATGTAGCCTGCGTGCGTCTACATAAGGATTTTTACCCAGACCTTATTTTAAAATACTCGTCACTCAACACTTTACAGCGTGTTACAGCGTTTATTTTCAGATTTTATTTTAATATCAAAGCTCGTATTCGAAAATCTGAACGCGATTCCAGATACTTAGCTGAAACGTGCTCTTTCAACTTTAATAAAACTTACTCAAGAAGTCTGTTTTAAGGAGGAGATATCCTGTCTTGAAAACAAAAAAAAGCTACCCAAGCAGAGCAGAGTTATTTTGGTGGTAGACTTGCCAACTCTGAATTAGCATATCAAACAAAATTTCCTATACTATTAGCCAAACAAAATCCCTTATCATTTCTTATTTTTTTAGAAGCCCACAAGAAAACACTTCACGGTGGTCTTCCACTGATGCAAGCTTACGTTTCTCGTCAGTATCGGATCTTGTCTGCATGAAATTTGGCTAAAAATGTTCAACGAAAATGCATCATTTGCTTCAAGTACAAAGCGCAGTCATACCAACAGCTAATGGGAAATTTGCCTGCAATACGATTGCAGCCAGCGAGAGCGTTTACGCATGGTGGACTTGGCTATGCTGTTCCTATTACTATTAAGCAATCTACACTAAGAACATCGACAACTATAAAGGCATACATTTGTCTCTTTGTTTCCATGTGCACGAAAGCGATTCACCTCGAGGCGGTTACGAGTCTTTCGACTGACTCATTTCTAGCTGCATTTCGTTGATTTACGTCCGGAAGAGGTCCTTGCACTGATTTGTACTCTGATTGTTGAACAACGTTCATTGGTGCAAATAAAGAGCTACAAATACTTTATAATCGCAACTC